>CM040472.1:21546813-21576631 GCA_022758105.1 Pangasianodon gigas | reverse complement strand
AAAAAAAAAAAAGGTATTATTATTTACATTCACTGGTTTCAAACAGGCTAAGACCAAACACAGAGACCCAAACTCAAAAGAAATGGCAGATAATTCACAGAACACAGCAGTGACAGAAATGAGTGAACATCACACTGCTGCATCTTGTCCCTTAAATGCCATGGTGATGATGTCAGCACAACTGCCAAGGAGCAGGAGGTGGCAAGTTTATTCTTTTTCTGAGCTGTGGCACAATAACCATCTTTTTTCATTATAAAATAATTATGAACCAGCACCATTAAGCAGACATATTCCTCTTCTGGTTTGAAGCTTTTTGTTTCACACCTCCATCTGATATTCATGTGCATCCTGAGATCCCCTGAGATCCCTTGATAGACAGACAGACAGATAGACAGAGAGAGCTCTTTATTGATCCCTGAGGGAAATTGTTTTATTGCAGAAGTACAATAAAAAACAGAAATTACAGACTATGTACAGAGAACACAAATTATAGTACCCATACTTAGTAAACTAAAGTAAGTAAGAATAAGATGCTAAGTAGTAAATCAATTCCCGCTCAGATCCCGCTCCGACATAAAATTTCTCTAGTAGGCCTAATTGTTTTCTGTTTGTACTGAAATTCTTGGATAATTGTCTAAAATTAAGCATGCTGATAAATAGCAGTTATCAAATTTCAGAGCGAAATTCTTACAGTTTCTACTTTTTAATTAATTTTATTAATTGTAATGTATTAATTAAAATTTATTAAATATATGAATCTAAAAAGTGTTGTTTTTAAGCTCCTTAGCAAACCTACCTAAAATGCAAAAACTGAAAAAGTGTATTTGATTTTCGTTAACTTTATTTCTGTGAAAATAGCTGCCGTTGTTCTGCAATAGAACATTCAAAACAGGCTCATTAAAACACAAACGCACACACACACAAGATGAAATGTGCGTAGATCTTCACAAAATACACCTGGATTATAAGGCCTGTGAAAAGCACACACAAGATAAAATGCACTTAAAGAACGCTTGGATTATGTACTGACGTTAATGAAAGAAACACACTTTCTAAAGTTAAAAGAAACCATAACTGCGGGGAACTGCAGAGTCTAGATTGGTCCCAATGACCTGTCCAGCAAATAAAAACTGTTCCTAAGCCATGTGGTTCATGTGATGGTTGGAGTGTAAAAAGGCTGTGTTGGGGCTGAGTTCTGTCCATGATGATATTATGGGCTCTCCTGGTGACCCTAGTGTCATAAATTTCCTCCAGTGATGGATAGGCTGCTCCTGAGATGGTTTGAGCAGTTCTAACTACTTGCTGAAGAGCCATATGGTGAGAATGCTCTCAATGCTAGCCCTTGTAGTTGCTAAGAATTTTGGTAGGCATGCAAAATTTCTTTAGGCTTCTCAGGAAGTACAGACACTGCTGGGACTTCCTTCATGATCCACTGTTGTGAACACCAAGGAATTTGAAGGTGTTCACCCTCTCCACCTCAGTCTCCCCTATGTGTAATGGTACATGCTGTTCCGTCCTTTTTTGTAGGTTGACAATCATCTCCTTGGTTTTGGTGGCATTTAGAGAGAGATTGAGAGATTGGGCTTCAGTCTGACAGTGAGGAGTTTTTTCCACAGTTTGGATGGGATAACTATATTGAATGCTAAACTGTAAAAGCTGTCAATGCTCTATGCTCTTTAGATGAGAGAGAGCTGTGTGGATTGCAGTGTTGACGGCATCTTCTGTGGACTGGCTTTGGTGATAAGCAATCTGGAGAGGGTCTAGAGTGTCTGGTATGTTTCTATGAATATCTGTCATGAGTAGCCTTTCAAAACATTTCATCACAATTGGAGTCAGTGCAACCAGTCGATAGTCATTAAGGCAGGTCACTGTGCTCTTCTTTGGGAAGGGCACAATGGTGGTTGCCTTGAGGCAGGTGGGTACTGAAGCTTGTGCTAGGGACAGGTTGACTATGTCTGCAAAGACATCAGCCAGCTATGATGAGCAGGCTTGACTCTTGAGTCTTGCCCACATACGCGATGTGATTATGAATGAAGTGTGTTCCCAGTGTGCTCCCAGTTTCCATAACCCTCTTCTGTGGCTCAGTGTTGAGTGCCTCCAAAATGGGGCATAGAATTCATTCGTCTCATCTTTTGTTCTGATAATCTGTGATGTGTTTACCAAGAAAAAGAAAACATCAACCCAATGATACACTGAACTCAGTATATTGTAAAGTTACAAGTACTGTCACTGCTATTTACATCCAATTTTTCTAACTTACACTGAATTCACTGACAATGCAAATTTTAGTTACTACAAAAGTTAAACTTACATCTTTTTTAATCTATTTATATTCATTATGTGGATCGTTTAAAGAGATGAATGTTCCAAACAAATTTCACTATTTTGACCATGAAAAATTTTTCTGTATTAAACTAGTTTGCTAAAAGTTTACATTTGGTTTTGGAATTTTACAGAAACCACCCTATGTCAGGAATTGGTAGTGGAAGCAGATGCAAGTGCAGGCTTTTATTAACTTAAAAAGTGAAAGAAGAGTACAGTATAAGCCTGAACATGGACTGTAGACAACAGGCAAGGGACAAACCATAACATGGTGGTACACAACAAAAGTGCCATAAAAGATGTGACTTATATACTAGTGCTAATTAGACAACAACATGATTTAGGTGCTCATGGTCATGTGACATGGTGAGTGCCATGATCATGTGATGTACTGTGGCTGATGGGTAGTGTAGTTCAGCTCCATTACCGGCACTACCATGACACACTAATGTTTTTTTTTTTTTTATGATGCATTTAAAAAAATATTATTTTTGAAAACCCTTTTTGAAAACAGACACATTTTTATGCCATATTCTTGTATTGCGTATTTAAGCTTGTAACATCACAGTCTTTCTTTGCAACTTTGAAAGCAAAAGGAAAGAAAGAAAGAGAGGAAGAAAGAAAGAAAGAAAGAAAGAAAGAAAGAAAGAAAGAAAAAACAGAGCCCAGTAGGGCTGGGCAATATGATAAAATAACATCAACACTACACTGTGATAAAGTATATCACTTTACACATTTCTGAGATACCACAAGTTGAAAAACAGTTGTTTAAATGAAGGTGTACATGTTATACAGTACCTTGCTGTAAGAGGCACCAAACACAAAGTGGGCCTTGAACAGTTCATCAAATGGTTGATTTCCTCTTAAGGTGACTTCTCACCCCTTGAACATAAAAGGGTCTCTGAACTCAATTAATCTGTTCAACCTCTGAACTACTCTGCCTGGCCGCAATCTAACACCCTTTGTGTCAGCTAGAACTGGAGCTTGTGTGTCCATATCAGCCTGAGTGTCATTGTTGCTGTCAACTTTGGTGTCAGTCAGAACCTGTGCTTGTATATCTGTGTTACAGTCAGGGTTATCATCAAGATATTTTGAGCTGGGATCAATTTGATACTGAGACAGATCCTCGTTACAATTTTCTTCAATTTGTGTCTGGTCGTTGGGCCTCCTTTCATCCAGACCAGACTGATCTGTCTCTGAGACTTCCTCATCCTCTGACTCTTGAACTACAAAGACTCCTCATTCGCCCATTTGCCACTTCCATCCTCCAGACATTTTGGTGAGAAAACCTGTATCTGTGATAGGCGGAACATTTTCCTCCTCATCAGACTACTTGACAGGTAGGAAACTAATGTCCAATATCAGGTTTCTGTGCACTACTTTCACATTCTGCTTATCATCCCCTAGCTTGTAAATGTGTGTCTGAATGTTTCTGTCTAGTACAGTGTACACTCCCACTTATCAGCTAGTTTCCTTTTTCCTCTTTCTCTTTTATTTGCTATTAGCACACGGTCTTCCTGTTGTAACCTTTAGCCTGTTTGCTTTGCTCTTTTTCAAAGTGCTTCTGCACGATCTCTGCCGCTTCATGGAGGTATCACATCAGCGACTTCAAGTAAGTACCGTGATCAACAACCACAGGGTTGTGCAACACTTGTCTGAACATGACATCGAGTAGGAGTCTCAGTACATGTCCGAACATGAGCTGAAATGGAGCGTACCCCATCATCTCATGAACTGTGGCATTTTAGACAACTGTTAAAGTCTGTATTTGTTCAAGCCGCTTGTGCTTCTCCTTCAGAGGCAAAATACAGAGCATGCTGCCTAAAGTTTGATTGGTGGTACGCTGTGGTGTGAGACTTGGTGACACCTGACAGTCTTAACAGCTTAACAGAAATGGTCTGTCATGACAAGCACATCCATAAAGCGTTTATTTACATCTTCAATGGTCCAAAAATCTAGACACACTAACTTCTTTGGGACAGAAGTCTTGATACTTTCAAGCGGGGACTGCACAAATGGTTCTGGGGTCTAAAATGTATGTTTGGAAGTGCAGTGAGTTAGATGGATGGTTCTTACTTGCTCCTGATGACCTGCAAAATCATGTACACTGTTCAGGGCCTGTCCCCTGAGACTGGCGGGTAGGAGTAGCTGATACCGTTTCTGCTTACTATAAGGATCTCATGTGACTCAGTATGGTATCCCATCTTGGATCTTTAACTTGTCCCATTGTCTAAAAAGTTTTAAGACCCTGGAACTAATTCTGACCATCTCTCATCTCAATGGTTGATGCTTCATGTTCACAAATGACATGACCTTTGAAATGACTGGATCAGACTCTTTACTCCCCCAAATTTCATCCACAGTGATTGCAGGAAGGGCATCAAAACCAGCTTGTACTGAATCATGAAAGGACAGGGTTAGCTGCATGGCTCTTTCTTGGGATGTCTCTTCCCACTGACCATGTAGTCTTAAACAAGCTTTGATGGTGGCACTGTCAAAAGGCATGGCAGGACAGGACTGAAGTAAGACCTGTTAGTTCTGGGCTCCCTGATGAAGGGCATCTTGAAATCCTTCTCCTTTGACCTCTTCAGCCACAACAAGCAAGTCACGACAGTGTTCTGTCATTAATCTGCTGCTCACTGTCTTAACAAAAGAGTCTTTGCTCAGAGCGTCAGCCACCACATTCTTTGCACCTGCTATGTGCTTCAATTCAAAGGTATAAGCTGCAAGTTTGGATACCCAAAGCTACTCACAGGCATCAAGCTTGGCCTTAGTCATGACATAAGTGAGCGGTTTGTTGTTGGTCATAAATGAATGAGCCTTCAGCCAGTGGCTAAATTTTTCACACACACTCCACTTGAGTGACAAAAACTTGAGTTTATGAACCGGATAGTTCCAGTTCTGTGAGCAGATTAAGATTTTGATTGTGAATGCAACTGGGCGGGCTCTCTCTTCACCTGCAGGTACTTGGGATAACAGAGCTCCTAGTCTGTCCAAAGAAGCATCGATTGCCAGTGGGCAATTATGGGCAAGGAAATCTGCAAGTAAAGTCGGGGTGTGCTAATACCACACTGTGTAGCAGACTCTCCTTAAGGCTAGATAAGGTGGTGTCACATCCTGGAGTCCAATCTGTGGGCTTGAGCTTTCTGTAGGTACCTTCTTTGGCATCTCCCTTAGTTCCTCTCTTCCTTTTCTGCCCAGCTTTGCCAAAAGAAGAACATCCTGGAATGAAATGCTGGTAATAGAAGATCATACCAAGGACTGATTTAATTCTCTGTGCTGATGGAGCTGATCTGTCATCTTCCATGAAAACAAACCTGGACAGCTTTGAGATGGCCTTGACTTTGGCATGAACCACAGAAACACCATCACGGTCTATGATGTTGCCCAAGAACTTGACAGATGCCCGAAGTAGGTGACATTTCTTAGGGCTCAACTTAAGATCGTACTGTCTCAGTCAATTGAACATGACTTCCAGTCTTTCTAACGCTTCCTGTTCATTTGAGGCAAATACTAGAAAGTCATCAAGATAACACAACAGGCTGCTGAATTTCAAGTCCCCAAAGATGCTCATCATTATGCGCATAAAGGAGGCTGGGTTGTTGCATAGCCCTTGTGGCATCCGATTGTACTCATGCAGCCCCATGGGGGTTGTGAATGCAGTGCATTTCTTCAGCCATAAAATCCTGATATCAGGTCTATGGTACTGAAGAGGATGCTTCTGCCTAAAGCAGACAAGCAGTCAGACTAGTGTGGGAGTGGGTGCACATTCTTTATAGTTCTTGCATTGAACCATCTAAAGTCTGTGCATATCCTCAGACTGCCATCCTTCTTCCACACTAAAACCAAGGGGGAACCATTCTCACTCACAGACTTCCTAATTATCCCCTGTACTTCCATTTGGGACAAGACTTGCCACAACTTTTGGTAGTGTGTGGGTGGCACTCTGTGATAAGGGAGTCAGAATGGGCACTCATCCATTAATTGAATGTGATGGACGAATCCCTTAACTTCTCTGCAGTGCAATGCATGCTTGGAGAGCACATCATTGTATCTCTCCAGTAACTGCATTAGCTTCTTCTTAGTCACATGGCTGACAGAACAAGACTTGATGTCAAGATCAGCAAGACCCACAGTCTCCAGCCTCTGTTTGAAATCAGCTGACAAATTTAGTGAGCAATGACTGTCCTTCCCAGACACTTCAGCTCAACTTGGAAATGTTCAAAATCTTCAGTGGCAATGCATGGGGACACGTCCACCAATTTGCGGTTCCTCTTGAGGGTGACTGACTTGTTAGAGAAGTTGGTGACTTTGACAGGGACCCAACGATCACTCCATAATGGCATGACAACATGGCCGACCATGATGTCTCATGACACGGACTTTGAAGTCATCGGTTCCACCACAACTGTGCTCACTGGTGACATGGGGACATCTTCTGGCAGCTTTCCCCAGTATGATTAGAAATAGGTCTCCAATAATCATTGGTACCTTTCATGCATTGCACAAGGAATTGATCACATTTGTGCTAATGATCAGATCATCCCCTTCGGCCAGGTAGAACTGGTACTAGACAGCTTTCTCCATAAACTTTCAACTCCACCTGATACAAACATTTTGGCTTTGTGGCTTTACCCCCACATCGTACTAATATTTTTGCCTGCTTAAGTGGTGTGGGTGTAGGGAGCACATTCTCACTTAACATCCTTCTTTCTGTTTCATCACTGAAGGTGCTCAGCAGTTAAGATGTTGGACTACTGTTCGGAAGCTCATGAGTTCAAATCCCACCAATGCCAAGCTGCCCCTGTTAGGCCTTGAGCAAGGCCCTCAACTGCTCAGTTGTCTAAATGAGATGAATGTAACTGGTGAGGCAGAAACTGCTTAGCCACATTCTGGGTGTTTTGAGACAGTGCATGGTCTAGGAGACTGACCAAACTTCTCATACAACTGTTGTCACTCTGTGCAGTGTATACATTGCTGACTATGCCCCATTAACCTGGGTCTATTGGGGAGCCAGCATCCACTGTATCATCCTCATTGGATGTCTGAACATGAGCTGTGGGACGCTTCGGCTTGGCTGCCATCTGCTCTTTCAATTCAGTCTGGTACCAGTCAAGCTATTCTTGGATCTTCTGTACAGTCCATTTTTCGGAAGCTTTGAATTGGAATACTGTGGCAAAAGCAGAATCAGCACAGTACTTCACAAACATCATGGCTGCTTCTTGACATGGGTCCTCCATTTGTCGCCCAAGCCTCTTCAAAGCCTCCTCTGCAAGAGCCACTGCCTTGTTTAGTCACACCCAGTACTCCACAGGATCCTCTCCTGCTAAAAGGACAGTACCGTAGAAAACGGCCAGGGGCATACATGAATATTTAACATCACTGAAATGTTGTTTCAGGATGTCAATAATAACTTTTGGGTTCTCAACTGGGTTTAGAGCTGTTAGAAGTGTTACTGTGACAACATCATCTCCATCAATCTGCATTAGCTCTCTTGATGTTGCTCTGCTAATGGTATCCCTTTCACAAATACATGTTTATCAGCTCCTCCCACTCATGCACACCAAGCTTGTCTGACCCATCACCATGGTAGACTGGGGGCTCTTTTACTTCAGACTGCATGACCAGCTTCACTCCAATCAAGTTAAATGAAGGTATGTCTGAAAATGTTTTAAATGCCGGTCCAACTCTGATGCCTGTTACTGCCACTTCTACTGAACCAAGGGAGGTTTATTCATCCAGCACACTCTGTGGAATATCAAAGTTCAATATATCACTCCTGGGGTAAAATACATCATGTACATCTCCTCTCTCCAGCGTGCACAAAGTGTACTGGCGAGAGAAGCATGCAGATACAAAAATGGCATCAATCAATTGCAAAAATCAACACAAAATCAAAATAAAAGTCCCCAAAACAATTACTCACAAAAGTAACATGAATTACATAAATAAAAGGAGAATAAGCATCACCAAAATAACAGAATTTACAGGACTTTAGTGAAACAAAATATTTATTTTATGAATATTCATAAAGTGTCTGCATAGAACCATGTGTCTGCATAGAGCGGTGTGTCTGCATAGAGCAGTGTGTCTGTATAGAGCAGTCTGTCTTTGGTTTGCTCCAATTAAACACCATGATGACAATATGCATCTGTGTCCTGCTGTTTCTTCATGCACATTACAACAGAACAGAATGAATGTTATTAGGTGGCATTGTGATCATGTGTGAGTAAGGCAAATTATTAAGACACACAACTCTAGATCAGCGTGTCTGCATAGAGCCATGTGTCTGCATAGAGCAGAGCAGTGTGTCTGCATAGAGCAGTGTGTCTGCATAGAGCAGCATGTGTCTGCATAGAGCAGAGCAGTGTGCATGCATAGAGCAGTATGTCTGCATAGAGCAGTGTGTCTGCATAGAGCAGAGCAGTGTGTCTGCATAGAGCAGTGTGTCTGCATAGAGCAGAGCTGTGTGTCTGCATAGAGCAGTGTGTCTGCATAGAGCCATGTGTCTGGCTAGAGCAGCATGTTTGCATAGACCCATGTGTCTAAATAAAACAGCATGTCTGCATGGAGCCATGTGTCTGCATAGAGCCATGTGTCTGCATAGAGCTGTGTGTCTGCATAGAGCCGTCTGTCTGCATAGAGCAGTATGTCTGCATAGAGCCATGTGTCTGCATAGAAATGTATATCTACATAGAGCAGTGTGTCTTTGATTTGCCCCAATTAAACACTTCAATGACAATATGCATCTGCAAAGAGTCACGTGTCTGCATAGAGCAGTGTGTCTGCACAGAGCAGCATGTCTGCATAGAGCAGCATGTCTGCATAGAGCAATGTGTCTGCATAGAGCAGCGTGTCTGCATAGAGCCATGTGTCTGCAAAGAGCAGCATGTCTGCATAGAGCAGCGTGTCTGCATAGAGCCATGTGTCTGCATAGAGCAGCATGTCTGCATATAGCAGCGTGTCTGCTTAGAGCAGCATGTCTGCATAGAGCCGTGTGTCTGTATAGAGCAGCATGTCTGCATAGAGCAGCGTGTCTGCATAGACCACTGTGTCTGCAGAGAGCAGCATGTCTGCTTGAGCCACGTGTCTGCAAAGAGCCACAGCTTCTCGAAGTGAAGCTTCCGCTGGAAGAATGGCATCACTGGTTGGAGGGAGCTAACCACCCCTTCATAATCTTCACTGACCACAAAAACCTTGAGTAGATTAAGTCCGCAAAAAGACTAAACCCACGCTGGGCCCTCTTCTTTGCCAGGTTTGATTTTACCATCTCGTATCGACCTGGATTGAAGAACGTCAAGGCAGACTCACTCTCATGACTCTACCCATCTCCACCCAATGAAACCCCAGAGGAATGCATTTTACCAGTCACGTTTTGTGGGGGCCATCACATGGGATATTGACCGTGAGATCGAAAATGCCACAGAGGGGAGAATACCCTGGCCCTGCTCAGCAAGGAATTGGTACATACCTGCACCCCTCCATAACAAACTCATCATGTGGGCCCATGCCTCCCTGGCCACTGGACACCCCAGCACGCATCGAACCCTCTGACTCCTCCAAGGAAAATACTGGTGGCCTCATATGCTCCGAGATATCCGCAAGTTCATTATCTCATACTCCACCTGTGCTCAAGCCAAAGTACCTCGCAATCACCGATCTGCTACATCACCGAACATTACAGTAATCTTGGTTAACATTGACCATTTCTCCAAGTCATTATGCCTGATTCTGCTACCAGGCCTGCCATCAGGATTTGGAGCAGCAGAACTACTCTTCAACAATGCCTTCAGGTACGTTGGCATGATCAGGACATCGTGAGTGACGGGGGAGCTCAGTTCACCTCATGCATCTTAGGTCGCTGTTCCCATAGAATGCCAACCTAACCACCTCACCTGCAGTGGACAAATGGTTCAGGCAGAGTGAGCAGGTATGGGAACAAACCCATCAACATCTTGAACACACAGGCCAGGTAACCAAGGGGTTTGCTGATCATCACAGAGGACAAAATCCCCACTATGAACCTGGCGACTGAGTCTGATTGTCCACCAGGGACATTTGCATCACTGATGGGTGCAGAAAACTAGCACATCGCTACATCGGCCTGTTCAAGATCCTAAAACATATCAATGAAGTCACATATAAACTGGACCTGCCACGTCACAGCCGCCTATCCCCATTGTTTCACGTCTTAAACCAGTGATACCAGGCCCCCTTGCTAAACACCCCCCCCCCCCCCCCCCCCCCCCCCCCCCCCCCCCCCCCCCCCCCCCCCCCCCCCCCCCCCCCCCCACACACACACCACTTGAACCCCTTGACATCAAAGGTGAACCAGCTTATACCATCAAAGAAATCCTGGACTCAGACCCCATGCTATGCCAAGAATTCCATGCACATCACTCCAACCACCCTGGCCCTTTCTAACAGAGATTCTAACAGAATATTAGCTATAAACTTATAGTAAGTTAAATGGTAAGAATCAGAATCAGAATCAGAATTAACGTTTATTGCCAAGTGTGCTCACACACACACACAAGGAATTTGACTAGGTATGAAGCTTTCAGAACACACATACCAATAAGATGGCAAGACATATAATAATAAAATTGACAAATAATAATAATATGAGAGAATATATAACACTGTACAATAGACACAATAGGCTTAAATGGAATAGATACATGAACGGATATAGTACAGCTATGTGCAAGGTGAAGGCAATGGCAGAAGCATTAAGGATATGTGTACAGGTAGTATAGTAAAGAATGAATTTACATATTGCACAAAAAATTGTATCTACAGAGAGGTAATACACTAAGAATGACCTAGAAGTAGCTAACTGTTCATGAGAGAAATGGCTTGTGGGAAAAGCTGTTCTTGTGAAGCTTTATTAAAAGAAGGCTTTATTTAAAATAAAATACACAGTGAAATAATGAGCAGTTACAGAGTGAAGATGAATTTTCACAACATGAAATTGTGGTAAATGATAATCGATACAGATAGCTATGGTGTTTTTACCCAGTACCAGGTTGTAGCTAGCTAACTTTAGGTTTACCTGCGGTAAAAAGAATTTAGCTAGCTGACATGTTAACTATTTTAGCCTAGGTGGGAATTTTATCACAGTGTGAGTGAGGGACAACTATAGAAATATATAAATTCTTGAATATATAATCATGTTGAAAAAAAAATCTTGAATATATAATCATTTTAGATTATATAATGTTATTGACAGCTCTTTATTTTCTTTTGTTTCATGTCTGAAGCTGTGGATTGTTAATAAATTACCAAAACACTCCCAAAACCGTTCCAGATCTGTGCCTTTACCCAAGAGAAAAGCTTTTTATCAATAAGCCTGACTAAGCAAATATGTTTTCAAACTAGACTGAAAAATTAAGACTGTGTCCTTAAAAATTGAGACTGAATCATGAATAATGAAGAATATTGTCAGAAGAAAACATTACTGTATGTAAAAAAAATTAATCTGAAACCTTAAAGTTCTTGAAGTGTTCCTAAAGAGTGACAGAGTGAATTATCACTGTTTTCACTTAAGCGTAGTCATTAAAGCCATGAACCTTGTTTTCTAAAATGTTTTAGCACAATATTAATGATGATCCCAACTCAGCTTGACTATTGTATGCATCACAGTGTGTCTATCAGAATAAGTGGTATATTTGTGGTGATATGATCTATTGTTCAGCTCCATCAACTACCAGGTCAACCACTTCATCCAGATTGTCCAGCTCCATGTCCAACTATCTGACACGAGGCTGACTGTAACACGTGTAATGTACTACAGGCTTGTCGTTGAGTTTGTGAGTGTAGTTGTAGTCATTAGCTGCTGCTTAATGTAGGTGAAACATTAATCTGTGTATCTGTGCTCTTTTCTATATATATGCTATATATATATATATATTCTATATATATGCTCCCTCTGGGCAAAATATTCGTAAACATGGTATTAGCTTCCACTGTTATGCTGATGTCACACAGTTGTATGTTTCAGCAAAGCCAGATGACAGACACCAGCTTAATAAAGTTGAGGAATGTGTAAAAGACATTAGACACTGGAAGCTTATTAACTTTCTCTTACTTAATTCTGACAAGACAGGAACACTTGTACTAGGACCACATGCAGCTAGAAGTAAGCTTTCTGATTACATAATAACTCTGGATGGCCTTTCTGTCTCATCATCTGCAGCAGTAAAAGACCTTGGTGTGATTATTGACACCAGTCCTTCATTCGAAGCTCATGTAGATAATATTACTAGAATCGCTTTCTTTCATCTCAGAAATATTGCTAAGATAAGAAATATATTGTCACTACACAATGCAGAAAAATTAGTTCATGCTTTTGTTACCTCTAGATTGGATTATTGTAATGCCTTACTGTCTGGATGTTCCAGTAGGAGCATAAACAAGCGCCAGTTAATCCAGAATGCAGCAGCAAGAATCCTTACTAGAACCAGAAGATATGACCACATCACCCCTATCTTATCCACACTGCATTGGCTCCCAATCAAATTTTGTATTGATTATAAAATACTACTATTGACCTATAAAGCACTAAACGGTCTCACGCCACAGTACCTGAGCGAACTTTTGGCCTTTTATGATCCGCCACACCTACTTTGATGAAAAGGTGCAGGCTATTTGTTGGTACCTCGAATAGTGAAGGCTACAGCAAGGGGTAGAGCTTTCTCTTACAAAGCTCTACAGTTATGGAACAGCCTTCCACTTAGTGTTCGGGGCTCAGACACAGTCTCAGTGTTTAAGTCTAGGCTGAAAACATATTTGTTTAGTCAAGCCTTCTGTGAATAGTTTTTTCTTAGGTAAAGGAGCAGATCCGGACGGTTCACAGGCATAGAGTGTTGTGGTGAACAGGGATGTTTGGATGCTGTCGCTTCCCCCCCACTCTCACATGTTCACTCAGGTTTGTTGACGGTGGAGTGGCTGGCTGCCTTATGTCCCAGGGTGCCCTCATGTCTGTGTTACCTTCTGGCTCTCCCTTTTAGTTATGCTGTCATAGCTAGTCTTGCCGAGTCCCTGCTTGCACTCTGCACACAAAGTACATTGTCCTTATCCACTGCGGGACAAACACTTACTTAACAATCTCTCCCCCTCTCTCCTTCTCTCCCTCTCTTTCTCTCTCTCTTTCTGCCGAGCTACACATGCTACCCCTGAGATGCCAGTGATCCTGACCCCTTCTGCTCTCCAGACCTGCCTGATCCATCCTGATTCCCTCCTTCTGGTTTGAGTTCTCATCGGTTGAGATCGCTCGCTGCTTCTGCGGGTGGCCCCATATGGACGGCCTGAAGATCAGTGGGATTGCTGGGGATGGTGCCACGTGGAGTACTGTGATGGCTTGGGACTGCGATTGCTGTGGTGGCTTTGGGGCTGCAGTTGCCACGAGCAGCTTCGTACTCAGGACTCCATCAGTGGACAGTGGATAGGTTCAACAAATCGGACTTCTTGTGAAAACCGTGATGAATTTACTGGTTGCACAACTGCACTATTAGTCCATTTAGTACACTGTTATAGAGGGGATTTATTTATAATCGCACTATCCGGTGTCACTCAGATGAGGATGGGTTCGCGTCTGAGTCTGGTTCCTCTCAAGGTATCTCTGTGTTGTGTGTAGATGCTGAGGGATTTGACTTTGGATTGTGAAATATGTTATTAAAGCCTGAAGTAATGTGTAGCTGAGTGTATAAAAGGATGTGATCAGTCATGGTTATCGTTATGGGACTTCTACATCTGAGTATGAATGATTCAGCTCACAAACTGCTTGAAATGTGGGACGGGGTTCTAACGGTTTACCAAAACTTCAGCCAGGAAAAGAAGCTTGAAGTTTGAGTACTTGTGTTGGTGCTGGTAGGCCGAGCTGGAGAGATATACACCTCAATGCTGTAAGACAGAGAACAGGACAGAATGACAGACAATATTAATCACAGTTGATTCTCTGCATCCTTACAAACAACATCAGTGTAAACACACATACCCACACACACACACAGGTCCATTCACCTCTCCTCATCCTCCTATACAGTGTGTGAGGATGAGGGTGGAATTTTAAAACTGTTTTAGATGTTTAGCAGCTACAGTATTTGTTTTGTTGGGGTTGTCACTCTTAAATCATTTACATATTTTTGTAACACGTTATATTCCAGACAATAGTGAGTTTTGTGCGTGTATCCCCTCATTTACACCCGTCCCTATCCACCTCTAGTAACAAAAAGAAGAAAATATATATGAGAAGAAAAGGAAGAAGAAGGAGAAAATTAGAAAAGAGACAATAATAATAAAGAAAGGACAGTGATAATAATGGTAACAATAATAATAATAATAATAAAGAACATGGTTTAGTTTCTGTGGAAACAGGGGCGTGCTCGAGCGCCGGTTTGTGAATGGAGGGTGGAGTCGGAGAAGGTGAGTGGTAAGGAATAGACACCTGCGGAGAATTCCATTAATGAATGTTCTGTGTTGTAGGGAGTAGTGGTGAGGATAAAGAGGGGAGAAGAGAGCACCTCGAGAGTGAGAACTGGACAGAAGAGAGCTCAGTGTGTGTGTGTTCGTTCATGTGTGAGATTAAAACTGCACCGCTGAAAAGTGAGTCAGTAAAGCAAAGTGAAAGCTGCTTTGTGGGCTCAAACCCAGCCTGCCTCCCGTCTCCTTATTTCCCCCCCATAAGAGATCTTTCACACAGGTGCCGAAACCCGGTATCCTTGAGTATAAACGTGGACGTGGATTCCCAGCTGCTGGCCACCATTGTTGAATCTCTCGCTGATCTCCACTGGACACAGCATCAAACCCTCCTGGAGCTGCGGAACAAACAGGAGCAACAGTTCCAGGCACTGTTCCAAGCACAAGTGGAGGACCGGGAGGCGTTCCAGGAACTGCTCTGAGCCGTGGATCCTCCAGCTGTTGCCCTGGCCTGCCGCACACCGCCCTGGCCAAGATGGTTCCACAAGACAACCCTGAGGCCTATATCAAGCTGTTCGAGCGTGCAGCCAGGGCATGGAGATGGCCTGAGGCCCAGTGGGTGGCAAGTCTATTGCCACTGCTCACTAGGGAAGCCCAGCTTGAGGCCCAAGTGCTTCAGCTGGAGTGCCCGATCCTGAGACGGGCGATACTGCAGGGGATCGGCCGGACCCCTGAACAACATCGCCATCACTTCCGAACGCTGGCATTCGGCAAAGTCGGCTGCCCGTTTGAGAACGCTCAGAAGCCGGGGAGGCGGTACCGGGCCTGTCGACGTCAGCTTCATGTCAGGGGGACACAGAGTGGGAAGGGCCTCGCTCCTCCCCTCTTGGCAGGGATTCCCCTCGGGGATTTCCCCTTGGAGCAGTCGTGCAACGAGACCCTCAGGCACGCCCTCGACCAAGTGAGAGTAATCGATGGTCAGCAAGTTCAGCCTAATGTTGCGCTCTCCAACCCCTATTTTTCAATTATTAAGGATAGGTTATATCGAGTGATGCAGGACACTCAAATCAGAGAGCAAACTACCCAACCGTTGGTCCCAAAGAGCCGTTGGGAAATGTTATTTCAGGCAGCTCATCATAATCCCATGACTGGGCATTTAGGGAAGGACAAGATGCTGAACCAAATATTGGCTCATTTTCATTGGCTGGGCATTCATGGCGATGTTGGTAGGTGGTGTGCGGCATGTCACGAATGTCAGCTGGTAAATCCGCTGACCACCCCAAAAGTGCCATTGTGTCCCTTACTGTTAATTGAGGTCCCTTTCGAAAGAATTGGTATGGACCTCATCAGGCCATTAGATCGGACTATATGATGGCATTGCTTTGTGCTAGTTTTAGTGGACTATGCAACGCAATACCTAGAAGCAGTGCCGCTCCACTCCATCTCAGCACGTAGTGCGGCAGATGCACGCTTCTGCTTTATCTCCCTGGTGGGGATCCAGAAAGAGATCCTGACCGATCAGGGCACTACATTTATGTCATGAACACTATGCGAACTGTACGAATTGCTGGGCATTAAGTCGATTCGAACCAGCATCTACCATCCGCAAACGGATGGGCTGGATAAGTGGTTTAATTGCACGTTTAAAAACATGACTCGGAAGTTCGCTCACAATGACACGCGGAATTGGGATAAATGGCTAGAGCCCCTGTTATTCACAGTCCGAGAGGTCCTGCAAGCCTTCACGGGGTTTTCCCCCCTATTTTATTATTATATGGGCAGAAGCCTCCTGGTGTCCTCAATGTCATTAAGGAACACTGGGAGGAGGGACCTTCTAATAGTAAAAACGAAATCCAATAAGTTCTTGACCTGAGAGCAAAGCTCCACACTCTGAGTCAATTAACAGGAGAATTTGCATCAGGTGCAGGAACAGCAAGTCTGGCTGTATAACAGGGGTACTCGGCTAAGGGAATTCACCCTGGGAGATCAAGTGCTGTACTTACTTCCCACATCAAGCTCTATATTACTTGCCAAGTGGCAAGGGCCCTTTGAGGTCACATGGTGAGTTGGGCATGTTGACTATGAGGTCAGGCGAATGGAGAGGGGCGGGACTAATTTACCACCTTAACATCCTCAAACCATGGAGGGAGGGGGTGCCTGGGGGAATTGGCAATGGTGATTCTGGAGAGGGAGGAGCTAGGGCCGGAGGTTAATCCCGAAACAGCGGTTCAACCGACCCTGGTCCCTTGTGGAGACCACCTCTCGCTGTCCCAACTCACGGTCATTGCCAAGTTGCAAGCGGAGTTTGCTGACATGCTCTCGCCTCTGCCTGGTCTCACTAACCTCATAGAGCGCCACATCAAGATGAGTACATAGCCAGCCCTATTGTCTACCAGAACACAAAAAGTAAATAGTTTGGGAGGAGCTCAAGGCCATGCTCGATATAGGAGTAATCAAGTAGTCCCACAGTGACTGGAGCAGCCTGGGGGTCTTGGTTCCCTAGGCCGACAGGTCTGTCCAGTTTTGTGTGGACTTTAGAAAAGTCAACATGGTGTCTAAATTTGATGCATACCCAATGCTTTGCATTGACGAACTGCTCGATTGGTTAGGTGTGGCTCATTTTTATTTAACGCTGGATTTGACAAAGGGATATTGGCAGATTCCCTTGACATCTTAAAATTGGCAGATTCCCTTGACATCTTCCCTTGAAAAAAAATGGCCTTTTCCACTCTGTTCGGTTTACACCATTTCATCACACTTCCATTTGGGCTGTTTGGGGCTCCCGCAACATTCCAGCAACTCCTGGACAGAGTCCTCTGCACACAATGCATATGCCCCTGCATACCTTGATGAAATTATCATTTATAGTAATGATAGGAAGCAGCATTTAAAACATCTATGGGCTATCCTAAGTTCCTTGAAACAGACAGGACTTACAGCAAATCCAGAAAAGTGTGCAATTGGGCAGTTAGAAGTACAGTATCTGGGCTTCCACATGGGTCATGGGCAGGTTTGTCCCCAAACTGATAAGACTACAGTGATTGTGGCCTGTCCAAAACCAAAAAGGGGATGAGACAGTTCCTGGGGCTGGCTGGCCATTATTGCAGGTTTATACTTAATTATTCAGATGTCACCAGCCCGCTGAATGATCTTACTAAAAAGGGAGCACCAGATCCAGTCCATTGGACAGACGGATGCATCCTAGGTGGTGGAGGGGGAGGAGCACTTAGAGACAGTAGAGGTGGGTGGTCTTCACCCTCCAGTACTACCTGTTGGGACAGGCCTTCACCCTCTGTTCGGACCATGCCCTGCTCCAGTGGCTCCACCGCATGAAGGATGCCAACGCACAGATCACTCTGTGTTGGTATCTGGCACTTCAGCCATTTAAGTTCAAGGTGGTCCACAGGCTGGGGCGCAGATGGCTGTGGTGGATTTCCTCTCTTGGCAAGGGGAGGGGGGAGTCAGCGGGAGGCCGGACGGCTCCCCAGCCTGAGTCGAGCAGTGGGGTTATGTGGAAGCAGGGCCGTGCTCGAGCACCTTTTGTGAATGGAGGGCGGAGTCGGAGAAGGTGAGTGGTAAGGAATGCACGCCTGCGGAGAATTCCATTAATGAATGTTCTGTGTTGCAGTGAGCAGTGGCAAGGATAAAGAAAGAAAAAAAGAGCCCTTGAGAGAGAAAGCTGGAGAGAAGAGAGCTCAGTGTGTGTGTGGTTGTTCATGTGTATGAGGTTAAAAGTGAACTGCTGAAAAGCGAGTCAGTTAAACAAAGTGAAACTAAAATAAAAGCCGCTTTGTGGGCTCAAGCCTGCCTCCCGTCTCCTCATTTCCCCCCCATAACGGATCTTTCACAGTCGCCTTCCCAACCCAACTGCAGTTCCATTTCTATTTAGTTAGAGAGATCAGTAAACAAAGAGACAGACAGATAAGAATTAGACACATGAATTTAGATTTGTGATAAGAATAAATTTAAATTTAAAATGTATTTCTGGATTTCTTTTTTTGTAAAGCTGCTTTGTGAAAATGTCCATTGTTAAAAGTGTTATATACATAAAATTGATGATTGTGATGATGATGATGATGATGATAATATGCTATCAGGATTATACAGTGCTTTATACAGTGCTTTGCAAAATGCATTCAGCCTGCTTAAAATTCATCAGATTTGTTTGGATTACAAATGTCACAGATTGTTCCAGCCAGTATTTTTATTTCAAACCAATATGCTCTTAAAGTAAAATTGTCAAATGTCAAAATTCATTATTTGCCAGCAGATTTAAAAAAAACCAAACAAACAGAAAAATGCTGTTTGCATAAGTATTCAACCCCTTTAGACTAGTACTTATCAGCTGCAGTGACTGCAATTTTCAGACAGTGCCACAGATTCTCAGTGGGATTCAGTAGAATGTTCACCTTTTTGATTTTAACCTCTCCTGCATTGCTTTGACCTTCTGTTTGGGATCATTGTCCTGCTGAAAGTTTCTCCCAAGCTTTTGTTTTTTTAGCAGAATGAAGCAGGTTGTCTTGTAAAATCCCCCTGTATTTTGCTCCATTCAATCTCCCTTCAATTTTGACAAGAAGCCCAGGTTCTGAGGATGAAAAGTGTCCCCAGTGAATGATGCGACCATCATTATAGTACACTTTAGGGATAGTGTTAATTGAGGTATGGCCTACGTTAGGTTTGCACCACACATAGTGCTTTCAAATTTTCCCAATTACAGTATATCAATCTTCACACCATACCCCCCTCCCCCCACCCCCATCTTTACTGGGTCTTATGTAAGCAGCATTTTTAAATTCTTGATTTTCTTTGAAATACTTGCTGACCAATAATTAATTTTGAAAATTCACTTTAAGAGAACATGAGTTTGCAATTAAAAATACAGGAAGAAGATACTGTAGGTGTGCGTTTACATGGAGCAAGTGGTAATAATTTTATTTTAAATAATTTCCACCAAGCTTTCAGGGTTGTTGAAATTACTGTATCAGTGAAGCAGAGCTGTTGTTTTATAGCAGTACTGAGAAACAGCAGGTCAAATAATGTGATTGTTTAACATTCTGACTAACCCTGAGTAGTTCTGTTGGTTTGGATTGGTTCATTTACTGAGATATTGTAGTTGGTTTACAAGGGTTGGAAATTGGGTGCTTCTACACCCTCTTTTGCTATTCTGTACATTGGCTAGTTTAATACTCGGTTTCTTGTTTTTCCAGTAGAATTTGTTAATGAATGAGTCTAGTAAATTAAACCAATATTATACATTATTTACTGTAACTCACTCCAGTGTCTCCAGTTTACAGTGTGGATCCTTCTGTAGATCAGAGAGCAGCTTCACTCCTGATTCTCCTGCTTCATTACCAAACAAATTCAGTTCTCTCAGGTGTGATGAGGAGTTTGACCTCAGAGCTGAAGCCAGAGCAGCACAACCTTCATCTGTAATACTGCACTCAGACATCCTGCAAGAAAGAAAAACTTCTCACACTTAACTTTAGCACTGAAATAATGTACTACACAAAATCTTTACAGTTGTATGCAAAAGTTTGGGCAACCCAAACTTGGCCAAATGACAAATTTTGTTAATTTTTGAAGTGAAAAAAAGTAAACACAACCTCTCCAGCAAACTATTATTTTTTCTGCAGATATTAATGCTGAGTTACTTTACAATTTGAATTGAACTTCTATTGTAAGCTTCTATTTCTGATAAGCTTCTATTTCTGATTTTATATAAGCTTCTATTTCTGAGCTGTTCTTGGGCCATCTTGTATGCACAGAATCTTTAATATCTGCACACAAATTTTTAATGATGCTCAAGTCAGGAGACTGTAAGAGACATTCCAAAAGCTTCAGCTTGCCTTTCTTGAAGTAGTTTGTGGTGGATTTTGAATTTCTGTCACATTTACTTACAGAATTTGTTTATAATTACTAGAATGCATTCTTCCATCTATGCATGCAATGTTTCCTGTTCCACTGGCTGCTACACAACCCAACAGCAGCTGGCAAGGTATTCTTTTCATCAAATGCTAGTCCTTTTTTCTCTGACTTATCTAGATGACATTCTGTGATGACATCGCAGGTACAATTTCTTTCTGATGACTCTTCCATGCAGATCATATTTGTGCAAGCAATGTGCAGATTAGAACAGTGCACCCCTACTCCTGTGTCAGCTAAACATTGCTGCATGTCCTTAATGTCATCTGAAGGTTTTGCTTTGCCTTTCTACCCAGTGTACCGGCAGTTCTATCTGAGCGTTTTCATGGTCTTCCAGATCTTGCCTTGACTTCCACAGTTCCCCTTTACTGCTGTTTCTCAATGACATTTCAGATAGTGGAAATTGTGAGCTGAAAGCAATATATTTTTATAACCTCCCCTATAACTATGCAATAACAGAATTAATTACAGAAAAAAATTAAAATAGTTAGCCACAAAGGTTGTGTTTACACAGGTTGTGTATGTGTGTGTGTGTGTGTGTGTGTGTGTGTGTACCTCAGTTTCTCCAGTTTACAGTGTAGATTCTCCAGTCCAGCAGAGAGCAACTTCACTCCTGAATCCTGCAGGTTATTGTGACTCAGGTTCAGTTCTCTCAGATTGGAGGAGTTTGAGCTGAGAACTGAGGACAGAACTCCACAGCTTTCCTCTGTCAGATTACATTTCCAAACCCTTTAAAGAAATTATGATATATTTAATTTATTTATCCAATTGTGAAATTAGGTGTGATTCCACCAGTTGGGAAATAAACTGTCTGCCTGAACACAGGGTTCTAATGTCAGGATGAAAATATAAAACGAACAGCCTGTGTATAAAAGTGGCTGAGACAATGACAACAAGAAAAGGAAAGGGATGGATAGAGGTACAGACACAAGATCAAAACAGGTATAATTACAATTCATAAGTACAATTTTTTTTGTATTTATAATATATAATTATTCTAGAAAGTAAACCTGATTCTCATGTACACATTCAGTTTCTTTAAAACATTTAAAGCAACTCCCCTATCAAAAAAACATATGACCTCATGCACACACACACGCATAATGAATTTTGTGTGTAATCTTTAGCGATAAGTGATTATCTTACTTTATGATCTCTATTTTACAGTGTGGATTCTCCAGTCCAACAGAGAGCAGCTTCACTCCTGAATCCTGCAGTTTATTGTTACTCAGGTCCAGGTCTTTCAGACTGGAGGAGTTTGAGCTGAGAGCTGAGGACAGAACTCTACAGCTTTCCTCTGTCAGATTACAATCACGCAACCTGGAAGAGAAATTATATTTGATATACAGTATTTATCTGTTTATCTGTATTGTGAAATTACTGGTGTTTCCACCAGTTGGGAAATAAACTTTCTACCTGAACACAAGGTTCTATATCAGGATAAAAATAACCTTTGCTCGTGGCCAGATCCATCTGTCTCACCTCATATGAGATCATGTATTTAGTACACTATGGTAGAGCCACAGTGTGTACAGGAAGAGAGAAATATGTTGCCCTGGTTGAGGTGAGCCCTGGGGTTATAGAGGTACAAGTGTGGATATTGTACAAGTGGGGGGAGGGCTCAGGTAATTGATTTTTTTAAGTGAATAGCAGTAAACACAATCTCTGCAGCAAACTGTTTTGAACATGTTTTCTGCAAAGATTAATGCACAGTTATAAGTAATAGGTTATAAAGATCAATTATGAACTTCAAAAATAGAAAAAAATAAAATCATAATTATAGCTTGACCTTTCCAGTTGTAAAGTTAATTATCTTTTTAGGACTTTCAGCTGATGACAATTCTAGAGGATAAATTCTCTGACTCTTCAAACTTTGTGCCAACATTTAATGACCATGAACTCCTCTAAACAATGAATCTAACTGGTGAGTACAAAGCAGAGGAAAGCTATAAAATGATAAAGCACTTCCAGCTCCCATTTCCACTGTCTGAAATGTCATTAAGAAATGGCAGTTAAGGGAAACTGTAGAAGTCAAGGCAAGATCTGGAAGACCAAGAAAACTCTCAGATAGAATTGTCCATATACTGGGCAGAAAGGAAAAGCAAAAATGATAATAAGGACGTGTAGGAAGGGTTAGCTGATACAGGAGTGATGGTGCACTGTTCTACTCTGCAGTATTGTAGTATAAGTATATGTATAAGTAACTATTGTTTTTTTATTATTTGCTGCAGAGATTGAACAGTGTGACCAAGAGGGATGTGTCCAAGGTAGAGGACTCACTCATTATTGACCCAGGCAGAGTGGTACTATACTTTAGATTTAGCCAGTGGCTACTGGCAGGAGAGGACAGATGAGAGTTTGGGTGGTAATATGGTGTCACAAAGATGAGGATAGGTTCCCGTTTGAGTCTGGTTCCTCTCAAGGATTCTTCCTCATGTTGTCTCAGGGAGTTCTTCCTCACCACCTTAACCCTTGATTAAAAAAACCTGACCTCAAACCTTGTCAGCTCCCCGTTATCTCCAACATCCTAGAAAAGGTTGTAGCACAGCAGATAGGCTCATACTTGCAGAGGAATAAAATGAATAAAAGTCTATCAGTCAGGATTTAGGCCTCATCGTAGCACAGAGACAGCACTGCTTAAAGTGGTAAATTACCCATTACAGGCCTCTGATCAGGGTTGTGTCTCCTTGCTTTGCTTGACCTTAGTGCAGCGTTTGACACCATTGATCATTCTATTCTCCTCGATAGACTAGAAAATGTAGTAGGTGTTAAGGGAACGGCCCTTTCCTGGCTCAGGTCTTATTTGACTGATCGTTATCAGGTTGTAGACGTAAATAGTGACTTCTCTTCTCATACTAAGGTAAAGTTTGGTGTTCTGCAAGGCTCTGTTTTAGGCCAACTGCTCTTTTCTTTATATATACTACCTCTGGGTAAAATTATCCGTAAGCATGGTATTAGGTTCCACTGTTACGCTGATGACACACAGTTGTATGTTTCAGCAAAGCCAGATGAGATACACCAGCTTAATAATATTGGATTATTGGACTGGAGTATTGCAATGCTTTGCTCTCTGGATGTTCCAGTAGGAGCATAAACAAGCTCCAGGTATTCCAGAATGCAGCAGCCAGAGTACTTATTAGAACCAGAAGATATGACCACATCTCCCCTATATGATTCACACTCCACTGCTTCCCAGGAGAACTTACAATAATACTTTTTAAATTTTTATCCCACTCCCGAAAGAGCTGTAATGTTTTACACCTTCAGTTGTACTTGTATCTTGGGATTTCACTCATGTCACTGGATACATATTAATATCTATCTCCATTCCACTTTGCACCTCTGTTCTTCATTCACTTTACTCCATATCTCTGGACTCATGTTATACACATATCATATTATTTGCACTGCTTTTATGCCTATATACAGTTAGGTCCAGAAGTATTTGGACAATGACAGAGTTTTTGTGATTTTGCCTTTATACACCACCACAATGGATTTGAAATAAAACAATCAAGATGTGATCGAAGTGTTCTACAAAAATATGGCATTTATCATTTAGGAATTACAGCCATTTTAAGCAAAGTACTTCCATTTTCAGGGGCTCATCATCCCTTTGTACTATATACTTAACGTTACTTGCTATTTTGCACGTCTGGTTAGATATATAGATCACTTTATTAAACCCAGAGGGAAATTCACACTGGATACATGCTAATGGCAATTTGTTGGTTTTGTACTTGTTCTAATCTAATCTAAATCTAATCTAATCTAATCAAATACTACTAACGTTCTATAAAGCATTGAATGGTCTCGCACCACAGCACCTATGCAAACTTTTAGTCTTTTATGATTCATCAAGCCTGCTTCAATCAAAAGGTGCAGGTTCTTTATTAGTACCTAGAATAATGAAGACTACAGCAGGGGTTGAAGCATTTTCTTAGAAAGCCACCCAGTCCTGGAACAGTGTGATTGAGACTCAGACACATTCTCAATCATTAAGTTTAGGATAAAAATCAATTTGTTTGTTAATAACTTTTCTCTTAGGTACAGATCTGGAGGATTCATGGGTATAGAGTGTTTTAGCTCTCCCTTTTACTTACACTGTAATTGCTAGTCTTGCCAGAGTCCCTGCTTGCACTCTGCACAATGTACATCCTTATAAAACATTACAGGACAAGATTCTACCTAATAATCTGCCCCCCCAGTTCTCTCTCTCACTTTCTCTTTCTTTTTCTCTTGGTCAAGCTGCATGTCATTCCTCCTGCCTGATGAGATGCCAGTGAGCCTGACTCTTTTTGCTCATTGGGCCTGTCTGGCCTGTATTGGTGCTTTAGTTCTGTTTGGAGAATCCTGAGAATCACTTGCTGCTGCTGAGGAGGGCCCTACAAGATGATGGCCTAAAGATTGCCAGGAGAATGCTTTGGATACTCTGGCTCACATAGCCTAAGACTGCACTTACTCTAAACAGTCTACGCTCAAGTCTTGTTCATTATTCAGTGGCTAACTTCGCTTGAATATTGTGGCTACAAACTCTAATGATATAATAAAAAAGACCATTACAGTATAGTCTACAGCTTTTCATTACAGTATAACTGTTTCTATCTATTGTTGCTATCGAGAACAATTAACAAACATAAAACCTTGTTTAAATAGTGTTTCCTCCCCCACCTTTACACATGATATCATGTGCATAATTATCTATGTAAATCAGCTAAAACATGTCCACTAACTACAAACCACATTCATCTGAAAATTTGTGCTGTTTAGTTGGGTTTTTAGTAAATATGGGCCTTAAGCTAATAACTTTCACACACAGATATGAATCACAGCACACCTCCAACATGCATGTTCTGTGTCCATGATCACCTGGGTACAGTGTAGATATTTTTCTCAGTTTTCATGTTAATCCATTTTCTTTTCACCTTACTTTTCATACATAATTCACCTTTTCTGTAATTTGTCTCCATATTTTGGCCTTGGTGCTGTTATGATGAAAAATAATATTTTTCTTGATGCAGACAGGCCCAGATTAAGACCACAAAGGGTTGTGAGTCAAAATAATTGTGTGTGTGTGATCTTACCACAGTGTCTCCAGTGTACAGTGTGGATTCTCCAGTCCAGCAGAGAGCAGCTTCACTCCTGAATCCTGCAGTTTATTGTAACTCAGGTCCAGTTCTCTCAGACTGGAGGAGCTTGAACTGAGAACTGAGGACAGAACTTCACAGCTTTCCTCTGTCAGATTACAGTCACGCAGCCTGTAAGAAATTTGATAAATCAGAACATTGATCTCAAAAACAAAAACACAGCAATAATACAGCTAAACTTTAACATGTAAAGAAATCTCAGCATGTTTCTCTTGTACACAGAAATCAGAAGAGAGAACACCATATCAATACATTTACATTTACGGGAGCCCATCTAAATGACCAGTCTGTGTCTGTACTTATAGCAGCCTGTCTCGATGACTGGTCTGTGTGCACTGCATCAATGGCCAGTCTATGGTCAGCACTTAATCTGTACTTTGTCAATGTGGTTCTGTGGTGTTGTTCAGTTATTGTGCTCAGCTAATCTGCCACACTGTACTGTTGATTTAGGGTCAGATAGCACTGAATTTTGCTTTGTGCTTGTCTTTGTGTTTTGTTTCTTTTGTCTTAGAATTTTGTGAGCTCTGATTGTTCTTGTATCCGGCTTCTCCTGATGTAGAGCCGTGTTTGCATGTGTTGGTTAACTGCAGTTCAGGAACAACTGGGAGAACAGGACTCTATTTTCTGCTCAGCTCTTGGCATTGCTGGACTTTGTAATGATAGGGCTGGGGGTCACTGTCTATTAGCTGGAGCCAATATTTGAAAGATATTTTCTGAATTTTGATGAGCCACGTAGTTGTAGAATGGTTTTGCAAAATTTGTTGTGCATAATTTCAGCATTTCATCTCTCTCTATCTCTCTCTATCTCCTTCTCTCTCCCTGTCTATGTGTGTGTGTGTGTGTATATATGTGTGTGTGTGTGTGTGTGTGTGTAAATAATGATCTTACTCCAGTTTCTCCAGTGTACAGTGTGGATTCTCCAGTCCAGCAGAGAGCAGCTTCACTCCTGAATCTTGCAGTTTATTGTAAGTCAGGTTCAGTTCTCTCAGACTGGAGGAGTTTGAGCTGAGAATTGAGGACAGAGCTCTACAGCTTTCCTCTGTCAGATTACAGTCGTACATACTGAAAGAGAAAACGTTATATATCGGAACACTGATCTCAAACACACAAACACAGCCATAATACAGCTTAACAGGTAACAGAAATATCAGTGTGTTTCTCTTACACACAGAAATCAGAGGACAGGACACCACATCAGCACATTTACAGGAGCACCAATGTCCTTGTCATCATATCAAATGTGCCTCCATTCATTAAATAGGAGGCCATTATAAAGGACTTGGCTTTAGGAATATTCGTCAGTGTAATAAAAATAATTCTATGTTTTTATACAACCCAGACGAGACCCTGAACGTGAATTTCAAGTGTAAAAATTGTGACAGCAGTTACACCATTTTCAATATCACCAAATGCCTGAGATGTTTAGAGTATGAGAACTTCAGACAGAAAACATTTGGCTGTCTGCACAGAGCTATGAGAGTTACAGCAGTAGCACCGTGGGGACAAACAGCGGGAGAACACTGGGAGAACCTGGAGGGAATGACTCAAAGTCCAGTGACATGCCGGAGCTAGAGATGGAAGAAGTCAGTGTCAAACACAGCAGCAACACTAACACCAATGCTAACACTGTAACCAACACTAATGTTAATACCTGTGCCGATGTTGGCGGCACTGCAATTAACACCACAGACACTGGAGATGTTAGTGTTATTGGTAAATCTGAGGCTACTTCAGGTATTAGTGTTAACAGTGACAACAGCCTCAGTGACTGCACTTACCAGTGCTCTTACCAAGGAGGAGGTTCAGACTGAGAAAATGAACAGCAGTTGGATGAAAGACATTACTCAAAGATGATAATAAACAGATTTTCTGGTGGCGCAACGGAAAAGCATTTGCCTTATCATTGCAAGCTCAAATCTGGATGATGCCACAGCTATCCGTGGCTGGGAGCCCAAGAGAGCATAATTGGCTGTGCTCTCAGGGAGGCAGGGGGGCATACTCTCTCTCCCCCATCAACCACAGCGAAACTAGCCAACCATGGACATCTGTGAGCTCATGCATGCAGAAAAGGGTGGATAGCACTTTCCTCTGAGTGTGTTATGCCGCCCCCTGATGTTGCATGAGCAGCAGCTCGAAAAGATTCTGTCAACTGGCTTCAAGTACCTGGAGGAGTCACGCGATAGCCTTCGCCCTCTCTGGTTTTTAGCTGTTGTGTGATAGTTGAGAGCTGCCTGATGGGTGGGATGATCATCTGTGAAGTGAGTTGATGGTGTGGAGCATGTATTAATGAGTCTGCATTTTCTAGCAATTTTGTGTATTTTCAATTTTCAGTGTTTTCTCTCACAAGTTCTTTCTGTAGACAAGCAGTAGAAAACACAGTGCAAGGTAGCAGAGGGATACAGCATCGCAAGGGGAAGAAATTTTCTGGTTAAGAAAACTGTCACTAAAAGTTAAAATATCAAATCCAAGATGAAGCCGAGTGCCAAAAAGGACTTTTTATATGTTTTTAGATTAGAGTGGTTTCTGTTAATTGCACTCATAGAAATTGAAATTTTAACAGTTTCTCCATTTTCCATGCAATATGGAGGAGAGACAGGATGCAATCACATGAGATCAGCATTGAATTTATTTGAGGGCAGTCCAAATATCATCGTCACACTTCCAGACTGGGGTCGATACACAGGCAGACAGGGTTCATATCCATATTCAAATAACCAGGAAAACAAGCGAGGGTCAAAACCAGAAAACACAAAACACGGTACTAGGACTCAACAACATAAGGCTTCACAACAAGATAAAGCAACAGATGGGCTTAAATAGACACACAAATCAGAAGGTAACTGAAAACAGGTGAAAATGATAATGACACACTATAGCAATAAACCAATGACAAGACAGGGGCAGAGACCTGACTAGAATCAAAACAAAATGCACATATCAAAACAAAACAGGGGACACAGAAGCATGGTCATGCTAGAATCCGTGCTGCACACTGGAAGGCACAGTGTGTGCTAAGGGGAAATACATGACACAGGGCAAGAGATGTGAGAAAGTGAGTGGCTCTGTTGCTAAAGGCTAAGTGGTTGGAAATAGCTCTTGTTCAGGAGATACACAGGGACTGGGATTGGGAGAGCAAGTAGCATGACAAGTAGAGCATTGTGCTGTTAAGTCACAAGCGCTTCACCAGTGACTGTGCTCTTCTCCAAAAACTTTCTACCACAATTTTATGAATTTGCAAAGGTGGTAGTAGGGCAGTTCGTGGAATTAAAAGCCAAATATGACAGGCAGTTTCACAGCAGTTTTATGAAGGCCTGCTACAGGTGTCAGTGAAACAAGGAGCCAGTAACTATGCAAGAGTTACTGTTGGCTTTAAAGGACATGGCAAACAGAAAATCTCTAGAACTCAATGCTCTCCCAGTTTATAAGTCATTTTGGAACACAGTGGGGATGGATTTGCTGTAAGTGATCAGTGACACTCATGATCAAGGACAGCTACCTTTGTGCTGCAGTGAGCACTTCTCACCCTACTGCCCAAAGAGGTAGACTTCAATGATGTGACAAACTGGAGGCCAGTGAGTTTGCTGTGTGCTGATTATAAGCTCCTCTCAGAGGTTCTGGCAGATCCATATTTGATATTAGATTTTTCTCATTAGAAACAGTCTGAATGTGCCTGATTTTTTTCTTTAGACCAAGAAAAGGCATTGGATTTGCTGGAACACTAACAACTTTGGAACACCTCTGAGGCATTTCATTTTTCCCCAGTGTTTATTTCTATGTTATAGGTGTTCTATAATGTCAACAGTGTTGTTTTAAGTGTTCCTGTTCAGGGCTGTTATGTATCAGCAATGCTGTACACACTATCAATAGAACCAATTATCCAACTATAATAGAAAGAAACCTGCAGGAGTACACATAGCAGAAGACATAGCAGACAATTTTAACTTTCTACCACCATTATAACACATTTTAAAAACAGTCTCATCAGCTAAGATAAACTGAAAAAAAAA
>CM040472.1:21500789-21511698 GCA_022758105.1 Pangasianodon gigas | reverse complement strand
AAAAACACAACTCAACTTCAACTCGAAGTCAATTAACCAAAACGTGTGGAAAAGTCAAATAACTTCAAGACTGTGACACCACCTGATGATTTAAATCACCCAAATCTAACAAGGAAATGCATAAACACATAAACAAGGAACTTTAAAATATTTTAAAGAGAGAGAGCCAGCACAATTGTAACCTGTTTTGGTTTGAGTTGAATTACTCAACAATTATTCAAATGAAAGTCTTCTTCTTTCCACATAATTTCATATGGAGAAAATCAGGATTTATTAACATACTAACTGTTTTGTGAATATAGCAGTTCAAATCTGAGAAAAAAACAAATTGTTTTAAGAAAATGGGGAAATGAAATTTAGGATTTGTATATTTTTTGGAGAAATTAGCGACTGTTCAGAGGAGAATCGGCCCAGACAGGCAAGGGCAATTCAATTCAATTCAATTTTATTTGTATAGCGCTTTTAACAATGGACATTCTCACAAAGCAGCTTTACAGAAATAAATACATGTGAATAAAATTAAACCAAAATAAATTGTAAATATGTGAATTTATCCCTATTGAGCAAGCCAGGGTGATGGTGGTGAGGAAAAACTCCCTGAGATGATATGAGGAAGAAACCTTGAATAGAACCAGACTCAGAAGGGAACCCATCCTCATCTGGATGCAACGGACAGTGCGATTATAAATAAATCCCTTCTATTATTGTGTACTACATGGACAAATAGTGCAATTGTGTAACCAGTAAATTCATCACAGTTTTCACAAGAAGTCCGGCTGGTTAAAATCTATCCACTGTCCACTGATGGAGTCCTGAGTATGAAGCTGCTCGTGGCAACTGCAGCCCCAAAGCCACTACAGCAATCGCAGTCCCAAGCCATTACAGTACAGCTCCCCATATGTGATCCCCAAGCCATCTCCACAGCCCCCAGGTGGCACCATCCCCAGCAATCCAAATGGTTCTTCAGACAGTCCATATGCGGCCCCAGCAGCAGCAAGCGATCTCAACTGATGAGAACTCCAACCAGAAGTAGGGCATCAGGATGGGTCAGGCAGCGAGGAGGAGCAGAAGGGGTCAGGATCACTGGCATCACAGAAGTAGCATGTGTAGCTCGACAGAGAGTGAGGGAGAGAGAGAGATGGAGAGAAAGGAAGAGATTATTAGGTAAGCTTTTGTCCTCTAATGGTTAAGCAAGATGTACTTTGCATGCAGAGTGCAAGCAGGGACTCCGGCAAGACTAGCTATGACAGCATAACTGAAAGGGAGAGCCAGAAGGTAACACAGACATGAGGGCACCCTGGGACATAAGGCAGCCAGCCACTCCACCGTCGACAAACCTGAGTGAACGTGTGAGAGTGGGGGGGCGACAGCATCCAAACATCCCAGTTCACTACAACACTCTATGCCTGTGAAACCCTCCAGACCTGCCCCTGTACCTAAGAAAAAACTATTCACAAAAGGCTTGACTAAACAAATATGTTTTCAGCCTAGACTTAAACACTGAGACTGTGTCTGAGCCCCGAACACTAAGTGGAAGGCTGTTCCATAACTGTGAGGCTTTGTAAGAGAAAGCTCTACCCCCAGCTGTAGCCCGCATTATTTGAGGTACCAACAAATAGCCTGCATCTTTTGATCTGAGTAGGCGTGGCGGATCATAAAAGACCAAAAGTTCGCTCAGGTACTGTGGCGCGAGACCATTTAGTGCTTTATAGGTCAATAGTAGTATTTTATAATCAATAGAAATTTGATTGGGAGCCAATGCAGTGTGGATAAGATAGGGGTGATGTGGTCATATCTTCTGGTTCTAGTAAGGACTCTCGCTGCTGCATTCTGGACTAACTGGAGCTTGTTTATGCTCCTACTGGCAAGAGGTCGTAAAAGACACAGTATGTATTCAGTATGTGTTTAATGTGTCATTACATGAATTCATGTTTTTAATATGTTCATTATTTAATGTTCATTATTAGTAACTATTACTATTTTACTATATATGAAAAAAATACATTCAGTATGTATATGAAAAGATACCAATTATATATATATTAAAATGTGAATTTATTTGAATGAACTTTGTCCATTAAAAAAGAAAAATTAAGAATTTAACAGCAATAATATGGTTACATATTTCAGTATTTTATTTTTTTTTTTACTGTATAGGACAATTATAGCTTGTTACTGTACAATTTAAGATTTTTTTTACAGTAATATACTCCAGCCACTGATTACAGTAATTAGTAAATAAGTGTATTATTATAAATTACTGTAAGCAGGTTTCTACAGTAACTACATGGCAACAGTGTTGGCAGGATGTTACTGTAAAAAATCCTGGTAAAGTCTAACAAAGAGGGAACGAACCCATAGAAGAAAAACAATCTCAGACATTTGACCTTGCTGTGACCTTGACCCTCAGATGCACAAACGGACAGCCATGAAAACACAACTCCTCCAACCACCTAGTGACATAAAACAGAAATCTCATCATGACCCTTTAGAGGCACCGTAACTGAGTCCATTTGAGGCACCTTTTTTTTTTCTTTTAGTACAAATTGTATTATAGATATTTATTTTATGATTTCGGCATTATTAAGTAATTTTATATTTCCAAACATTACTTTTACAACAACAAAATGTTACAGAAAATCTTTGTATGTCAGTTAAGAAAGCAACAGATTACGTTATCAGACAAAAAAAAACCATAATGAAGGCTGCTGGGTTTCGCTGCAGAAATAAGAAGCGAGTCGACAGTCAAAGTCTCCAGAAGAACTGTGGCTGCTTCTGCAAGATGCTCAGTAACACTTCCAGCTCATTTCCTTATAAAACTGCACACACTGCACCTGAGATACTGTTTATTTTTTGTTTTTGTTTTAAAGCAAAGCATCATCACACCAAATACTGACTTAGTTTAGTTTATTACTGTTTACTATCCTCAATAGTATTTTTTATGTAGAAAAGTTAGATTTCATTATTTGTGAAGGCGTCTTTGCTCTATAGCATTTCTTTGCATGTGCCTAAGACTTTTGCACAGAAATGTACATATACAGTGTGTCCCAAAAGTTTCCATACACAGGGGACTGTGTTTGCCAGCAGCACGTCAGTTGTGTCTTTGTACAATGGTACAAATGGTACAAGAAATAATGGCACAATAAGTATAAAAAAAATAAAAGAACATTTAAACCAGCCAGAAAAACACACAGCAACACAAAACCAAAACTATCATGTAGCCATATTCACATTAAAATACATTAGTTTCTGTTAACACAAACATATTCACTTCGGGAAAAATAGTCAGTAATGTTTTCTTTAAATGGGACATTTCATATCGAGTGTCGCTGCAGTTCCACTAGTCACCAGCAGGTGGCTTCAGTCCCACATGAGAAACCCTACACCCTGCGCTCTCATTACCGGGGAGTGTGGAATAGACGCGCATGAAAACACACACACACACACACACACGCTGTGCATGCGGATGCGGATGTGTGCAGTCGGTGTGTTGGTGTTAGAGCCGCAGGATGAAACACATGCCGAGTTACAGGCGCGTGCAGGTGAACAGGTAGAGTAAAGAGAGGTGAAGGGTTTCATTTAAGCGCAGTGAGATGCGGCGGTGATTATTAAGTCGGTGCATGGCTGCGGTGTGTGTGTGTGTGTGTGTGTAGGTGTGTGTGAATCCAGTCGGTAAAACTGCACACATGAGCGATTTTACAGGCGCACCGGGGAGTCATTTCTGCGCCTCGGACTGGGCGGTGAGTGATGCGCGCGCGGACGTGATGGACACACACAGAGACGTGATGGACACACACAGAGACGTGATGGACACACACAGGGACATGCTGTTAGGCCTCGCTGAGGATGCTGCCTACTCGGACCCGGACTATCTGGACCCGAACTACACGGGAGACGGAGACGAACCGACGGCGAGGACGCGCCCGCGCCAGCGCCCGAGCACGCGCAGCCGGTCCGGAGAGGTGACGGAGCTCGAGGCGCAGGAAGTGCGCTGGTTCTACAGAGAGGACAAGAGGAACTGGAAGCCCTTTGTGGGACACGACTCTCTGAAGATCGAGCTGGCTTACCGGACACTGTGCGCGCTCAGGGATGCGCGTGAGGGCGTGTTTGAGCCGGAGGACAGTGTGTGTGTGTGTGAGTGTGTGTGTGAGTGTGAGTGTGTGTGTAAGGACGCGGGTGTGGACGCGGTGTGTGTGCGCGGAGGACTGTACGAGGTGGATGTGAAGGAGAAGGAGTGTTATCCGGTCTACTGGAACCGTGAGTACATCATCACTTTAATCACAGCTTTAAAAACATCAGGGATCTTTAACTGCCCTCTAGTGGACGGTGGAGAAATGACAGGGACGTCCCTCTGTAGGGCTGGGCGTCATAACAGGGAGTTAAAAGAGAAGCCAGAATGTCTCTGAGGCCCTCTAGTGGCTGTGTGCGGTACAGTTTTAACCCCGCCCCTTCCCATGTTAGTGAGCGGACAAGCAGCCAGTCTTCCGCTGGAAGCAGTGAAGGGAAGATCGGATCATTTTACTGACTTGGATCTTTGAATCTCCTTCAGCAAAATGAACACATCTTTAGTCATTTCGTTCATTTCGTTCATTTGAGCAGAATTACATTAAAATGTAAAATTTTCAGTAGCCAAATTCCTCCAACACGTCTATTTACTCAAAGTTTGACCATATTCCGAATAAGGAAAAAAAATGATAATGCAGCCAAAGACAAGTGAGAAACAGAAACTGGGTGTTCTGGTCCGAGTCGTCTGATTTGTCACGTGACCGACGCATAGACTGAGGCTCTGAAAAGTTTAAAGCATGAACTAACTCTTTATTACCAGCTTCAGTAAAAAAACAACCATCCTGACAGAAATTCACAAATTTATAAATTGTAAGAAATAAAAAAGCTAAAATTTGAGCCCAGAAACTCACTGCGTAACTGTAAGTGTAAAAATAACACCTAACTACTCACGTGTTTGTGAGGAAGGCTGGAAATTATGAGCTAATTTCTGTATCTAATGCGGAATATATGCGGCTGTCATGTGACAAATGAACAAAAGCCTCGGACCGGAGAAGAGTCTCGGGAGGTGAACTAATCATTCCTGTTTCCTGTACAGAGCTTATGCAGTTTTCAAGTTACAGATGAACGAAAGGATGTTGCGAATGCACGACCAACACAGAATGAACGAATCACTCTCAGAGACAACTCGTTATTCCTGAGTCATATAAAAGATTCGTTCAAAATGAACCACAAATGAACCATCACCACTTGTAAGTTACATCTCCACACATTATTTTGGGGATTAGTGTTCTGTTGCTTTTCCAGGTTCAGTTAACCCTGATATCTCCTCCAGTATTTTTCTTTATGATAAATGTGTTTTATAGGAGTTATGTGGTGATGAATAAAAGGGCGTGGTTAATGAGGTGATTGACAGTTTTGGACATGACGGTTGAGTCTCATGCACGTGTACACACTCCAACACACTCCTGTAGTAAAGCCGTGTCCTGTTCTGCTGCTCTAGCAGACCCTCAGGGGGAATTCTCTGCACTTACTCTAATATAAATGCAGCTGAAATGCAACACAAGCTACATTTCATTAAGATTTATTGTTGACTGTGTGACATTAGCTAATACTCGAGAACTCTTCTCCATTCTGATCTGTAACTTACTGCAGGAGTCAGAGCTGCGAGTGAATGGCACCATGATGTCCACGAGTATATAGTCTTACAGCAGGGGCGTGTCTTATATCAGGGGTGTGTCTTACAGCAGGGGTGTGTCTTATATCAGGGGTGTGTCTTATATCAGGGGCGTGTCTTACAGCAGGGGCGTGTCTTATATCAGGGGTGGGTCTTACAGCAGGGGCGTGTCTTATAGCAGGGGCGTGTCTTATATCAGGGGCGTGTCTTACAGCAGGGGCGTGTCTTATATCAGGGGTGTGTCTTACAGCAGGGGCGTGTCTTATATCAGGGGCGTGTCTTATATCAGGGGCGTGTCTTACAGCAGGAGCGTGTCTGACTCTCATAATGCCGAATGCTGAAACACATGGTTTTATGAACGTAATCTTTTTGAACACTCTCAGAAGTAAAAGTATTAAACTGTACCGTTGTTTGTTGCTGGTGTGAAAAGGTACACGTGGCGTTCCTTTAATCTCCAGTGGCATGTGTGACACAGCTGAAGGTGTGTATGTGTGTGTGTGTGTTACAGAGCAGGAGCGTATCCCGGTGATGAGAGCTCAGTGGTTTACAGACGGGACGTGGCTGCCGCTGGACGAGGAGGACGGAGACCTGATCGAACTGGAGCATTTAGCAAAATTTAGGGGACATCGACTAGAAGATTCCCTCGAAACAGAGGGAGTGAGCACAGCGCCGGAGAGCAAGGAGGGTGAGAGCACAACAACAACAACAACAACAATAATAATAATAATAATAATAATAATAGTTACTGATGGTGTGTGTGTGTGTGTGTGTCAGTGGTGCACAGTGTGAAGTTGAGTCGCAGCCATGTAGATTGGCACAGTGTGGAAGAAGTTTATCTGTACAGCGACGCCACAACGTCCAAAATCGCTCGCACCGTCACACAGAAACTCGGCTTCTCCAAGGGTCAGTCAGTAACATTCTCCTCCTTCTCATTGTTCTTCTTCTTCTCCTCCTTTTAATCGTCCGGCTTCTTCTTTTACTACTTCAGCTTTTTCTTTTTCTCATCTTCCTTCTTCTTCTTCTTTTCCCCTAATCCTTAATCTTAAACTATACCTATTAAATCTAATCCTAACTCCTAGTTTTAACTCTAATTGTGTGTGTGTGTGTGTGATTAGCCTCCAGCAGCGGGACGCGTCTCCATCGTGGCTATGTGGAGGAGGCGGCTCTGGAAGACACGCCCCCTGCCGCCACCCACATTGTGTTTGTGGTGCATGGGATTGGTCAGAAAATGGACCAGGGGCGGATCATCAGGAACACCAGCATGTAATCCCCACCCACCAACAATCCCCGCCCACTCCTGGTTCTTTATAATTAAGAGATAAAACGCTGTCATGTCATGAATATGTAAATATGTAAATTAGGGGTGTGGCTGTATAGTAGTAGTATGTTAGTATGATGATGTACGATGTTAGCGTTAAGCTTTCGTAGTTATAATAAAATGCTGTGACTCTGAAACACAGCACTGTGATAGCATTGAGATGAGATGAGAATCACTTCAGCTAATATTTAAACATTAATAATGAATTGTATTTCAGTGACAGAAGAATATAATCTCAGAGCCCACTTTTCTGTTCGTATGTAATATGTTTATCGTAACTTGTGTGTGATTATTCAGGATGCGTGATGCTGCGAGGAAAATGGCGGAGAAACATTTTTCAGACAGAACGACGGAGCACGTGGAGTTCCTGCCTGTGGAGTGGAGATCGAAACTCTCTCTGGATGGAGGTGCGGGAGATCATTACTCTCATTCCTTACACAAGCGTTTTTCTTGTGGTTTTTAAATTCCCTGTTTGTAAGTTTAGTTTAGTGGAATGGTTTTATTTTTATAAGCATGCTATTAGATGTGCTATAATAAAAACGATACAAAGGAGAAAAATAAAACTAAAATAATCTCAGAATTTTAGCAATTGTGTGTTCACGTCATGTTGAAATTACGCTAATTACGAGATTATGAATCGTGAAATCCTTCACGTCTTTGTTGAAGTTAGAACCTCGACTTTGTGATGTGTTTTAAACCTGATCAGAAAATATCTTCAGCCTCCCCAGATAAAGTCAGAGTGTAATATTGGGATGTAGCTTTATACGTGTCTATAAAATATTCGCATCATTTCCAAACGTAGAGCACCTGAGGAGTAGTTTTGTTTAGAGTCCATTAAAGTGGCGTAGATGTTTCCATAGAAACAACATCTCAGAGCTGTTATTTTATAATTATTGTTATGTTACGACTGTAAGAGTAAACGAACAATATGACAAAAATATCATCACGATTCTGGAAGAGATTTCCACAACACACGATATAAAGGTTTGCTCACAGACCATAAATGTATTATGTTTTAATATATAATATAATCTGTTTAAAAAATGACATTTAAAAATACATTTAAAAATGAAGTACAAAAGTTCAACATCAAGTCGGCTGCTTTCAGTCCGTGTGTAAATAAATTTCTAAACAAACAATTAAAAACAAGATATCACAATATCCGCAGTATCTCAGAAATGAGTTTGTAACATAATTTATCATGATATTGATATTATATCATCATATCACCCAGCCCTATCCAAGGGGGCGTGGCCAGGGGTGGGGCTTAAACAGGAAGCGTAGAATACCAGGAAGAAACTATTTCATTTTATTTCAACCCACTATTATTATCATTGTTGTTGTGATTATTATTGCTGTTGTTGTTGCTGTTGTTGTGATTGTTATTGTTGTAACTGTTGCTGTTGTTGCCGTTGTTGTTATGATTGTTATCGTTGTTGTTGCTGTTGTTATGATTGTTGCTGTTGTTGTGATTGTTATTGTTGTTTGTTATTGTTGTTGCTGTTGTGATTGTTATTGTTGTTGTCACTGTTGTTATGATTGTGATTGTTGTTGCTGTGATTGTTGTTGCTGTTGTTGTGATTGTTATTGTTGTTGTTGTTGTAGACACAGTGGACACGATCACGCCTGATAAAGTGCGAGGACTGAGAGACATGTTGAACAGCAGCGCTATGGACATCATGTACTACACCAGTCCACTGTACAGGGACGAGGTCAGATCACACACACACACACACACACAGACACACAGACACATAAACACACACACAGACACACTCTCTCTCACTCTGTGTGTGTGTGTTCTGTAGATAACGCGAGGTCTGACCTCAGAGCTGAATCGTCTCTACACGCTGTTCTGTTCCCGTAACCCCGAGTTCGAGGAGAAGGGCCGAGTGTCTATCGTCTCACACTCGCTCGGCTGCGTCATCACCTACGACATCATCACTGGCTGGGACCCCGTCCGCTTACATCATCAGGAAGCGCCGGTCGCCGTGGAGACGGACCCTCTGTGGCGCAGCAGCCATGAACAGAGACTGTTGGAGGAGCTTCAGCTCACACGCATGAGGTTCGCTGTTCGTGTGGTTAACATCGTGAGAACACTGTTGCTAGGCAACTGGGAAACACAGACACAAAGTCTAAGCTAGCTAAAAATGAAAGCTAATGATTTAGATAGCTAGCATGTCTTTTTTTTTTTCAGTGCCAGTGTAAATACACAGTCAGAGTGGAAACGAGACAGAGCCATTTTCAGTGTGTGTTACAGTAAAATACTGTGATGAAGCGCAGTTACTGTTACCGCCCTGAGGCTGATTACTTTCCTATAACAGCATGTCCCCAAGTGTTTTATTTCTCTTACACAACAGCAATTTGTTTATAGTTGTGTTTAATGTTGCTTAACATCAGTGAAACAAGTTAGTTCCTGTTGTCACTTACCTTATAGCAGCTATAAACAGTCGTTCCCTCACCAGCCTCACTTTTTTTCTCTCTCTTATTAATAGTTAATAAAACAAACAGAAAAAACACAGCTTGTCATGTTACCGAGAAACTGCAAAGTTACAGCTTTATCTCTGACTGTTCCAAAGCACTGACACTGGAGACTCCTTCCATCAATGTTAATTAAACATCTCCTTACAGAAAATTTCACTGTATCAGTGATTTCTTTTCATCAGTTTAAAAAGTGGAGTGTCTGCTGTACACGTCCCTGTGAATGAGCTGTTACTATAGAAACGATAAGGTATAAGAACGAGCGCATTAATATAAACCTGCGCTACTGTCAGAGCTGCTGTTATAGAAAACTAATCAACACCTTCTGACCAATCAGAGTGCAGCGCTGTGAAATGTGACGCAAAAACAATCCAAAGAGAAAATCCTCGCCTTCATTTACAATGTTTGTGAGCTCTAGTGTGTAAATAAATCAGTGCTAATGTTTTATACGGAGTTTATATTTCATGTGTTTTGAATTATTTAATATTGATTCTGCTGTCTCTATTTTCTTTTTTCCACATTTATTTTTCTTTCTTTTTTGTTAGTTTTGTGTAAGTTTACTGTTACTTACTAACAGGGATAATTATACTGTACTGTACCTCAGTGTTTTATTATTTCAGCGTTTAAAGTATCTTTAATGTTATTTATTTAATCTGGATGATGTATATTATCAGGTTAAGGGATTTGGAGGATCAGTTTCAGAGCCTGAAGTCCTCGAGGAATTCTCCAGCATTAAAATTCAAGGTAAAGATGTAAAAAGGTTAAATGAAATTTTGTTGATTTTCCAATGACAGTAAATAATCTTACTTTATATCTCTTTAAGATCTTAATTATAATCACTGTTAGTATTGGGCTGCTATAAAGATAGTGTTTGGGATGCAGCTCGAATGTAATGCTAATTTGAGTGAGTGTGTGTGTGTGTGAGGTGGAGAACTTTTTCTGCATGGGTTCTCCGCTGGCCGTGTTCTTGGCTCTGCGTGGGGTTCGTCCCAGTTCCTGCAGGACTCAGAACCACATCCTGCCACGCTCCATCTGTTCCAGACTCTTCAACATCTTCCACCCCACAGACCCGGTGGTGAGAACAACACTACACCACAATAAACCTTCACCACCACCATTATCACCACCATCACCCATTTTACACTACATGACCAAAAGTATGTGCACCCCTGACCATCACACCCATATGCTCTTCTTCCCCAAACTGTTTCCCCAAAGTCAGAAACACACGATTGTATAGAATGTCTCTGTGTGCTGTAGCATTACAGTTTCCCTTCACTGGAACTAAGAGACTCAAACCTGTTCCAGCATGACAATGCCCCTGTGCACAAAGCGAGCTCCATGAAGACATGGTGTGTGAAGGTTGGAGTGGAAGAACTCGAGTGTCCTGCACAGAGCCCTGACCTCAACCCCACTGAACACCTTTGGGA
>CM040472.1:21477218-21486259 GCA_022758105.1 Pangasianodon gigas | reverse complement strand
TTCTCAGCCTGTTGCAACTGCGACACACACCAGGAAAACCGAAAGGAAAATGAATGAATGAATCATTTTCCAGTCCTTCACTAAAACCCTGAGAAAGACACTAGGGTGTGTTGGTAGTATGATATCAGCGTGTGAGTCTTGTTTTTATTTAATTCTCCAGCTGCAGGTTCTGATGATGACGATCCAGTCAACGATTAGCAGAGAGATCTTCACTCCACACCACGAGAAGTTATTAACAGTGATTGAAGTGAGGAAGAGGAGGAGAAGAAGACTGACCTTCATTCCGGCGGGGCGTAAGAGGGATTACGTCACCTTCCTCTGTCTGTCAGGTACATTATTCAGATAATCACACTAACATCACACTAATGACTAACGTCAAAACTAATCTCATGCACAATAACTAACGTAAACTTCTGTGTCATTCTAACATTAAGCCAAAATAACGGACATGAACGTCATCATAATGTGAATGACATCATAACTTTACGCTAACATAAACGATAACAGATTTCATGCAAATGAGAGGGATATTTATGTTAATGTGAACATTGTTGTGATGCCTAAGAGAGTGACGTGTTAAAGTGCTAGAATCTTCTGATAACTGTGTTACCGAAATTTTTTTCTAGTGACGAATAAAAAGCCGACTCAAGTTTTTATCACCAAAGTGAAGCAGTTTGAATTTTCTCAACAATTTGAGAAACGCTCACACTGGAGTTTGGATCAGCTACGTCGCGTTGACGGCATCGACCCCGACAAGGTGTAAACATTTATTTTAATGAAGTGTTTTGTTTGTTTTTATATCCACATATAAATTGATTAAAATGGGATTTAATAATGAGCTTGTAATGAGTACAATAATCTTAAACGTATTATTATTATTATGATTATTATTCAGGACAGTCCAGAGTTTGACCTGGTGTTTGATCACGGAACTGATCAGTGGGTTGCCACATCATCAGCGGAGAAATGCATGTTCATTCAGATCCTCTATCATCTCTGCCAACATTACTGGGAGAGTCAGACTGAGCCGAGTGTCAAAGCGCCCCCTGTGGGTCAGAAACCCACCTCCACTTCCACCCCGACCTCCACCTCTGCCCCCACCTCCACTTCCTCCACCCCTGTCTCCACCTCCACTGAACAAACAACTGTCCTGGAGAAAAAGAAGAAGAAAAGTCGTGATGCACCACGTCCCACTGAATTCGTTAACTGCCAGTCCAAATTACTGGGAGGTAAAAAAAAAACACTAAATTATTAAAGCTAAATTAATGAAGACTAACTGCATTGTAATGCTAATAATAACATCACGCTTTTGTCCAAAACAGAGAGTTTGATGTTCTGGCTGTAAACATACTCAAATACACTATGGAATGTCATTCGAGACCACTATTAAATACATAAATATGATACTATTCACTGTTTAATAAATAATATCATCCCTTTAAAGTCCATGAAGAGTTTTTGCCCCAAACATCGGAGCAGACGCGTCTTAATCAGAGACACGGCTTATCTGGAGGAGGGAATATTTTATGGATAAAATGATGAATGAAGTTAAAGTTTCTCTGTAAGGTAGCAGATGAGCGCTAGGTCAGATTATCCTTCACACCGTGAGCACTTTTTTTTTTACAGCAGAGCATCGAATTAACACAAACACTGACTTTATTTTATTACTTCAACTAATCAAAAATTGAAAGTGTGATCAAATATCCTACATCTCACACACACATCATGAATTCATGACCTTGATTTAGTATGTCGTGGCTTTGTGCTCAGGAGTAACTGTCAGAGTACGAAAATGTAAAAGAACAGGATGCGCTGGATCAAGTGCTATTCTATGAGCTGCTGAATAATGAGTGTGGAAGCCATTTTGTTAAATTAAACCATTGATTAATGTGAGAATTACAAATAACTCTATTCATGCGATAATATATTGGTGATATACAGTGATATTGTCATATTAGTGCTTTTATTTTATATTTTTAAATTCTCTCTTGTTTTTATGTCACTAATTTGACAGCAAAGAAAAAAAACATGATTTCTATGCACAGTCCGTATTTTCTATCCCAGATTTTTGTCAGGTTTAAAGGTGAGTGTTTGTGTATAAAGGCGGTGGTTTAGACTCTAGTGAAAAACCCCGTCTCAGAGGTTTCTACTCAATAAAAATATGGCAACATCAGAGCCATGAATGTGGAGCTCAGAAAATAGACTGCGTAACCCGACTCTGAATACCAGGAACTTTCCCTGTATGTATTTTTAAGTCGCCGAGTCTGAATACAGCCCATTATCAGTAAAAGAAGTGTTGTTACCATGAGCTCACAGAGAGCATTTCTGCTGACTAGCAGTGATGGATGTATTAGCACCTGACACTGTGTGTGTGTGTGTGTGTTTACTGTTCCAGATGCCTGCTCGCTAAACATCGTCATCTACCGCTGTAAGATCTTCCTGCACAGAATGAGGAACTCCATGACCTCTGCTCAAGAACCAAGTCACAGTCAGAAAGGTAATAATAATAATTATAATAATAATAATAATAAAACAGTTGGGACATAGCCTTAATACCATCATCTATTATCATCATCATCTTTTCTACCATCATCTATTATCTATAAATTATTCGAATTTCTGGCTCCGTCCTGAACGCTACAGTTAGAGCTTGTACGAACACATCAGCTGTTTCGGGCTCCGTCCCAAACACCAGAACACACACTGTGTTCCTGATGGAGTTTATTTATTTGATGTTTATATTCTCCGTGTGAACTCTTCTACTAAACACTATCAGTTAAAACATTGCTAAGAATGTTGTTCGAACAGATCCGGTGAGTTTTAGAGTTTAGGACAGAACCATAAAATGATAACATTCCAGAAGCTTCTAACTAAGACATCCTGGTGTTTAGGATGGAGCCGGAGTGTCTCTACATCATTACTGTTTCCTGTGTTCCTGCTTTTCATCTCTGTTTGACAGTGATGGGTCGGAGTGTGTGTGTGTGTGTGTGTGTGTGAGTGTGTGTGTGTGTGTGTGAGGTTCTTTGTTAGGCTTCATTACAAAAGTTCAGAGGATCTTTTGTTTACGAGCAAGGGCGAGCAGGGACACAAAGTCAGACTGTGTGTGTGTGTGTGTGTGTGTGTGTGTATGTGTGTGTGCTGGCACTGGGCTTCACACTGGAGTGTAATGGATGGGAGAGGTGCCAGGAGAAGCACTGTGTTAATTCACGTGTTGATTAAATTATTAATGGAATTAACATTCAGTCTCTATATTTAAACTAACAGGACATTCTATAATCTGAAATTATTTATATTTATGATGTTTAAAAGATATTTTTTATCCAGAACGACCTCCAGAAGTGCTTTATTATCGCTGTTAAAGCATCTCCAATACTGTCAAGCCAAAACCCTGTTAAAGACGAGTAATTACAGCAACAATAACAGAGGAAACTCAGGAGAAAACTCATTTAAAAGTGTTTACAGGTGACTAAAGTCTAATATTTGTGCAGGGAAAGTTGCTGGTATTCAGAGTCGGGTTACGCAGTGGATTTTTTAAGCTCCACATTCAGATTATTAAAATCTCCTGCGTTTAGTTCACACCAAACCAGCAACATTTACAGAACACTCTTCTTCTCTGATCGTTACAGAGTGTGTCTAAAAAAAACCACATTTATAACCTACTACACGAGCACTTCGTACAATATTTAAACACTAAAGAAGTATTATATATGAATTCTGCTCTAGATTTGTGCTGTACGCAGTGATTTTAATGCTCAGGTTACTGAAAAGAGCATTCTGATTTGTGAGATATAAATATTTAGTCATTGTGTCACTTTCATTTTAGCTCCTCCTGTGAAAGTGGGCACGGCTAGCTCCCCCCCCCCAGCGCAGAGCATCATGGGAGCAGTGAGTCGGAGGGCGAGTCAGGTGTTCAGCGAGCGCGGCGATGTTAAACAGCTCACTGAAAATGTACAAAAGGTAAAAAGCACAGTGACATAAATCAGCTTTGCTAATCAGTGTAGTGTTTATGGCGTGTATATCGACATCACAGGATAAAGACACGAAGAACTGAAACCTTACTGAGGAAAATTTAACTTAATATTAATGTTAATGATTATAAATAACTTTTAAATGAACCAAAAAAATGAAATGCTGAATGATGTCATCAGTTTTATTTAAGCTATTAAACAGAAAATTAGATAAAGCTAATTAAAACACCACATCCTTTTTTAATGTATTATTATTATTATTATTATTATTATTATTATTATTATTATTATTATGTAAATAAATACAGCATCTATAACAGCGTAGGTCCCTAGTCCTTGTGTCTCTGTATCAGTAGCGCCCTCTACAGGATTTTAATTTACTCTCAGTGACAGTTTGGGGGAAATTTTCCAAATGGATTAAACAAACAGTAAGAGAAAAATACAGCTTCAAATATATTTTTATATATTTTTTTTCAAACTGATTTACTGATTTGAAGCTTAGAAGTGTATAAAAAGAAAAAAATAGAAAAAGAAAGTAGTTTATCACACCTAAAAGAAGCACTGTACAATCACAAAAGTACTGATTATAAATCATTATAAATTATAAATCAAACTTAAAAGATAAAAATCTAAGATTTAGTCTGAGTTAAACAATAAAGCAATTTGTTGGTAAAAAATTGGGAACAACTGTCAGATTTACTAAAATAAAAAGAAGAAACTCGGGGAACTCATATTTAGTAAATTTAGTAAAAACTAGAGGTTGGTATTATAGCTAGCTAGTGAAGACTATTACTATTCATAACTGTTTTTTAAATATTACTTTTAACACTAAATAATAAGAGATTATTATTCTTCACACTAAATGTGAGGTGCATTTGATAGAAATGACTGAATAATTGTAGATTGAATAGAACTAAATTTAAAATTCTGTATTGCAGTCAATAGCAGAATCAACATGCTTACTCATGCATTAAATTCTTATTAAAATATTCATTATTAAATGAATAACTGCATTTACAGTCAGGTCCGGAAGTATTTGGACAACGACAGAGTTTTTGTGATTTTGCCTTTATACACCACCACAATGGATTTGAAATAAAACAATCAAGATGTGATCGAAGTGTAGACGTTCAGCTTTATTTTACGAGGTTCCACAAAAACATGGCATTTACCATTTAGGAATTACAGCCATTTTAAGCAAAGTGCCTCCATTTTCAGGGGCTCAAAGGTATTTGGACAAAGTGACATAATTGGAAATATAACCATAATTTTAATACTTGGATGAAAATCCTTTGCAGTCAATGACTGCCTGAAGTCTGGAGCCCATGTTCTCCAAACTCAAATTCTGAGTTTCCTCCCTGGAGATGCTTTGCCAGGCCTTCACTGCAGCCACCTTCAGCCTAATGATGGCCTCCTTCACTTGCATTGAGATCTCCTTGGACTTCATATTGGTAGCTCCAGTCGAACAGCTGCCAAATGCCAACTCAATACCTGATATCAACTCCAGACCTTTTATCTGCTTCATTTGTCTTGAAGTAACGAGGGAATGGACCTTTGAGCCCCTGAAAATGGAAGTACTTTGTTAAAATGGCTGTAATTCCTAAATGGTAAATGCCATATTTTTGTGGAACCTCTTAAAATAAAGCTGAAAGTCTACACTTCCATCACATCTTGATTGTTTTATTTCAAATCCATTGTGGTGGTGTATAAAGGCAAAATCACAAAAACTGTATAGTTGTATAAATATTTATTAGTTATATTATTATTGTAATGACTTACACTGTGCTCTTTTTTTCTCTGCAGCTTGCCCTGAAACATCGGGATTAAAATAATCACAGTCCATCGTCTCCTCTGTGTGTGCTTAAAGATAATAACAAAAATATGATTTGTTTATTTATGCAGTGCCTTTATTACACACACACACACACACACACACACACACACACACACAGTTTACAGAAGCTTATAATAATGCTTTTTTGCTCAGGATGCTTAGTAATAATCTCAGTGTGGACATGTGTTTGAGCCACTAGAGGGCGATGCTGAGTTCTGAAAACACTGAGGTTCACTTTGTAAGACATCTTAAACGCATTTTGTGTATTTTTATTTATTTATTTTTTATGTTGTAACAGTAACATAATTGGACAGATATTACACACATAGACATGCGTATAAATGCTAATAACATGTTTAATAATATAATAATAGACACTGCAGACACACAGAGGATCATGACTCACTTTTTTTGAGGAAATTATTTTATTAAATATTATAATAAAATATAATTATTTTATTAATATTAGTTTAAAGTATTTTACACAATTGGTTAATTTACACTCTCAGAAAAAAAAGATTTCAGTGTTAAAAAACTTCAGTATTGTTAGTTAGAGAAACTCAAAGCTGTAGTTTATATTTAATACACTTTTAAAGTATATAACTGGACATTATAGATCAATGTTTTACCTTTAAAGAAGTATTTAAACTGTTTTTCTGATGGAATAAGGATCTTCCCACAACATGATACTACCACCACCATGCTTCACACTGGGGCAGTATTGGGTTTCCACCAAACTAAACACTTTATGCCAAGAAGAAAACTTTCACATTTTGTGCTTTTGCCTCATTAATAGTGAGAAAACCTAATTATCATATCATATAGAATCTTTAAAAATGTATTTATGTATTTATTTATCGCTACTTAAAATCTCTTTAATGAAGAACGAGAATCATTCATCAGTCACTATTGATAAATTAAATTTCTCCACATCATTCCTCATTAGTACAACATTTCAAAGGAAGATTATAAGTGTACAATAATCTCTGTGTTAATTATTAAAAAGAAATGAATTATTAATGTTGAATTTTGTTTAATTGGTCTAGAGTCATGTATTAATAATAAATAATGTGTTAATGACTTTAGTCTACACTGTGGGTTTTATGGTTTATTAAGCAACACAAGTTTATAAATGATCAAAGAACCAGAGTAGGAGTGTGTGTGTGTGCTTGAATCAGACATCATAGAGTGTGTACTGTATATGACTGAGTGTGTGTTGTATAATTGTAATAATCTAAAGGTCTGTGGTTTATAATTGTTGTCTTTTGTCCTTTATTGTCTTGTCAGTGTCTAATTTTTATACATTAAACTGAGTTTGACCCATCCTGCATGCTGTAGTCTTTTCTTTTTATAGGTGTAATGATGTGTCAGTACCATATACTATATAATAGTAATAATACTGTGTGTGTGTGTGTGTGTGTGTGTTAAGGTATGAGTGGATCAGGTACAGCAGTATTAATGCTGATATTACTGAAGTTTAAACACCTCGGTGTTAATGCTGGAGTGAGCCGTATGCTGTATGAGCTGTAAGGCCAGATTATATGAAGTGGGAAGTCGGAACTGCATCATTTTTGACTTGCATTCAAGCTACAAAGTAGGAAATTTGGTCGGAAATTCAGTGTTATGAGTTGGAGCTGAGTTCAACAACAATCAAAAATTCTCCTCCAACAGCCAATCAGAAACACGTATACACAGTGTAACTCATTTAAAGGTAAGAAGTGCTGCTGTGTTTACTGCTGATTCTGTGAGCGGCCATGTTGATATGATGTCACTTGCTGAACACGGAGTTGAAGAGACCATCCTGAATTCCCAAAGTAGGAATTCGGAGTTGAGAGGTGAGTTTTCTTTGGTCTTTCCTATTCTGAGGTCAGAAACTACAAGTCCCAAACTTTAGTCAAATGCAGCATACATGTTTAACAGAGTGTTAAAATGCCAACACCACACACAACACTGTGATCCACTGGGGGGTGCCAATACTTTGTGCAGTGCAACAGATGGACTGGACAGTAATTATACTTTCTATGACTGACCTCTGTGGTAAATAGAGCTGATAATAAAATATAAAATACTGTATATACTGATATAAACACAGTATATACAATTGTTAATAACCGAGCTGGATTGTGCATTGTAGATTTGTTCTTAGCTACGATATTATTACGTTACTGAGTTTTGTTCTTAGCGGTAATCCTATGTTTACACTAGAAAGTGACGAGTCTCTTGCGTGCATCAGTTGTAGTTTGTCGCTTGTGGGTGTGGCCTGTCCAGGAGTAGCTATAAATAGCTTTGAAATTTAAACACAAATTAAATAACATGCTAATCAGTGTGAAAATCAGTCGTGTGATTTACGTGTTACGCACTCGGCTTCGTTCTCAGATCAGATTAGCAAAGCGAGTTAACCGTACTAGCTACGTACACTCACCAGAGGCACGAACGATCTCTGCTACTTCCTTCACAAGCTTTATTTTTCTCTGTAACATCTCTATACATGTTTAATGAGAGGACGTCTAAGACAGGAGAAGATGAAACCACTGTTATAAGATTTTCTTCAGGAACTAAAGATGTGAGCGTGGAACTGAAGAAACGTCGGACCACACGCACTATAGGATCGGTCCGAGGAATCATCCTAGACAATCGTTAGGATCTGTTGCTTCTTTAGAGCTTCATATTCAATTTGCATGAAACTAGGGGAAAAAAAAGTCAGTTCAAATGTAGCTGAAATCGCAGCTCAGTGTCTCAAAGGCATGTAAAAAATGAACGATCTTCTGCTGTGTCATGGCTCGTGAGTGTGATCTACGCTCAGACCCCTCCTGTGGACGTTTTCCCATAGAATCAACCTGACAGAGGTGCAAAGCTCGACTGCAGGACAATGTGAAAGACGATCAAGCGACTTTTCTGAAGGTCGACCTCCACAAGCTCCTCAGGAATCTGCACTGGACCTTGAACTGCTGCATTACGGTTCTGACATTTTGCCCTCCCTGAGCTGGTCCATAAATCTGCTGAGCATGTTGAAGTAAACAGTGAAGAGGCAGATAAGCTCAGTATGATGATAGGTGTTGGATTCGTTCCTGAATCTGAACCATTAGGACCTCCATCAGATGTGCTGAAGTGTCTGTAGGATCTGACTGGGTTCTGGAGGTTCTAGAGGGTTCAATATTAGAACTGTTCTCATTTTTTGGACTTGAGGATATTTTGACCTCTGTGTGACCTTTTCCTCTTTCTTCAGCTGGCTGGTATTC
>CM040472.1:21464718-21472218 GCA_022758105.1 Pangasianodon gigas | reverse complement strand
CTGGTGAAAGCCGGATTTGCCGGAGATGATGCTCCTCGAGCCGTGTTTCCCTCCATCGTGGGCCGGCCGCGTCATCAGGTCAACCAACACTCCACACTCACAACACACCGTGAAGCCTTTATTTCATTCCTTACGCTGTACACAACAAGGCCATTATGGCATCATTTAGATACATGAAGAGTCTGAAACCTAAAATCAAGACCCTGGACTGTGTCCCAAACCACAGACTACTGTACTAAATTGTACGTCATTATAGAGCTTACTATTTCGTATGATGGCGCAGGTCTGGGACACATTATTGTCCTAAACCCACGGACATTAACTGTAGCCATTATCGCGTACACAACATAGCGCACTTCCATGTGCACTTCAGTATGATAACGGCGTGTGTTCCCTCTGTAGGGTGTGATGGTGGGTATGGGGCAGAAGGATTCGTACGTAGGTGATGAAGCTCAGAGTAAACGAGGTATCCTGACACTGAAATACCCCATCGAGCATGGCATCATCACCAACTGGGACGACATGGAGAAGATCTGGCACCACACCTTCTACAACGAGCTGAGGGTGGCTCCTGAGGAACATCCGACTCTGCTCACTGAGGCTCCACTCAACCCTAAAGCTAACCGAGAGAAAATGACGCAGGTTAGAGAGAGAGAGAGAGACCCTAATCTGAACTGTTTAAACTGTGTCAAGTTTATAAAAACTCAAAACTCCACTGAAATCCTCTACATGTGAATGTATTCCGGGGTCGTGATAATGAGAATATTCTTATATTCGTCTTCATGCAGATCATGTTTGAGACGTTTAATGTTCCTGCGATGTACGTGGCCATTCAGGCCGTGCTCTCGCTGTACGCCTCTGGCAGAACCACCGGTGAGGATTTTATCTGCATTCTTCATTCTGTAACTCTGAGGTCATCGATCTCTCCGAGTCAAGCAGTGTTGTGTCTCAGGTCATCTCCTTAGCGTTAGCTGCTTGAGCCTAATTATTGTGTCTTTTACAGGTATTGTGCTGGACTCTGGTGACGGTGTGACACATAACGTTCCTATTTATGAAGGTTACGCTCTTCCCCACGCCATCATGCGTCTGGATCTGGCTGGTCGAGATCTCACTGATTACCTGATGAAGATCCTGACAGAGCGAGGCTACTCTTTCGTCACCACCGGTATACAACATTAATCAATCACATCAATCACACATAAGTAATGTTCAGCCTACAGCTAGCATAAAACCCACTGCTAACGTTTTGATTGGATATTTTTTCTGAACAGCCGAGCGTGAGATCGTGAGGGACATTAAAGAGAAACTGTGCTACGTTGCTCTGGACTTTGAGAATGAGATGGCCACTGCTGCTTCTTCCTCATCTCTGGAGAAGTCATACGAGTTGCCTGATGGTCAGGTGATCACCATCGGGAATGAGAGGTTCCGCTGCCCAGAGACGCTTTTCCAGCCATCATTCATCGGTGAGTCACGACAAACACGCTAGTGTTTTTCTTGATAAGCTGAAACCAGTGTTTGAGACACTTCCTGAATTTGGCAATTTGGTGTGTTTATTTTACAGGTATGGAGTCGGCTGGTATTCATGAGACGACCTACAACAGCATCATGAAGTGCGACATTGATATCCGTAAAGACCTTTATGCTAATAACGTCCTTTCTGGTGGGACAACAATGTACCCCGGTATTGCTGATCGCATGCAGAAGGAAATCACCGCCCTCGCCCCCAGCACCATGAAGATCAAGGTACAAATAAATTTTAATCACTTTAACCAGACTATGTTTAATTTGACCCAGGAAAATATATCCCCGCACACAACCAACCACTAAATATTAATATAATACTAATAATTATCTTGCAAGCCAGCTAAGAAGTTTACATTATGCCTAACTATCACACTAACAACTGTCAAACCAAGCATCACCAGCTAATACCTAGCTAGTTCTGGCTAACTCGAGCTGCATCATCACTCAGAAGCTATGTCTTGAGTTAGACTCCTATAATGAGGATAAAAGTTCATCTGCTGCGTTTAGAAGGTTGCGTTATGTTAAAAACAATTTGAGGGCTCTTCTATGTGTAAACAGTATCAGCTTACAAAAAGTTAGCAAGCGATCAAAATAGGCAAAACATCTCATTCGTGCACTTCTGTTTATCAGTTTTGATAATTGCTAAGTGTTTTTGATTTTTTCACAGATTATTGCTCCTCCAGAGCGTAAATATTCAGTGTGGATCGGTGGATCAATTCTGGCATCGCTCTCCACCTTCCAGCAGATGTGGATCAGTAAACAGGAATACGATGAAGCTGGACCTTCCATCGTGCACAGGAAGTGCTTCTAAATTCCACAGGAATCCTGAATTCCAGCACTGTCAGTGCGTCCGTCATCCATTTTCTCCATGACCAGTGAATTCCATTAGATAAAGTATCAAGTTAAAACTTTGCAGTCAGATGCAATTTCCTTTTAAAATAATAAACAAAGCAGCTTCTCAATGTAAACATTGGATTGTTCAACCCAAGTTAAAAATTTTAATTTTATGATTACAAAAAAAACTGCTTAAATGATTTTTCACGTTATGTTTGTCAATGTACAGTATGTTTACACCAAAGTGCGATTTGTTTTGTTGTCCATTAATATATTTGGATATTTATTGCTTTATAAATAATAATAAAACAACTAACTACCCAGGACTTGTGTGTTATCTCTGTGTTTTTAATTGTCTGTTACAAACACAGTCTGTTTTGTGATAATATTGTGAAAAGTTGCTGATTAATTTTGTTTTACTTTATTTTTTTAAAAGTTGAAATACACAGCTATAGAAAACTAAAGATATACAGTACTAATTGTGTTGAAAAGAACATAAACAACATTTTCTAGTCTGTTCAGAACAATTATGATCTATTTTATCAAAAGCTGCACTAAAGTCAAGCAGCACAAGCAAGGAGACACAACCCTGATCAGAGGCCAGTAGTAGGTCATTTACCACTTTAACCAGCGCTGTCTCTGTGCTATGATGAGGCCTAAATCCTGACTGATACATTTCATGAACGTTATTCCTATGTAGGTATGAGCATAACTGCACCACCTTTTCTAGGATCTTGGAGATAAAAAGGAGGAGGGATATTGGACTATAGGTGGACAATTGACAGGGGTTGAGGCCAGGTTTTTTAAATCTCGTATTATCATGATATCCAGCTTTGCATTGCAGTCTTTGTCCACATCATGCAGCTGTTTTTTCCACATATACGCATATATATGTGCAGCAGATGATTTGTAATAGACAGTAAAACTATTACATAGTACACTTTTTTAAAAACGGTAATCAAATATTACTTTATTTATCACAAATGTGGAAGATGATTCCTGGACACAGTTTGACCTTTTAATGATAAATCCACTGACCTAAAACTTCCTGCGTACTAACTTAATACTAACACATCCTGTAAGGTGAGTCATGATCAACAGCTTCTGTCATCTAAATGAACAGGAATAATCCTCTTATAGATGGACAAGTGGCACCACCTAGTGCACATGGATTAAACTGCACAGGAATAGCAAAGTGAGAATATATGGACCAACTGATGTACAACCAAGAAGCGCTATTCACTGTTCATTTATTTATTTCTGTCATGTAACCATCTGGACTCTGTTATTAATGTTAAAGCTGTTTTGAATGTGAGAAGTGTAATTATAAATAAAAAATAATAATAATCCTTATTACCATCAACATTCAGAACTTTACAAAGTATTTTACAAAGTTTTAAATCAACGTTATAAAATGGTCTAATTTACAGTTTTATTATTTCATACTGTTAGAGCAAATTGAGAAATCAAAGAACCTTCTAATGTAATAAATTAACAGATCATTTACATTAACAGCCATTAGATTATGATCAGGTTAAAATAACAATTATCCAGGTAAAAACTCTGCAAGGTGATCCACAACTCATTTAATTTCATCACTTAAACACTAATGTTTTGTCTAATTGTATCAAATTATTTCTTTAAAAAAGATTTGTCAATTTTTTTTTGTTAATTCAGTGAACTGTCACTGCCAGCAGCAACAGCAAAAAAACTTTATACATTTACATACTGTATGTTTACTAAAAAATGGTTAGTGAAATTATTTAAAGATGAAAAAATGTTATTTTGATAGTATTAAAATAATTCAAAATAATTCAAATAACTGTTAATAGTTCAAATACAAAAAAAAAAAAATCATACATTCTTTGTTGTTTTAATCGTTTGCCTCTTCGCCTTTCCAAAACACACACGTTTAGGAAATGATTTAATCTAATGAGATAGTTACATAAGCATTTCAGGTTTAGGTGATGAAGGTCTACAGCCAAATCTTTTGTGTAACTCTTCTTCTCATTTTGGTCAAATGGTTGGTGTGAAGTGGATGGGATGCAACGCTTCATCACACACTCGTTCACACCTACAGGTAATTTAGCTTAGCCGATCCACCTACCTGCATGTTTTTGGAAAGTGGAGAAGCCATAGGAAACGCACATGGGCACTGAGAGAACATGTGAAACTCCACACAGACAGTAACCTGAGCTCAGGATCGAACCAGAGCTGAAGTTCTGAAGCAGCAAAGATTCCGACTGCACCACCACACCAGACAACAATTTGAAAATTTGGATTAAAAAAAACATTTTAAATTTTTAGTTTTAAATGTTAGCTACCTGTGGGACAACATGTGTGTTTTGAGATGACTTGATTGGGTGAAGTCTTTGTCACACATGCTACAGCGATATGGTCTCTGTCCCGTGTGTATCACATAGTGTCTCTTCAACTTCGATGGTGCTTCAAAGCTTTTGAAGCAAACTGCACACTGGTAGGACTTTGAGAGTCTCTGTTTAGGACAATGGACTGAACAATTGTGTGCATTTAGTTTTTGCAATGAATCAAAGCACTGGCTGCAGGATGGACATATTGGCAGATCATTTGGAGGTTCTGTCAGGTGTTGATTACGTCCTTCGCCCTTCTTGGAATCTTGGTGGTGATGATTCAACTCAAGTTTGCAGGAATCAGGGATAGTTGGAGATCTTTGAAAAGAGTCCTCAGGAATACAAAAGGGGAGACTGTGCAAATTTGTCCTATCAATCTTCTGAGGAAAAGGACCAGGATCTCTAGTTTCAACCATTTCTTGTTGATCCATACTATTCCAACCTGGAATTCTGGTAGTCCTATCAGCAGCAGATGGGTGAACTTCATCTGTTCTGTTCAAACAGTGTTTAAAATCATTGCTCTCCATTTTCTCAGCCTGTTGATCCAGACATTTGTAAAGTATCTTCCTTGAAGTACTATCAGCACCAAATGGATCTGAGTCAGGTTTTAAGGTAGGATAAACAGACTTATCCACCAGAAGATCAGTCTCAGACTTGACCTTGCCCTCACCATGACCTGGATCAGAAGGACAGCAGTTATTGTCTTTAGAAATCCATTTCTGATGGTGGACTTGCACAGTGTATCCATCATGACCTTGATTTACCATGGCTAAACTTTCAGAACTCTCTTGATGAAGGTCTGGTTCATCAGTCAGGGTGGGCTCACCAGACGAGATGGGACTCTGATGATTCACCATGTTAGCTTTGAGCTCACTGTTATCTTTTCTATTGTGGACCCACTGGTGACACTGAAGATGGCTGAGCTGCTTAAAGGACTTGCAACAAACATGGCACTTGTAAGGCCTGATGCCGGTGTGGACGAGCAAATGTCTGGAAAGCTTTGATGGAAAATCAAAAGTCTTCAGACAGAAGATGCACTGGTTTGCATTCCTCTTCATCTGGCTGGAAGAGTCTTCACCTTCGTGGACTTCAACTGGAGAGCTGATGCCCTCAATGTTTGGTGGGAATTCCTCTATGTTTATGGAATGGGAATGTGAAGAATTATTAGCTAGATTTGTATTTTGATTGTCACAGTAAGGATCTACTCTCTGTGCCACTGGAAGTTTTCCAGACTCTCTTGTACAGTTATTTGTTTCGCTGAACGTCTCTGATGTCTCAGGAATGGAAGATCTCATCCTGCTCTTGTAGGTTCCTTGGCAGAGAACGTTCTTTCTAACCACATGAACTTTGGAGTGGCTCTGTAGGTGACATAGCTGCCTGAAGGACTTGCTGCAGATGCTACACTTGAAAGGCTTGATGTCCATGTGGATGAGGAGATGCCTGGAAAGTTTGGAAGGGAAGTCAAATATTTTGAAGCATACTGTGCACTGGTACCCAGATTCTTTAGTCTGATTTTCTTCATCCAGATGCCTGGATACGGCTTTGTAAGAAAGAGATGTGAGCTCGTCACTGTCTTCTGGGATATATTTGGATGCAAGTCCAATGCTAGTTGAGCAAACATAGCTGTCTCCCATTCCACTGCTGGATATGAAATTCTCCCTGCCAATCTCATCCTCATTTCTGATGCTCACATTAGATCTGGAAATATCAAGATGGACCTCACTTATGCCAGGCTGAAACATTCCTCTGCTTCCTCCTTTACACTTATGAACCTTCAGGTGGGATTTCTGTCTGAAGCCTCTAAAGCAAACCGAGCATCTGAAAGGTCGTTGCCCTGTGTGAATCAAGATGTGGCGTCGAAGTTTGGAAGGAGCGTTGAAGTGTTTTGAACACACAGAGCAAGAGTAATCTTGTCTACGGTTGATCTCTTGGTCCATTGAGGACTTGAAGGCAACAGTTTCTGAAATATTCTCGTTGATCATAATTCTTGAAGCAGGTGACAGACTCAAAAGTGCAGCAGACATTTTCAGTTTCTGTTTTGCAGATCTGAACTTCCTAGCAAGGTTGATGTGTACAAAACGCTTCAGTCTAGCCTTGGAGGTTCGACTGGTACAAGGCTGAGGCTGGACGGATCTGTGCATCTGCAGTGAGGAGGTAAATTTCTTTCTGGGACCAGTGTGAACACTGTGGTGTGCTTTCAGGTGGGAAAGTTGCCTAAACGCACGGCAGCATAAAGAACATTGAAACGGTCTTTGACCTGTGTGAATGAGACAATGCCTTCTCAGCTTTGATGGGGCGCTGAAACACTTGCGGCACACTGGGCATTCATGCTCTACTTTACTCTTAGTCCAATTTTCAGCAGTATTTAAACTCTTTACTCTTTTCACATTTTTAGGAAACGGCTCCATATGAACACTCTCCGATCCTTTTATCTCCTTCTCAATCTCTCCAGCTTCTTCTGTGCATTGTCTCTTTAAGGGTTTAGAACGATACTCCAGTGTATTCATGGTATCCAGTGGATGACTTGGATTCTGAGAGACAGTGTTTCCAGGAATAGCTTCTTTTGCTTTTTTTTGGCTCTGTGGAAAATGAGTGGATAGGTGCATTTTTAAGTGAGCAAGCTGTCGGAAAGCTTTAGGGCAGAACTCGCAGCAAAAAGGCCTAACGCTGCTGTGAATTAAAACGTGACGCTTAAGTTTTGATGGTGCAGAAAAACACTTCAGACACACTGAACACTGGTGCCTATTGGTCATCTTTGCCATTTTTTCCTCTG
>CM040472.1:21451041-21462118 GCA_022758105.1 Pangasianodon gigas | reverse complement strand
TGATTGTGATTATAGAGAGTGTGTGATTATAGAGAGTGTGTGATTATAGCGAGTGTGTGATTATAATGATTGTGATTATAGCGAGTGTGTGATTATAGAGAGTGTGTGATTATAATGAGTTTGATTATAATGAGTGTGATTATAGAGTGTATGCTATTATAGCGAGTGTGTGATTATAGAGAGTGTGTGATTATAATGATTGTGATTATAGAGAGTGTGTGATTATAGCGAGTGTGTGATTATAATGATTGTGATTATAGCGAGTGTGTGATTATAGCGAGTGTGTGATTATAGCGAGTGTGTGATTATAATGAGTGTGATTATAGAGTGTATGCTATTATAGCGAGTGTGTGATTATAGCGAGTGTGTGATTATAATGAGTGTGATTATAGAGTGTATGCTATTATAGCGAGTGTGTGATTATATGAATGTAAGAATGTATTTTTGATAGACTTCAAAGCACTATTGTAAGTCGCTCTGGATAAGGGCGTCTGCCAAATGCCGTAAATGTAAATGTAAATTATAGAGAGTGTATTTGCTCAGCTGCTCTAATGTCCATTTTGCAATTATCAGCTTGCATTTGGAATCTAAATTCTTCAACATTCTTTCCGAGTCTTTTCTACGTTCACAAAAACCAAAAATCCACTGCAGTTCTTTACAAAACCTTATGTGATACAGAGAGTCAGGCAGACAGATAGAGAGAGACAGATACAGAGAGAGATGGAGGAAGGAGATAAAAGAAGGAAAGAAGAAGAGAACAGTGAAGAGATAGAAAGGTCTCGCTCTCTGCTGTCGAGTCTGATCTAATGAGCTCGGCTTGTCTCTTTGTGCGACTCGGACAGGTGTCGGCCCGGATGATGAATGTCCCTACACTATGTGTGTGTGTGTGAGTGTGAGTGTGTGTGTGTGTGTGTGTGTGGGCTCTGATAACTATGCTAATGTCTGTGCTTGCTTTTGATTGGTTGGTTCGGGCTAATCCATTACAGCTCTGACAGTGGTACCGTGTGCTAAACGCTATTTGACCGTCGCTGTCACGTTAAACGAATACAGAAAGTGATGGATGACCCACTCGTTCATCACATCACCCCCTTCCCCCTTCTCCACAGCCCTCACTCGCTTCTGTCTGAGGAAGGAGAAAGAAAATGCAGTAGACAAAGTAGAAACAGACTGTCTGTAATAACAGCCTATTCGCTACATAGTGCATTATTTTGGGAGTTTTCCTGTTCGGTTCGTGTTTGGAATTGGCTGAAGAAAATCCAGTGCACTGCAATACGTTATTGTCTCAATGATGTAGCCTAAACGCTATTTTAGCTATTTTCATAGTGAAAGGTCAAAGGGAAATATTTTTTAACTAAATTTGCACTCAGAAATAAAAAGGCTTTTTACTTTTTACTGTCACTGGAAGTGAGTCTAATGATATAGCACACTAGCATGCTAGCCCATATTTATGAAGTGTTTTAAAAAGTATGTTACTCCTGAAGGAAGAATCTGTCCAATTACATTTGTGTCATAACTGTCAAACAAAACCTAAATTATTTAAAAGCAACAAAGAAAAACATCATTAAAATAAATGCTTTTATTTTTATACTTTTCACTTACAGTATATCGTTGTATTTTGGGTAAAACTTCAACATTTTCTGCTTGCACCTGCAGCAGGAACCAAACTCGTGGTCATTGCACCAAAGAAACAATAAGGTACGATCATGTTTCATAACGAAGACGATCCTTTTTCATCATTAACAGATCCAGTAGTCCAGTTTATTCTCCTTCTGCTGAAACAACAATGCGAGGTGAGAATGTAAATGCTGAAAATCACTTTTTAACAGCACTGCTCAGTGAACTGTATGTGTTCATCTTTTTTTTTGTAAATTGTATTTTTTACATTTTGAATGTATAATTACATACAATTTTCCAGTATAATTGAAATACCACCTTCTCTCAAACAGAATGCCAGACAACATGGCAGTAATAATGTATGTGAACCTACAGATTGGATAAGAGTCCAAGACTAAGAGTAAAAAAAAAAAAATTAAAAAAAATCTGTCAAATAAAAAGTATAATGGAGTGAAAATTAAAATAACAGAGATGTTATTGTGTTCAAATATGTTTGTCAGTTTACATGTAATCATATGTAGCTTGTCATTTTGGTGGTTAGTTTAACTAGCTAGGTAGTGCATCGTGTGGCACAGATGGATGAGATGCTAGACACAGGGGTGAACAAAAGATATTTACATTTCTGGCATTTGGCAGATGCTCATTTTATACAACTGAGCAGTTGAGGTTTGCTCAAGGGTCCAACAGTTTCAGCTCGGCAGTGCTGGAATTTTAACTCATAACCTTCCTATCAGAAGTCCAGTGTCTTAACCACTGAGCTACAACATCCCAAAAGATGAAAATACTGAGAAATTATACATAAGTGGAAATATCAAAATCTTAGTCAAGTAAAAGTGGAAGTAGCTAATCAACAAAACATACTCAAGTGAAAATACTCAAGTGAAAAAAGATAAATTTTTTTCATACAGAAAATCTTTGCTTACTCCAGAATATTGAGATATTTTACTGAGGTAGGGCCAGGAGGATCATCCTCAAATTCCACACAGCAGTCCTGTGGCTTATCCATCTTCACATGCACACGGATAGCTGTAGCGTGTAGCGCTATCTACACTATGTAGCATGAGAAGGTCAGGACCAGTGACGAGATGACATAATTCTTGATAGTTTTTCTATCAAGAATTCTTTTTCAGGGGCAATGTCATGCTGGAACAGGTTTGGGTTTATATAGATATATACCTGTGTAGGTGTAAGCAGTACAGAGAATATATATATACACGCATACACCGATCAGCCATAACATTAAAACCGTTTTGTGTAGGTTTTCTTGTGCCACCAAAACAGCTCTGACCCGTCGAGGCATGGACTCCACAAGACCTCTGAAGGTGTGTGTGGTTTCTGGCACCAAGTCATTAGCAGCAGATCCTGTAAGTCCTGTAAGTTGTGAGGTGGGGCTTCCATGGATCGGACTTGTTTGTCCAGCACGTCCCACAGATGCTCGATCGGATTGAGATCTGGGGAATTCAGAGGCCAAGAACTCCAAGAACACCATGAACTCTTTATCATGTTCCTCAAACCATTCCTGAACAGTTTCTGCAGTGTGGCAGGGAGCATTATCCTGCTGAAAGAGGCCACTGCCATTAGGGAATACCGTTGCCATGAAGGAGTGTAACCTGGTCTGCAAGAGTGTTTAGGTAGGTGGTACGTGTCAAGCCATAACATTAAAACCACCTGCCTAATACTGTGTAGTTCCTCCTTGTGCCACCAAAACAGCTCTGACTCGTCGAGTCATCGACTCCACAAGACCTCTGAAGGTGTGTGTGGTATCAGGACCCAAGGTTTCCCAGCAGAACATTGCATAGAGCATCACACTGCCGCCGCCAGCTTGCCTTCTTCTCACTGCTGTGTGTGAAAATCCCAGGAGATCAGCAGTTTCTGAAATACTCAATCCAGCCCATCTGGCACTAACAACCATGCCACGGTTAAAGTCACAGAGATCACACTTCTTCTTCATACTGATGTTTGATGTGAACATTAACTGAAGCTCTTGACCTGCATCTGCAGGATTTTATGCGCTGTGCTGCTGCCACATGATTGGCTGATTAGAGAACTGCATGAAGGTGCAGATGTACAGGTGTTCCTAATAAAGTGGATGGTGAGGGAATATAGGTTTCATTTAGGTATCAATTTTGTCACAGGGTTGAGTTTTTTTTAGCAGAGAATTATTTATGTAAAATATTTTTAAAATGAATAATTTACTTTCAGTCTATAATTAATGAGGTAGGTTTGTACTTTCAATGTGACCTCATCAGTCAATATCACGATATCATATCTTCTGAAAATGAATAAAAAACAAAGAGAGCATTTGCTTTTCTCCTTCCTCGGATCTTCAGAAAACTTGGATGATGCAACTTCCTGTTGTGGAATGCATTCAGGTAACTTGAAATTGAGTGAAATTTAAATAAAAACCTTGAAATTGCATTATAAATTAAAAAAACATTAAATTTTTAGCTCAAATTTGTACAATTGGTCTTTTCTTCTCAAAATCCCTTTCTACTGCTGCCTTAAACCTGATATTTTGTGTCAACTTTTTGCAATAAACTGAATACAAAATGCAAATAAAATGCAAAATAGAAAATTACGGTTTTCATTTGACTCTTCCTTGTGTGATGGACGACTCGGGGAGAATCATGTTTCAGGAATGAGATGTTAAATGGATTCACACAAAAATGCAGAAAATTCAGATTTCTGAAGTAATGATTTGGATTTCAGTTTAATGATTATATTTAAAATGAGCAAAAACACAGTCTTTAATATTTTATGTGATTTACACAAAACATACACTGAAGTTGTTTAAAATACCTTTTACAGATTTGTAACTGTACACAAATGGCAGTCGTGGACATTAGCTAGCTCTGAAAAATAGCTAGTTAACAAACTCCCAGCTAGTTTGTCATGTTAATGCTAGCACAAGCTAACCTCATACATTATTATATTAGTTAGCGAACACTTATGCTAAACTTAAGCAAAACTAACCAAGTTAATTAGCTAGCAAAAATGTAGGCACTTTTGTAAATTGCCAGTAGACAACAAATTTATGGGAAGCTAGTTCGTGAAGTTAGTTATCATTATTAGTTTCTTAAATTGGTCATGGATCAGTTATTATCTTAGCTAGTTAATTCCATGCTAGCAAACAATAATCACAGCTAGCTTGCTAGCTAACAAACGTTTGTAACATTAAGTCAATTTTTCCTTGTTTAATAAACATCGCTAGCTTTTAATAAGCAATAAATAAAATAATAATTTTTCTTTGTAGCAATAAAAATCCTGTATTCAATCAAATACACCTTTATATCTCATTTTATTTATTTATATATCAATTTGTCTTTATTCTACATGTAATTATGTTTTTTTTGCTTTAAAAATAATAAAGAACATTTAATGTATATTCTTATTTCACTACATTGATTTTTTGGAAAGAAAAATGTAAGTAATTAATGAAAACATTAAACAGTAACAAAAACACATCAGTCATTTTGAAAAGAAAATATTTATTACAAGAAAGTGTGTGCATCTCAGATCACTTAAAAACATTTAGTAGGTATTTAACACACGTGTGTATCACAGGAAACTTTACATCAAACTTTACACACATTCTGTCCTGATGCATTCTCCTTCCACGTTATGTTTAATAAATGATCTCATGGCTGATGTAATTATCAGAGTTTAAGAGTGAATGTGAGGCTCAGAGCCTCTAACATCTAATAAATAAAATCAAACAATAATCAGATTTATAAAGAGCAATATTCCTGAATTTTAAGTTCTGTTGACTTCCTGTAGATTGAGAACTCTTCCTAGTTTAGTGTTTTAAAACACGTCCTGGTTTAGGGCCGTCCTCAGAGACAGCGATTTACATCACAAAAGTCCAAACGTTACATCAATATTTCTCCAAATTAACTCTGAATACAGATGATCATGTGCAGAGACGGAATCAATTAGAGCTGTAACAGGAAGTGAAGTGTGTGTGTGTGCGTGAGAGATAGTTGATGAGATATTTGGTAAGCAAAAGTCTCCAAATCTTCTCTTCAAAACAAATAAATAAATAATTAAAATACTAATAAAAAATATTCATAACAAACACACAGGCTTCAAAACTGCAGTCGTCCTTTTCGTCTTTTCTGTTCTGCGTTACACTTTTTCTTCACAGTCAATAGAAGAGGTGTGTGTGTGTATATATATGTGTGTGTGTGTGTGTATATATATGTGTGTGTGTGTGTGTGTGTGTGTAGGTGTGTGTGTGTGTAGGTGCGTGATCCCCAAACAGCTGCCAAAAAGACATAAAGAAGAGAGAAAGTGATAATAAGACACACATTCAGCCTGAATCACAGTCACATCCTCATGTTTCTAAGCAACAGCCGTCTCCAGGACAACGAGGGTGGAGCTTTAACTCGATCTGATCAGCCAATTGTAAAAAGTTTAATCATATGACATCACCAAATTACCGTTTTTTTTTTTAAACATAATTCATTAGCTAATATTTGTTAAACTATTTTAATGTGTGATTTAAAAAAACAGGACGTTGTTAGTGAGCTAGTTCACTTTCGGCTAATTATTTTATCGTGTGATTTACGTCACTCGCACATTAAGCTAACGGATTTAAACCTGACCTAAAAAACCTAAAATGTGTGATTGGATGATCAAATTTACCTGAAGCTCCACCTTTGTTGATCCTGTTACACCCGTCACCTGTAGCAATAATTAACTTTTTTTTTAATGTACTTATTTATTTTAATTTGTTCACTATTGTACACGAATATAGCAAAGGATTTTAATAAATAACATTGTTTACATTGTTAAATCAAAAGCTTTTATACTCGACAGTCAGTTTCATTAATTACATTTTACAATAAAGCTTTTCTATGATTCACATTGCTATGATTATTTTTAATTACCATAACGCCATAAATTATTATAATAACATTTTTCTCTATGTTTGCATAAATGTATCATTAACATTAACATTTAAATTTAATTATTTCACCATTCAATTGATCAGCTTACTGAAAAATAGCTTTTATTTATTTATTTTTTTAAACTGACTTTTGTGTTTTTTTCATGTTCAAATAAAAGAAAGAAGCGCACACACATCTGTTAAAATAAAGTGCACTCGTTAAGCCCTAATTAGCATGTGGTGTTAAAAAAGAGCACATTAAGAAGAAAATAGAAACGTCCGCTTGAATAAAGTCACTTTAAATAAACACTCAGTGTGTGTGTGTGTGTGTGTGTGTTGGGGGGGCACGTATTTCCATATAAAAGAGCTCTATTAATCACAGTAAGTGTTGTTAGTGTGCAGCTCATTGGGCGCCACTGTGTGCGTGTGTGCGTGTGTGTGTGTGTGTGAGTGTGTGTTAAATAAAACTCGCCTCTGTGAGTGTATCATACGTCTTCATTTGTGTCGAGACCGAAAGATCCGAGACGGAGGAATATCAGAGCGAAATTACGGCCGATGGCTAATCCGATTTCCCCGCCAGACAGAGCGAAAGAAAAGATGGAGGGAAGTGAAAACTCAGAAAGGCGGCTAGATGTGTTCTGGGGTTTTTACTAGGACTGCTGGTTGATCAGACGCTAGACCTCACACATCTGGAGCGTTGTTCTCTGTGTGTGTGTGTGTGTGTGTGTGTGTTGTAGTGTGTGTAATGATCAGACTGTAAGTGTAATTGCGTACACACCTGCATCGATTCCTGTTGCAGTGTTACATGTAATGCCATTGTCCATCCATCGCCATGTTCATGCCCATTCCTCCCATCGCACCTACAACACACACCCACACAACACGCATCTTTAATATTTAAATCCATAACGTTCTCATACATTATCGTTTCTATAGTAACAGCTCATTCACGGGGATGTGTACAGCTGACGCTCCACATAAATGAGTTAAAAACAGTGTCTAATCATTGAATGGTGAAATTTTCTGTAAGCAGATGTTTATATAACGTTTTATGGAAGGAGTCTCCAGTGTCAGCGCTTTGTAACAGTCAGAGGTAAAGGTGTAACTTTAAGTTTTCCGACATCTTCAGGACAGAGGAGTTTACGCTTCTTTGCAGTTTCTCAGTAACGTGCGTAACAAGCTGCGTTTTTTTATCTTATTAACTTGAAGAGAGAGAATAAAGAGAGGCTGGTGACAGAAAGACTGTTTATAGCTGCTATAACGTAAGTGACAACAGGAACTAACCTGTTTCACAAATATTACATGTAATTATAAATGGATAAAAAGCATGATATGTTGTTCATTAATGAATAAAAATTTGACAAAGAGGAATAAAACATTTGGGAAAATGCTGTTATAGCAAAATGATTAAACATGATGGAGTTAAGAGTAACTCTGCTTCATAATAAACATAATAAACTATTAGACTGGTTTATTTATTTATAAATGATTGATTTTTTTGCTGTACCAGGAGGTCGAAGGCTCATGTGCTGCTGTCCGTCCAACATGAAGCTCCCCATCGTCTGAGCGTCAGGACTGAATGGAGTTCCCTGACTCACTGCAGCACAAAACACAACACGAATATTAACTAACATCAGATAAGAATCTCCAAACAAGAGCCTTCTTAAAAACTAGGGCTACATCAACACCCTTTCTCTCCGTCCCATTACGAGTCTGACGGTCTTTATTACTCACTCATACCGAAACCGAAATGAATAACCTGCTTACTGACTTCACAGAACATTTTATTTATCTCTGTTTAGGTTTAAATAGAACCCATAAAAAGCTCACACGGTATTAGACTCGTTCTATAGTAACATCAGCCAGTTGACTTTTAATGAAGCGCATGAGCTAGCTGCATTAAAAGTGTTTCTGTACCGCGTTAAATAAAGTACTCTTTACTTTCATTACGTCAGAATCCCTCGTTGTTAGTGACCAATACCGGCTCATCATCAAGAACAACACACTGGATAAGAGCGTTTTTTTTGTTCCTCACCTAACGATGAGTTATATGTTTAAGATGATTTGCATATTGTAGGAAGATGCTGAAGTTCCTGCTGTGGTTTGCAATCTACTTTTCTTTGATCATTCGTTGTGAAATATCTCCAGATCGCTGTGATTTCATGTCGTCTGTTCATTAGCGTGACAACATACACTAGGATTACATCACATAGCATTATCTGGCATCTGAGTATTTTTTACAATTAGGAGTAAATGAGCATGAAATCGGACTGATACCTGATAACAGTATCAGTATCTGTGCATCTCTAATCGAAATATAACAAGGAGAAACAGAGTTTAAGCAACTCTAAGGTACATAAAGAGAGAACTCTGGGAGTTAGCGTCTCTCATACTGCTAATCTACTGTGCAAATTATAAAGCATGAAGACGGAGTGAAGCTTGTAATGAAACCCAAGTCCTGAGTCCAGAGACGAAACTACGCTTTCCAAAATCTCTGATACGAGTGTTGAGACATGTGGGCGGAGTCTAAGTGGACATGTGGGCGGAGTCTGAGTGGACATGTGGGCGGAGTCTGGGTGGACATGTGGGCGGAGTCTGAGTGGACATGTGGGCGGAGTCTGAGTCAGTACAGGTGAGTCAGTGTACCTGCTCGGTTGGACTGGTCGATCATGGGCTGTACTATCCGTCTGCGTGCATTAATGAACCTAAAAACACAACAAACACCAACAATAAACACCCTGAAATAAACACAAACAATAAACACACAGAAATAAACACCAACAATAACCACACTGCAATAAACACCAAAAATAAACACACTGCAATAAACACAAACAATAACCACACTGCAATAAACACCAAAAATAAACACACTGCAATAAACACAAACAATAAACACCCTGCAATAAACACAAACAATAACCACACTGCAATAAACACAAACAATAACCACACTGCAATAAACACAAACAATAAACACCCTGCAATAAACATCAATGATAAACACACTGCAATAAACACCAACAATAAACACACTGCAATAAACACCAACAATAAACACACTGCAATAAACACAAACAATAAACACCCTGCAATAAACACAAACAATAACCACACTGCAATAAACACAAACAATAACCACACTGCAATAAACACAAACAATAACCACACTGCAATAAACACCAACAATAAACACCCTGCAATAAACACCAACAATAAACACACTGCAATAAACATCAACGATAAACACACTGCAATAAACACAAACAATAAACACCCTGCAATAAACACCAACAATAAACACACTGCAATAAACATCAACGATAAACACACTGCAATAAACACCAAAAATAAACACACTGCAATAAACACAAATAATAAACACACTGCAATAAACACCCTGCAATAAACACCAACAATAAACACACTGCAATAAACACAAACAATAAACACCCTGACTTTAAAATCTTGCTGTTGGAGTAAAACGGTCTTTAACCCAGATTACACTAAATGACACGATGTCCATCAGCACATCATTATTTATTTACAGACTAATGAAATTAAAAAGTAGGTTAATGTGTGAGACACAATCTGGCAACCCTGATCCCATCAGTCATTCTCTTTTAATGCGTTTAGATTAAACCTTTTACACTGACACTCGGCTTTGTAATGACTCTGTACAGGACTGTAATTATTTCACACTGCTGATGGTGTTGGAGTGTAATAATAAGATCGGCTGTAATCTGGGTCTGATTTATGACTTCATTATAAACCGTAATTATAAACCCAATCTTCTGTAATTCAATTTGCAGCTTCACGCGTTCACATAAACAGCATCGTAATATTCACAAACAACACGAAAACGCAGAGCCGAGAGAAACACCGTGTTCTGCTGTCTTCATTATAAATCCATTTCCTTTTTTCTTCATTTTGCTTCATCTTTTTTTCTTTTTGTTTCTTTCTTCCTTTCCTCATGTTTTCATTCATTCATTCATTCATTCTTTCCTTCCATTTTTTCTTCTTTCTTTCTTACTTTATCTTTTATTAATTTTCTTCTCTGTTCTTTTAATTTAATTTTCCTTGCCCAGTTCTTTCTTTCTTTCTTTCTTTCTTTCTTCAAGTGCGTTATATAGTGAACAATGTGTGGTTTTGGACACAGAGCAATAATCAAAGTAGTTTCGGGGGTCAGAAGTCAGAGGTCACTCACCAGTTATTCACTTGTAAGATGGTGAGTCCTGTGTCCTGAGCGAGCTGCTTCTTCTGCTCTTCTGATGGATAAGGATGCTGAAGAGAGACAGATAGATGGAACCAGGGAGCGAGACGGAAAAACAGAGAGAGAGAGACAGAGAGAGAGAGAGAGAGAGAGAGAGACAGACAGCTTGACATTGGCTCTCTCTGATTGGTTGAAGCGATGGGATTATTAGAGGTCAAGTAGGCATCATAAAACCAAAAAACTGGGAGCAAACAATCAGAGGTTGAGATGCTCAGAGATCAGTGTACAGAAGGAAAGTGTGGAACAATGAGGTTCTCATACAGTGAGGTTCTAATGCAGTGAGGTTCTCGTACAGTGAGGTT
>CM040472.1:21443541-21448541 GCA_022758105.1 Pangasianodon gigas | reverse complement strand
TAAGCGTCCTCTCATTCTTTCATTCTCTCTCTCTCTCTCTCTCTCTCTCTCTCTGCAGTGAGCCGCTGAAGCTCAACCAACCACACACAGGCTCTTAAAGCTATTTTTACTGCACAAAACACACAAAAAACACAAAACCTTTCAGGCTGTAAAGACATTTCCTCAAAGCAAATCCTCCCCAAAACAGAGCTGAGTTACACACAAAAATACCCACACGAACATATGCTTTTAATGTCAGACTGAAATTCAGCCAGTTTCTTAATTTAAAAAAGAAATGCCAATAAAGATTTGAAAAGAAAAAAATGCAAAAAATGCTGTTATTATATTTGTTTTAAAAAATTGGGATATAGGAATATTTAGGCCTGAGATTTAAATCTAATAAATCAAATAAATAAATAGTCTTTTTGCTCACCCAGTTCACTGCTGTTGTCTCCGCTGTGAGAAACATGGCCGCCGCTGGACGGACCCGGTGTGCCAATGGAGGGAGTCGAGCGATTGTCATCCAAATCTCTCCATGATGCTGTGTTCTGTTTAAAAAAATAATTAATGAATTATTACAGAAGTCAATAACACTGATTCAAAACATGTATTAAATCAATAAATAAAATGACAATCAATAAAACAAAATCTAGTCTGATTTAATTTAGTCAAAATGTTTTACAGTAACATCATCATCATCATCATCACCACTCTGAAAGTTCCGCCAATTTTATTCATTTATAGTTGCGATTAAAGTTTGTGAAACGAGTGAGTTCCTGTTGTCGCTTACGTTATAGCAGCTATAAACACTCGTTCCCTCACCAGCCTCTCTTTATTCTCTCTCTTCAAGTTAATAAGATGAAAAATCGCAGCTTGTTACGCATGTTACTGAGAAACCGCAAAGAAGCGTAAACTCCTCTGTCCTGAAGATTTCAGAAAACTTAAAGTTACACCTTTACCTCTGACTGTTACAAAGAGCTGACACTGGAGACTCCTTCCATCAATGTTACATAAACGTCTCCTTACAGAAAACTTCAAAATATCAATAGTTTTTAACCCGTTAATGTGGAGCGTTCGCTGTACACGTCCCTGTGAATGAGCTGTTACTATAGAAACGATAACGTATTAGAACGAGTGCATTAATAGAAACCTGCACTACTGTCAGAGCTGCTGTTATAGAGAATTAATCAACACCTTCTGACCAATCAGAGTCCAGAATCCAGCAGAGCTGTGGTGTAAGACAGTATAATACTGTACATCCTGTCGCCATAATCTTTTTAAATTATCACACTCACAACCAGCGGGCAACAACACACAAAAATCCAAAAGCTTCACCCTCCACACACACACACACACACACATTCCCTGATACAGCCCCAAACTCACACACATACACACACACACATTCCCTAATACAGCCCCAAACTCACACACACACACACACACACACACACACAAGATACATAGTCAATCTATATTATAAAGAATCACAACTTTATTCTCTACTCTATCACGTCTAACAAACAAGCTCCGCCTGCAGACTGTAGGCCACACCCCCTTTCTGAGGCTTTAACCTCATGGAATAAATGAATTAATGTAAATATAAAAATATTTGAATTCACCATTCTGTCCATTCTGTCCATCTGGAACATGAGCCGATTACAGAAGAACTCAGCCAGGTAAGATCCAGGAGATATGATGAAGGTGCGATGATCAGAAAACAAAATTATTAAAGTGAAAAAGAAGGATTGAAAAAAATACTTACAAATAAAAATAGGAAGAGAAACTGAAGGACAGAAATTATATATGTCTAGCAGGTAGAATATAGAGAGAAAGCAAAAAAAAAAAAATGTAGAGAGAAATTCTGAGCACTTTCTGAACCTTGAAAAAAAGGAAATTAAGAAAATTATTATGTAAAGGAAGAAATAAAAAAAACTCAAGTGATGAAGAAACAGCAATGTGTTAGTAATTTAGAGAAAGAAAATAAATAAATAAAAGAGTAGTAAAAAACTCATGCAGGTCCAGCAAGTGTGTGTGAATGTATGTGCGAGTGTGTGTGTGTGTGTGTCAGAGGATGTCAGGGTCTCTTTATATCTTCCCCACACACACACATACACACACACCACTTACACTTAAATACACATGGTGAGGAGAAACGGGCAAAAGACGAACCCTTGAGCGTCAGCTGTTCGCCTGATGGTGTTCAGATAAAGAGCTAAACACACACACACACACACACACACACTCCTGAAATAATCTGCACTAAGAATACAGCCACTCAGTGTTTACTCATTAAGGACACACAGCAGTTACTCTGCGTGTGTGTGTACCTTTATCATCCAATACACATTACTATCTATCTATCTATCTATCTATCTGTAGTCGATGTATTAAAATGAAGCGTAGAAAACAACTGCTTCAGCTTCAATTCCCAGCTTTACTTTCAGATAAGATGTGTTAGTAAAGCCACTAAAATATGACTCTCCTAAGCAAAAAGTTGGATTTACTTCTTTCTTTTAAACAATGTACTGGACAATATATATGCATATATTAAAATATGCAAAATAAAACCACTGCATGATCTGTATCTACAGTATAATGTATATTGACGATTGTGACGTGCTGGTGTACGTTTGGTGGATATCAGACAGCAGTAAGAGCTGTGATAACACAAATCTGTTATTTAATCATTTAAGGAACACCCTGTCTCACCATATTAATAACATTACTATAAAATACCTTTATGACAGTTCCACTGAAAACTCATCCTGCAGTAAACCTCCAGTACTTCATCAGCCTTCACCTCCACATCCCTCAGAGCTCAGGCTAACAGAAATCATATCTGAAATCTGATTGGTTAATCATGTTTCTCATCCTAGAATTGCTATTGATAGCCAATAAAATATGATTAAACAAACTAAGAGGAGTGTGAATTTGGTGTCTGGGGTGATTATGGAATCGTAATGATTACCTGTTTGACCTTCATGAACATCACTAAAGAGCAGTTGTTGCTATTGGAGACATACAGTATATAATCAGCTGTGCTGTATGTGCGTCATGTTAAGCACCCGTGAGTAAAGATAAACATCTGGAACTGTCTAAAACTGTCTATTTCAGGGGTGGTTCAAATCAGAAATCCACAGCTCTAGCTACACCTCTGAGGAACTATTTCTCTGATACACTGATGACATCTTAGGCGTTCCCAGCTGCACATTTGAGGAGCTCCAGTTTCTTCATCCATCATTATCATTACCATCATGAAAGGGCCAGGTCTGTGGAGTTCTTCCTACAGCAACTTTCTCCATTCATGATAAATGGGAATGAAGTTTTAGATATACAGTAGGGTATAAATATGGTTAATAAACGTCATATCGTTAAAAATCAAACCTTGAATCATCTGATCTGAACTTTGGAAGCTCATGGATTGAATGTTATGTTTTAACAACAGCTACTACATCATCAACCATTTAGAATATCTACAGGTTTATCAATCTCGTACAACCTTAGACGCACTTTTCTCACACAGCAAAGTTGTCCGAAAACTCCTGTTTCTCTGGAAACTTTGTGGACTATCTATCTATCTATCTATCTATATTTATTGTATTTTTGTGTGTGTCTCACTCTCTCTGAGGGACAGTTATTTCTCTCTCTGTGTGTGTGTGTGTGTGTGTGTGTGTGTGTGTGTTTCCTCTACGCACCCCCTCCTGTAGGGCGTCTGTCTCACTAAACACTTACACCTCAGAGACAAAGACACATTGACATGCTAATCACACACTGATCATTACAGCTAACACAAGAACAACGTCACAGCCTGATCCTGTCTACCAGCTGTCCTTCTCATTGCCTTCATCATCACCATCATCACCATAATCATCATCATCATCACCATCATAGCTTCTTATCTATAGAAAGGCTCTTAGTGCTGCTACATCAGCATACCTCTCCACCTTAATAGAAGATCTCCTACATTCTTATTTAATACTGTAGCAGAGTTAACTAGGAATAAGACCACAATAGAAACACGCACACAATCATTATATAGCAGCGATGACTTCATGGGTTTTTTCAATGACAAAATTGAAAATATCAGGCAAAAAATTCAGACTATTAATTTAAAACTGGACAGTTTTATAACTAACCCTGTAAATAATAATATAACAATATCAGATCAGTGATTAGAATGTTTTACTCCCTTTCGAGAGACTGAACTAATTTCACTAATTTCATCATCAAAATCATCAACCTGTATACTAGATCCCTGACCTACATGTTTCCTCAAACAGATAATTCCTGAAACAATCAAACCTTTTTTAAAGATAATCAATTCTTCCCTTAGCATTGGCTATGTACCTAAATCTTTTAAACTAGCAGTTATCAAGCCCCTGATTAAAAAACCTGACCTTGACCCCTGTCAGCTGTCTAACTATAGACCAATATCAAACCTCCCCTTTATCTCCAAGGTCCTAGAAAAGGTTGTAGCACAGCAGCTATGCTCATACTTACATAGGAATAACATTCATGAAATGTATCAGTCAGGACACACAGTTGTATGTTTCAGCAAAGCCAGATGACAGACACCAGCTTAATAAAGTTGAGGAATGGGTAAAGGACATTAGACACTGGATGCTTATTAACTTCTTTCTGCATAATTCTGACAAGACAGAAGTACTTGTACTAGGACCACATGCAGCTAGAAGTAAGCTTTCTGATTACATAATAACTCTGGATGTATACTACTACTGTTTGGATCTATAAATAAAAGCACTAAACGGTCTCACGCCACAGTACCTGAGCGAACTTTTGGTCTTTTATGATCCGCCATGCCTACTTAGATCAAAAGGTGCAGGCTATTTGTTGGTACCTCGAATAGTGCGGGCTACAGCTGGGGGTAGAGCTTTCTCTTACAAAGCCCCACAGTTATGGAACAGCCTTCCACTTAGTGTTCGGGGCTCAGACACAGTCTCAGTGTTTAAGTCTAGGCTGAAAACATATTTGTTTAGTCAAGCCTTTTGTGAATAGTT
>CM040472.1:21416562-21431562 GCA_022758105.1 Pangasianodon gigas | reverse complement strand
ACACCAGCGCTGTGCTGTAAATAGGATTAGTGCATTGCTCTGTAATATAAAATCACATCATAAATAAATAACATAAACGTGGGATATTTTCCTAAATTCTTTATTGAATCTGGTTTATAACATTCAGGATTCATGCATCTGTTCACAGTTGTTCTTCTTCTTGCTTTTCTTTTTGAACGACTTTTCCCCGCAGCAGGTCAGTGATGAAGAAGCAGTGAAAGAGCTGGAAGTTTCTCCAACATTTACACCTTCTCAAATGTAACTACTGCTGTGACTTCATCCAATGTCAGAGTCTGGAAAATACAAAGAAAATGACATTAACGTTCACTTTAAAGAGCCTCAGTCTTAGTTACAAGTGAACATTTTCTCACCATGATCAGTTTCCCATCCTGGATCTCTCGGACAATCGTGATCTCTTTACTCTCATCCTTCTGCACCTGGATGAGTTTTTCTCCTTCCAGGTTTATAACACTCTAAAAAAGAGATTTGTGTTTATCTGAAAATGTAAAACTGAGCTGAGATTTCTAATAATCAGACTACAAGTTTTCACACAAGAGCACGGCTGTACTCACAGGATTATACATTTACTCTCCCAAGCGCAAACTCTGACACTCTGCTAATAAAATGTTTAAGAATGAATTTTCTTACTTTGCAAGACCTGCCATCTGTGCTCTCCTCTTCAAACTCTTCACCGAGTCTGAACCTGAGTTCTTTCTTGCTGACGACGGTTTGTGTGGTAATCACCACGCTCTCCTCCTCTTGGGAAATGGTGATGACGGGTTTCACTACATTTGCGACGCTTCTCAGTTCATCATTAACACCTGTAAAAGTACACGTAGGGAACAATTAATGTCATCTACATACGAAGTCACTCAGTACATTATATAAGTACAATAAAACTTACCAATTGCTTTCATGTAATCATCAAAATTTTCACTTTTGACAAATTTCCAGCTTCCAAAGAACACGTCCATGTTTATAATATAGTATTAAACGAATGTCTGCTGAGAATACACACTGATTCTACAGTTACCTGCACAGTGAGAAGGTTATTTATACCCCAGCTTCAGGGAGGAAAAAGAAGCTTCACCGGCTTTTCTCACATTCTTGATTTGTTTAAGCAAAAATGTATTTGAATATGGTTTACAAGTACATTTATAAAGGTTAAGAACTTTTGGATTTGATGGATTATTTGCTGCCCTTTTCTGGCCAAATCAGCCTTTATCTTACAGCATGATGATATTTTATATAGCTAGACAATAATGCAAATTTATTAAAAGGTTTACAAAGAAATTATTTTGCCTGCCATGTTGGTAAAGTGTTTTCTTTCATGACATATTAAACATCACTGCCTTCGGGAATGACAAATCTTTACAAAACCAATAAAACTGAAATGATCAGAGACAGTATAAGAGCATCATGATGTCTTGTGAAGGACACCCTGACCAGGAAAAAGCGCTTAGTGTAGATGAACGAATGATTATAACAGCCGCAAGCAAGTAAAAACAAGTTTAATCCACTATTTCATATAGACAAAAACAAATATAGGACATATTATCCAATATGTATTGTATTTTATACAAATATAGAACATATATAGCTTATATGTATTGCATTTTAAAGTATATTATTTTATCTGACACTGCTCAGGAATATGTCCTTAATAAATAAATAAAACATAGTCGACTTTTTACTCCAATGTGAATTAATATCAGAAGTCATGTAACATGATGAGACAACTTATAAAAGATAAAAATGAAGTAAATGAGTAAAAGTTCAGTAAAATACAGAGAGAATATTTTACTGAATCACCTTCTGGTGTGAGAAATTCATCCGATGTGTGTTCTGACTGATATGTGCTGCAAATCAGCTGAACTAGTTCATCTTGTCACTAATATTGGAGGGAAATGTTCAGCAAATCTATTTCTATAAATCACACATGACCTCAAAGACGTGTTGGAGTTGGAGTGTTCAAAACACACTCCCTTCGCTGTGTGTAAAGCCTGCTGGATATCAGAGGTGCCATGAACAAGAAGACCATTAACAACAGCTGAAAAAGCTCTAGACAGCTGTGGATCAGGACGGAGAACTGTGCTCGGGACCTGATCATCTCCAGCTGGGACGCCTGGGTGAGGGTATGTGGTGTTGAAACACAGGAATGCCTTCAGGTAACTGTTTGGCTGCTGCTCTGTTCCTCAGAAGGTTCACATAATGATACCTGATGGACACACACAATGCTTTGCATTTTATGTTAAAGCGTCTTCAGAAATTTGCTTCACATTTGAATGGAAACTGTGAGAAGAAAAGTCATGCACAAAAAAATGAATAAAATCCAAAATAGCTCAAAACTGCAAAAAGCTGCATTTAATAGGATATAAATTTACAAAAATACAAAACATTTATATCAATGAATAAAAAAGTCCCAGAAAACACAATTTTAAGTACAAAGGCATTATCACATGACCATTTAACTTGATTAATGACACTCCATAAATAATCAACAGGACACAATTAGTCCAGTTTGTCAGGCTGCAGAAACAGACACAAATGCAGATGAGCAACAGCTTTATCTACAAAGTCTGTGCAGAAATCCATATCGTGAGACAAATACGAGGTCAAACAACAGGCAGTGGTCAAGTGATGTACAATCTGCATACACTGGAGTAGACAAGAACAAAATCGAGAAAACCAGAACAAGATAAAAAAACCCAGGAAGACTATGACATAAAGAATTGCTCAGCAACAACGGGTGCAAAAACACACTGCGTATAATTGGCATTTATCTAGTGCACTAAGAGTCCTCAGGTACTGTGGTGCTGAAATTGAGTCCAGATGTGCATGATCAGTAGTCAGAAGAGCATGAACGTAACCACGAGTGTGTGAGCTGGGAGTTGGCGTCCATGGCGGCCATGTTTGTAGGCCGTGTGGTGTTATGGGTGTTGTAGTTGGACGCTGAATCCGGTCTTGACGTGACATAATCAACCAATGAAAGACATTTTCTATTATAACCCACACTGTACCTAATCAGCAGAGCTTATAGAGTAAGTACACTACAACATCAAAATAAATAACTATGAAAGTAGGTGTATTCTGTTGTGTTCATACAAATAAATAAATCAGGTTTTAATGACTGCGAATGAAAAATCCACTGAGTTTCACACTATAATAAAGCTAATTTAGTTTCTTATTATTGTTTGCATAATAAGATCAGAAAGATTTTGCTTAACCAAAGTAAAATGTCACATAACTAAAGAGTTAAATACTGTCTCTGAATGGAGCTGCAATATCATTAATGTTCATTAATGCACAGAACTGTGTCCAAGTGCAGATTGTTTAGTAAAGAACACATGGATAAGAAAGATACACAATTATATATAAATACTTTATTGTATATGCATACAGCATTATGTGTGTATGCATTTAATATAAATAATGTGCAGTTTTAGTCAAATACTGAGTTATGTAGTGATGCGATGAAGTGGAGTTACTTAAGTTGATTATTTTCCTATATCAGTACGTCCCCGAGTGTTTTATTCTCTTACACCACAGAGCTATACTAATGATTACAATTTTTAATTTTACTTTATAGTTACATTTAATGTTGTTGAATGAGCACAAGCTGCACTGCGTTTGGTGTAAAATAATCCTTAAGCTCATGAAGAAGGCTCATGAACCCAACCATTTGCTAGCATTTTTTATGAGCCACAGCCATCAGTGCACTTGTTGGATCTAGGTTGGATGTAACAGTGAAGACACTTGGTTTTGCAAGACTTTTGAGCTCTTAAAATGGGGTCATTGGCCAAATAAGAGTTGAGAACCTCTGGTAGATGGCTGTGGATCAGGAGAGGCAAACTAGGGTCAGGGTCAGATCAACTTTAGCTGGGATCAGGCATCTGATTTGGCCAATGACCCCATTTTAAGAGCTCAAAAGTCTTGCAAAACCAAGTGTCTTGACCCCTGTGATTGTAAAAGTGTCTTGTCTTCACTGGCCAGAGTGTGTGTTGTTGAGAGAAAATGCCTCAGCTTTGTGTAGTCCCAGTGCCAGTGATGAGACCCCTGTTGCACTCATGCCTCAGATGGTGAAGACATTTACATTACATTTACATTTGGCAGACGCCCTTATCCAGAGCGACTTACAGTTATCTCATTTATACAACTGAGCAGTTGAGGGTTAAGGGCCTTATGGCAGCATGGCGGTGCTGGGATTTGAACTCTCAACCGTCCAATCAGGAGTCCAATGTCTTAACCACTGAGCTACCACTTCCAAGTGACCGTCCAAGACCTTTGAGAGGCTGGTCCTCAAGCAGCCCTGATCTTTGGTCATTGAGCATTAGGACCCCTGTAATTCATCAACTTAGGTTAGGTGTGGAGAACACAATCCACATGCGCCACATAGCTTGCTCACAGCTTGACAAAGCTGGAACCACCATCACCTTGTAGTGCTTTGATTTCTTCAGTGCTTTTAATACACTCAAAAACACATGGCATGCTTGGTTCACTTCTTGCAGTTGGGTGGATTTAGAGTCAAATGGCTTTGTCACTACTAGAGTTCACTTGGAAGTGGACCGATACCAACTCGCTCAGATGCTCTGGGACCCGAGTGTGAGTTTCTCACCTGCCTGAAGAACCACACTGAGGGCTACTAATGGTGTTAGTAACTCAGGAATGTAAAGAGGTGCCAGACCATTAAGAGCTTTAAAATCAAATAAAAGCACTTTGAACTCGAAAATGAACTGGGAGACACTGTAATGAAGCATGGACTGTTGTAATATGCTCTCTAATGCGCTATGTGCACTAACTGTAGGTGGAACGACAGGGACTGATGGCACTTAAGTGAGTTACAGTAATCAATAAATGATGAGATGTACACATGAATAATTTTCTGTAAGCCATTAAAGGAGAGGAAAGGAAAGGTTTGAGCTTGGCAGTCATTCTGATGTGGTAAAAACTGGCTTTGACAACGGAGTTGATTTGTCAGATCTGAGGTTAGAGTCATATATGACACCAAGGTTTTTAATGTATTTGTCCTAGATTCATAAATACTGTTGGTATGATTGGGAGGAACAAATAATATAACGTCTGACTTGCCTTCATTTAACTGGAAGATACTGGAAGCCATTGAACACTTAATATCCCCAAGACAATTTATGAGAGACCTTACAGAGCAGCTTTCACTGAGGTTCAGGAGAAGATAAAGCTGTATGTCATCTGCGTAGCAATGAAAGTGAATATTATGCTTATATTATGCAGATAGAAGAGGATTGGCCCTAAGATGGAACCTTGTGGATTGCCACAAGTCACAGGATCAGAGAAAAAAAAAAAGATCTATATTTACTGAGAAAGTCCTATGCTTATGGTAGGAGGAAAGCGACTTGAAGGCCACTCCCTGTAGACCCACCCAATGTTCTAACCAACCAGCAAGCAGATTGTGGTCCACAGTGTGAAAAGCGGTACTGAGGTCCAGTAACATGAGGATGGCACAATTTCCTGAGTCAACAGTGAGCAGTAAGCCATGTGTGACTTTAAAGAGGGCTGATTCTGTACTGTACTTGGCTCAAAACCGTAACCGAAATGTTTCTGAAATATAATTTTTACTTGAAAAGGCAAGAGCTGAGAGTAGATAACCTTTTCTAGAATTTTTGAGAGAATTTTGAAATTGGTCGATTATCATTATTAAGACTTTCATTGTCCAGGTTATGTTTTTTTTTGTGGACTAGTGGTTAGGCTTTGGTGCTCTCACCGCTGCGGCCCGGGTTCGATTCCCAGTCAGGAAACCAACTCCAGCCACTGGAGTTGTGTGCAACAGTGCACTCTCAGTGCCGATCCCAAGCCCAGATAAAATTGGGTTGCATCAGGAAGGGCATCCGACATAAAAACTGTGCCAAATCAAATACACGGACCAATGATTCGCTGTAGCGACCCCTAACAGGAGCAGCTGAAAGAGGAACAACATTGTCAAGGTTATGTTTTTTGAGAAGAGTCGGTATCACAGTAGGAACAACAACAATGGAAAAACATGGATTAAGAACAGCCAGAATGGAAGGCCATAGTGTAGGAAATGCGTCCTTTAGCAACTGTGGATTTTGTTCTCAAAACTAAATCTGTTGAGAGAGAAAGAAACACTTTAAACTGAAACATCAAAGCAGTGTGGATTAAATGAAAAAATAAAAAAATCTGGGGACCATGATGTGAGATGGAATCTAATATTCTCAGTTTTGCTTATGAAAAAATTCTTCCCAGGAATCAGGATAAACAACATGTCTAGAGCTGACTGAAGGAATAATTATTGAATTAATGGTGCTAAAAAGAACCTGGGATCTATGAAATTTTTATAAATAATGTTGGAAAAATACTGTTCCCTTGCTGATTTGACTGCTAGTGATAGTCAACTAGACAACCTTTGAAGATATCGGGGCTTATTTGCAGTTTATCTTTTTTTTTTTTTCTGCGGTAGGGCTTTGTGTTTAGATCGTCTAAATCTCATGGGGGTGACAGAATCATGAATAATTGAAGAGGTGGAATAAAAGGAGGCGACTAAATCACCTACACTAAGATGGGCAAAACCATTTACAGATGAAATATTAGGAGATGATGAGAAGCCATCAAAACAGTAGCTAGCTGTGGAAGAGTCAATAAATGTAGAGTATCTATCTGGGATGGGGCAGTGAGATGATAAAGCTGTACAAAACATGACCTGTCTGTGATCAGAAAAGCTGGCCTCCTCAATTTTAAGCTCATCAACAGAAAACCAGAAGAGAACACAAGATCAAGTCTATGACATCACACACTGGCAGGAGCGTTAATATGCTGAATAAAAGTAAATGAGTCTGGAAGTTGTATAAATCCTTACTCAGGGGTTTATCCAGACAATAGACATGAATATTAAAATCATCCCTAAGTAAAATTCTGTCAGACATTGATACAATTAAAGCAAGTTTGAGAGTTCAGTTATGAAGTTACTGTTTGATTGATTTGGGAGCATGGTTTAAAAATTACAGCTAAACCCCATCCTCTCCAAGTAGTGTGGGGTGATCTAAAAAAATCCACAGTCTGTAGGGGAGAGTCCCGAAAAGTGGGGACAGTCAGCAACAGCAGCCCAAGTTTCGGTTAAAAACAGGAAGTCCAGACCACAAGAAGTGAACAAGTCTTTGAGAATGAAAGTCTTATTGTAGATGGACCTGCGATTACCAGAGCCATTATTTGCATGGATGCAGTGTGCATTAATGGTGTGTATTCCAGCAATCTGTGATTAGAATGGTTAATAATCCTATGTCTTGCTCATAGACTGATGGATGGTGGTGTTTGTACGCTATATAGTGTATAAGCAGGAAGTGAATTACAGGCATCCAGAGATGGCCAAAAAATGGCTCAAGCACTTCTGTCTGTGGCACATCTTTCTGAAGCAAACACAAAAGTGGCTGATATTCCTGGGAAATGATGACAGACGTCAGACCTTTGAAGCACACGGTTCATACACAAAGCCTGTAAACACATCTATTTTGCATCAGAGAGGTGAAGGGAATGGGATTTCTTTTTCATAACCACAGGACTACCAAGTGTGTCACTATAATGAACCTAAACGTGCCCTACTTCGTGCATGCGGTGACGCTGAAGGCTTCTGCTCATGCTTCAATATTTGATGCGTTGGGAATGAGAATGAGTTGATACACTCCATCATTTAAAAAAATCAATCAGCTTAATTATTTTATTTCATTATAAATGTATATTTTACTGCAGTGTTGTGGTTGTGGTTAATTTTACACTGTATATAATGACATCATTTTCTGTGCTTTGATTTTTTTTTGTAACAAATGAAATGTACACACTTGTTCATATGAGTATATTACATATAGCCTATGTACAGTATATTATGCATATTATATATATATTGGGAATGTTGTGTATATCGACTATACTGTGTGAGTATATCAGTGTGAAGCTACATTTGCAGTTGCAGGTAAAACAGCTTTAATCGCACACAAGTAAACAAATCCAAAATGTTAGGCAAGTTCAATGTCAAAAAGAAGCAGTGGTCAAGCGATGAGCAAACAGATTAACAAGGCAAGAAAACCAGAAAGACAATCAGTATCAAAAGTCTTGGTATAGTCAGATGAAACTGAGCATATACTTCGCAATCTGATTGTGACTGAAAGTCTCTTTTAAAGAGTCCTTGTGTGTGTGTGTGTGTGTGTGTGGGTGTGGGTGTGTGTGTGTGTGTGTGTGTGTGTCTGATTGAGCACAGGTGTGCTCAGTCATGGAGTGTGATCAATCATGGAGTGTGATCAATCATGGAGTGTGATCAATCATGGAGTGCTCAGAAATGGAGTTTGACATGACATACACCATATAAAAATAATCTGATATAATTATAAAAACACTGATGTGATTTTCTTTTCCCAGATAGATGTTTAATACAGAAACATTCTAAATCAAAGACAGGTTATAATGGTATGTAAATGTGTGTAAGTGTGTAAATAAGAACGTAAAATATCAGGGAAATAGATTTTTTGGCAGATTTTCTTTCCATCTTCCTTTCCAATATTTAAAGCATTTTACAAACAAGTGTAAAGTATATAGTAAATAAAGTGTTTTTTCTTCATTTGTAATAAATACAGAGAGATTCATTCTCAGAAAATCCACTTTAAACAATATTCTACAGGTTGTTTTATCCCATGTAATCAGAAAGTAATCCCTCACACTCTCACTGAGGCTGTAATAGCGCCTTTAATTCAATTCAGTTCAATTCAATTCAATTTTATTTGTCACAATTTGGACATTGTCACAAAACAGCTTTACAGAAATAAATACATTCACATTAAATTAAATCAAAATAAATATGTGTAAATATGTGAATTTATCCCTAATGAGCGAGCCAGTGGTGATGGTGGTGATGAAAATCTCCCTGAGACGATATGAGGAAGAAACCTTGAGAGGAACCAGACTCAAAAGGGAACCCATCCTCATCTGGGCCTTTAATTTCCTCATAATGTTCTAAGTCAAGTGTTTTTTATTGCACTCCACTATATAACCTGAATACATTGGGAAGAAATGTTGCTTCCTCAGGACCATGGTGCAACGCATAACAATACAGTGGCACGGTACACAGGACTACATAAAGTGCAAATACATGACAGTGTGAGACGAGTGCAGACAGGACAGTGAACATGAACTAGACAGGACAACAGAACATTGTTGAGTGGGAAAAAAAACTAGTGCAAATTGTCTAAACTATTGACTGTGATCGCAGCAATGGATTGTAGTAGTAGCGATAAAAGTGTCATAATGGTAAAAGTGTACAATAGAAGAAATTATAAAGCACAGGTGTGGAGCGATGGATGTACAGTGGTAGACACTGGAAGGCTTTGATTAGTCCAGGTGAGTGTTAAGAGGCAGCAGTGTGTTGAGTAATCTGACTGCCTCAGGGAAGACACTGTTGCAGAGTCCGTTGGTGGTGGCACAGATGCTCCGATAGCTTCTGCCAGATGGCAGAAGGGTGAAAAGTCCATGAGAGGGGTGGGTGTTGCTGCAGGCTGATCAGCACATTCCCTGAGCACCCATACAGGTATGTTGTCAGGACCTGCAGCTTTCCTTGGGTGAACTCTGGACAGAGTTTTCCTGACATCTACTGCAGAGAGACAAAGTACTTGGTCATTGGGAGTTGGGGTGGTCTTCACTGCTGGCATGTTGTTCTGTGCTTTGAACCATGATTAGAAATTATTTAGTGCGTCTAAGTGTGAGGAATCACCATCGCAGTCATGTGATGGAGCTTTGTAGTCGGTGATGGTCTAAATGCCTTGCCACATGTGCCTTGTGTCCTTGGTGTTTAGGAAGTGACAGTGGATTCTTTCTGCCTAGTTGCGCTTCGCGTCTTTGACAGCACGGGACAGATTGGCCTTTGCTGTGTGGAGGGCTGCCTTGTCATCAGACCTGAAGGCAGTGTTTCGAGTTGTCAGTAGCAAGCACACTTCAGCAGTCATCCACGGTTTCTGGTTTGCACATGTGGTGATGGTCTTGAAGGAAGTCACATCATCTACAATACGCACTTGCTGAGTAGCTGATTCTGTGTATTCCTCCAAATCTGTGGTGTGGTTGTATGTAGAAGCCTGTCTGAACATGTCCCAGTCTGTGTGCTCAAAACAGTCCTGAAGTGCTGAGATGGCTCCCTCAGACCAAGTTCTCACCTGTTTCAGAACCAGTTTGGCACGTTTCAGAAGTGGTCTGTATGCTGGGATTAGCATAACAGCAGCTGAGGTGGGAGCGGGGTGCAGCCTTGTAAGCACCGTAAATATTCATGTAAACAAGGTCTAAAGTGTTTGTTCCACAGGTAACAAAATCAACATGCTGGTAGAATTTTGGAAGCATTGATTTCAATTTTGTGTAGTTAAAGTCCCTGGGGACAATGAAAAATTCATTGGGGTATATGGTCTGTAGGTTACTGATATCATCGTAGAGTTGATTGAGCAGTTCCCTTGTGTGAGTGCCAGGTGGAATGTACACCACGACAATGAGCATGGTGGTTAAACTCTTTGGGGAGGTAGTATGGCTGGCACTTCACAGTCATAAACTCCACCAGTGACGAACAGTAGCTTGAGACCACCACTGCATTCCTGCACCAATCGCTGTTGGTATAAATCCCTCCAAATCACCTAAAAAGACAAAAGACAATTGTGCCTTGTGCCCTGAGTCATCCGGGATAGGCTCCAGACTCCCCGTGACCCTGTGTAGGATAAGCGGTACAGAGAATGGATGGATGGATGGAAATATAATAATTGATGTTATTGATTTTACTTTACCTCAGCTAGCTTGTTTTAAGTCCATAAAATCATTTGAAAAATGATTATTTTACTTAATGTAGACTTTAACAAAATGACTGTTTTACTTACAGTTGTATGACTTTTTAAAAGGTAAATTAAATTTAATAACATATAGATGTAATGTCACAACAACAGACTATGTACGTCACATTTCCGTGACACTTAAATGTTTTTCTCTGTTTGTGTCATTAAGAAAATGTTTCATTCATTCCCGAATTTTTATATTCTGGTATTATTAAATACCAGACCTTCAGGCATTAATTAATTTCTTTGCCTGACATGAACTGAATTTGGGAATGAAATATTTCTACCTCCTTAAGTACAGTGATGCTAGCACTGTGGTGTAATTTGATTAACAAATAACATAACCATGGTATAATTTCCTAAATTTTTTATTGAGTTTGGTTTATAACATTCAGGATTCATGCATCTGTTCACAGTTGTTCTTCTTCTTCTTGCTCCTAGTTTTGAAGCAAGTTTTCATACTGCAGGTCAGTGATGAAGAAGCAGTGAAAGAGCTGGAAGTTTCTCCAACATTTACACCTTCTCAAATGTGAGTACTGCTGTGACTTCATCACATGTCTGAGTCTGGAAAATACAAAGAAAATGACATTAACGTTCACTTTAAAGAGCCTCAGTCTTAGTTACAAGTGAACATTTTCTCACCATGATCAGTTTCCCATCCTGGATCTCTCGGACAATCGTGATCTCTTTACTCTCATCCTTCTGCACCTGGACGAGTTTTTCTCCTTCCAGGTTTATAACACTCTAAAAAAGAGATCTGATGATGTAAAGCTGCAAAACTGACCTGAATTGTCTATTAATGTTTAACATCAGACCCAGACTGCAAATTGTCATTGTTGTACACACTGTGGTATAAATTTACCAAATACAACCTGAACTAAGACTTAATCAAATGTTAAATAATGAATTTTAGATTCTTACTGTGCAAAATTTGTCAGGTGTGGTTTCCTCCTGAAACTCTTCACCGAATCTGAACTTATTTTCTCTCTTACCAATGACGGACTCTAATTTAATCACCAGTAGGTCGTCCTCTTGGGAAATGGTGATGAGTGGTTTAATTAATTTTATGACATTTCTTATTTCTTCTTCAACACCTATAAAAATATACAGTAAATATAGAGTTTAAAAAACTGTATAAAAATTGCAACTCAAAAAAAAAACCAACTTACCAACTACTGTTAAGAACTCATCAAAGTTTTCACTTTTGAAAAATTTCCAGCTCCCAAAAAAGGCATCCATGTATATAATATAACATTAAACTAATGTCTGCTGAGAATACACTCTGATTTTACAGTCACCTGCACAGTGAGGTGTGTTGGAGAAACTTATTTATACCCCAGCTTGTGGGAGGAAAAGCAGAATTTACTGGCTTTTCCCAGGTTCCTTGTTTATTTCAGGAAATGTTTTGGATACAGGATTGAATATATTGATTTGATGGATTATTTGCTGCTCTCTACTGGTCAAATTAGGGAAAAAAAAACTTTTGCTGAAAACAAGAAAACTCAGCATTTATTTTAGTGTGATGGCATTTTATATACAGTATAGACAATAAAGTAGATTTATTATCAAAAATATATAGATTTCCCGCATCACGTTGGTAAAGTGTTTTTTTAATTTAAAGTTAAAGTGGTTTTTTAATTTCATGATGCATTAAACATCACTGCCTCTGGGAATGCAAATCTTCACACCAACAACACCCCTAAAACGGAGACAGTAAAAATCAACAAGTTTAATGTACATATAGAAAATTTCATATAGAAAAAAAACAGATTTTAGATAGATCAGAGACAGAGAACAGAAACAGAGATAGATTTTATTCAATATTTGTATTTTAAAGTATATTATTTTATCTGACACTGCTCATGAATATGTCCTTCATGAAGAAGAAGAAGAAGAAGAAGAAGAAATAGCCTTAATTTGTTATGTATACATTACAGTACAGTGGAATTCTTGCTTCGCGTATGCCAGCTGGTTAGGAAGGATCAGCCATGATACAGCTCCCTTGGAGCAGATAGGGTTAAGGGCCTTGCTCAAGGGCCTAATAGTGGCAGCTTGATGATACTGGGGCTTCAACCCTCCACCTTCTGATTAGCAACCCAGAGCCTACAGGAGATATTCCGCTCTAAACTGACAAGACCGAACATACAGTGATGAGACAACGTTGGTAACATGAAGTAAATGAGTGAAAGGTCATTAAAAGTCAGTATGATTCAGGATTGATTTTAAAATCCTGGTCCTCACTTAAAGGCCTTACATGGTGAGGCGCCAGATTACCTATCAGAACAGGTCTCCTTGTACAGCCAAAAAAGGTCTTAGATGTCAGCTGATGAATGTTTACTATCTCTAGGACTAGGCTGAAACTGAAAGGCGATCATGCTTTTTCAGTCTATGCTCCAAAATTATGGAACAGCCTTCCATTATATATTAGACTTACCAGTTCAGCTGAAGCGTTTAAAAAGCAGCTTAAAACCCATCTGTGTAACATTGCATTTTTCTGGTCAGTTTTAATGGTCTGTCTTTATGGGCTTTTGTGTGTATACTGTATTTTATATGTTTCAAATTACTTTACATTTTTTAAATTCAATTTTGTTCTATCCTAATTTACTCTTTTTGGATTATTGTGAAGCACTTTGTAACCTTCCACTGAAATTCAGCAGAACTATGTTCTGATTGATATGTGCTGCAGTTGAACTAGGTCATCTTGTCACTAATATTGGGGAGAAAGAAAATCGTAAAAAATCTATTTCTGTAAATTTTGGCAGGTTTTCAAATAACAAATCTTAGATCAATAGGACCTGAAAGAGTGTTGGAGTTGGCTTGTTCAAAGCACACTCCCTCTGCTGTGCATAAAGCCTGCTGGGCATCAGAGGTGCCACAAACAAGAAAGCCAGGACAGCTGAAAAAACTCTACATAGCTCTGGACCAGGATGGAGAACCGTGCTCGGGACCTGATCAACTCCAGCAGGGACGCCTGGGTGAGGGGATGTGGTGTTGAAACACAGGAATGCCTTCATAGACTCACAATGATTTGCATTTTTTTTATATTCAAGCATTTTCAGAAATTTGCTTCACATTTGAATGGAAACTGTGAGAAAAAATGTTTCACACCGAAACTGAGTCAAACCCAAAATACAGTACCCATGAATTGCAAAAAAGCTGCAGTAATTAGGGAATAATTTTACAAGACATGCAAAGTATTTTTGTCAGTGTATAAAAAAATCCCACAAAACACAAAACGAAAAATTACAAAGGTATCACATGACCATTAATGACCCTCCATGATTAGTCAACAGGTTAACCTCAGTGACAAATGTTTTATTCTTCTAATCCATACAGATGAGCTCATAGGAAGTACAGTACAGTACAACATTAAAATAAATTCATATGAATGTAGGTATATTCTGTTGTGTACATAAAATCAGGCCAAATAAAAAGAATCCCCCAATCCACCCGCCTGTAATGACTGGGAATTTGTGAACTGGATGTCGAGGAGAAGGTGTTGCAGTTATTTATAATGATAATCTAGGCATCACACAAAAACCTGGACATAAATTCCATGCATTTGAAATGTGTTATACTAACATAACTAACACCATGAAAAATAAGTCTATCCAGTCGTTTCCACTAATTATTTTTAATTTACAGACCCCCAGAGCCATACTCTGAATTTCTTCATGAATTCGCAGATTTCGTCTCAAACCTGGTTGTTTCTTTAGACAAAGCATTAATTGTTGGAGACTTTAATATACATTTTGATAATCTGGAAGACGCTCTGAGAACAGAGGTTGTGTCTTCTCTAGATTCCGTAGGGGTTAATCAGAACGTAATAGGACCCACTCATACCAGTGGACATAGTCGCATTACCCCAGTCTGAAGCTACACTATATGGCCAAAAGTTTGTGGACACCTGACCATCACAGCCATATGTCCTTTTCTGAACATCTCATTCCAGATTTATTCTGCCTTTGCTGTTATAATGAGCTCCACTCTTCTGGGAAGCTTTCCACTAGATGTTGGAGCGTGGCTGTGGGGATTTGTGTTCATTCAGCTACAAGAGCATTAGTGAGGTCAGGCACTGATGTTGGGATGTCGAGGAGGTCTGGGGTGCAGTCGGTGTTCCAGTTCATCCCAAAGGTGTTCAGTGGGGTTGAGGTCAGGGCTC
>CM040472.1:21362178-21406297 GCA_022758105.1 Pangasianodon gigas | reverse complement strand
CAGCAGATTCCATAAGAGACACTTTTCAGATAAAAACATAATGAAGGCTGCTGGGTTTCGCTGCAGAAATAAGAAGCGAGTCGACAGTCAAAGTCTCCAGAAGAACTGTGGCTGCTTCTGCAAGATGCTCAGTAACACTTACAGCTCATTTCCTTATAAAACTGCACACACTGCACCTGAGATACTGATTTATTTAAAGCGAAGGATCGTCACACCAAATAACGACTTTGTTTCATTTATTACTGTTTACTGCTCTTTATAATATTTTTGTAATGTAGAAACATTTAATTTCATTATTTTTGAAGGCATCTTTGCTCTAAGACTCTTGCACAGTAAGACTCTTGCACAGTAATGTGTGTATATATATATATGTATATGTATATATATATATATATATATATAAACTAAGTTTTGGAAGACATTTTGCTAAATAGTGTTAATTTCCCCTGTGTATGGACACTTTTGGGACACACTGTAGTTTGTAGACTGGCTGATTTTCTGTGTAGAAGGAGCTTCCTTATGTACCATATGTTTCAACAGGGTCTGAAATCAAACCTGCTGAGTGTGACACATTAAATGTTCATTGTATGTAAAGTAGTTGAATTTCTTTAGATCCACTCCATCCACAGCAACAGTCAGTAGTTCATGTTAGGGAATGTGAGGGGATTTTTTTTTCATTAAGGACAAATCTTAATCCATACATTGTGTGGTGCTGGTGCCTGGACACTATAGCAGCAGCTCCTCCAGCCAACAGTGTGGGCTTAGTGAAAAGGAATTCTGGGAAAGTCAGAAAATTTCCTGTAATGTCAAAGTATAATCTCAGATTTGGTTAATTTGTTGTAAATAGTTTGTTTATGAATTTAGTTTTTCATTTGGGAATTCATTATTCATTATTTTATTTCACATTGAGAAGATACAACATTTAAGGATTTACAGTTTATTTACAAATGTATTCTTTATATTTTGATTTATTAGTAATTATCTGTGTATATAGGTTAGGCTTAGTTGTAAAGATACTTATTTCCAGATCTCTTCTAGAAGTCTAGACCCTAGACCAATGATCAGGAAATAATTTTTTAGTAAAAATAAAAAAAAGTGTATCCTAAAAGACAGAAAAGATTTATTAACATCATTTGTGTTTTTTGTAGTGTCCTGCTCCATTTTGAAACTCAAGATACTCATATTCTAAATATTGTGGATAAACCTGTTTTCTCTCATCTGGCAGTGTATCTTGGAGGATACGTACACTTTAAAATGAGCTAAATAACTATTATTCTTCATCAGCAAGTAAACACAATATTCATAATTGATATTATTGATATTATGAGTTTTATATTATGATGATATGATTTATACCACAATGGGTTCTGGTCAGCCTGACTAAATGACCTCTGTTAACTTGCACCATGTCATGTGTCCCAAATACTCAAACAGACCAAACTTTGATAAATTTTAACATGATAGTGTAAAACTTTTACTCATGTCTCCTACAGGATACCAAACAGAATGTATTCTCTGGCCTTCAGGAGTCAGCTGGACTACCTGGTAGTGGAGAAAGCCATGCTAAAGCAGGTTAGCTTGACCACTGAAAGATTTGTCCAGGAATTTCAGGACTCTGAAGGAAGGGAATCAGTCTTATGCCTTTACTCAAAGGCTCCTTTACTCCTGCAGGCAATGCCTGAGGCCCAGATTTCTTCACATGGAGGTGACTTGGGTGCTCTAGATCTCCATGGTCCCACAGTCTTCTCCCCAATCTGTAGGCGATGTTCCAAGTACTGGTCAGTACTCAGAGGATTACACATCAGACCTTGGTGGATTCAGGCTGCATGCAGACCTTGACTGGGAGTTGGAGTGTAGGGTTTAAAACTGTAAGGATAATCCAACATCCAGTGAAAAGGTAATTCAGTATATATTGTACCAGAGAGCAAACCTTCATACAGCGGGTTACTTGCTGCTTGTTTGCTCCAGGCTCAGGAAAGGCAGCAAACGCTCTGTAATAGATGCTATCACCTCTAACAGTTCTCAATGAGATACAAAGTCCTCATGTGTATTCTCACATCCAGCTCAAAATAACTCACTAACTGGCAAGGGATCTTTGAGGAGTCAGGAAGGTGAAATATCAACTATCAGCAAAGTCCTCAGTGAGAATGTTAAATTGAACTTCCTTAAAATTAGCTTACCAGAATGATAGCCTAATAAAATGAAATACAAGGTAAAGACTGTTTTTTTCTGATGCCTTAATGATTATTGAAGCTTCATGACTCTAAAAAGTTTAGAGAAGTGGCCTTTTAATGTTCTGGACCAAAAGATGTTGAACTCATTTAAACTTGGTATTCATCAGTGTGTCGTTAAACACAGCTATCTAAAACACATCCTTACATTTGATCATTTTATTACACTATTATTATTTAACAATCAACTCTGGGACAAAAGTTAAGGCTGGGAGTCTCACACCCACCCAAGCCATCCAACACAACTAATACAACTAATTTTGAGACTACTGACCACTTACTGTATTATACACTCACTGACCACTTTATTAGGAACCCCTGTTCATCGGCTCTGTCAAGCAAATATCTAATCAGCCAGAAAAAAAAAAAAAAAAAATTCAGTCCCACAAATGGGTGGGCATATTAAAGGTGATTTTCTAAATGACCCACACACATGCAAAACTAAATCAAATCATGCAATTTCTTTAGCACAAGATCACTATCTTAGTACTGAAATATTGAGATTATCTCTTGTCACAAATAGTCTAAGGTGTAATTTTTTTCTTCTCTTTTTTCTTCTTTTCTTCTCAGTAATTTCACTCCCTGTTCATGGCCTAACTTCTCACAGCTAGCTAACTGCTCACTAGTCACTGACCATCAACACTGGCTACTACTTTCACTGTACATTAAGTTCTTGCTCTAAGCTATATGGGGATGTGATAGCACTTACTGCTTATTAAGGGCTTCATTTTTTATACTGAAGTTTCTTAGAGACAATCTTGAAAAATATCCACTGACTTTCAGAATGAATTGTAATAAAAATATGTTCAGCTGTATAGCCTAATAATGTAAGTCATGAGCCAATTGCATTTGTTTAACTTGCTATATAGTGATATTGGGTTTAATATCCAAGTAGATAATACTAGTGTTGTGTTTTCTGATTAGACTGACCTGCATTGGAAGTTACTTTAAGAATGTCTGTTATTTTTGCTACATTTTCAGGCTTTTCTTTCTCGTGCCCTTTACCTCTCTGCTCCACCTGGTTGCTTCTTGTCCATTTTTCAGTGCATCTACATGGCTTTCTGTTTCACGTTGCTTTTATTTACAGAAGCCTGCTGCATTGCAGGGACAAATACAAGCAGCAAGAAACACCAAATTTCATCTCAATCTGACTTTTAGCTCCTGAGAAATATCTATCTGAACTTAACTCCACCCCATGTCTACTTCCATACTCCACATTTTGCACACTTGCTCATAACATTGACCTGAAGATCCATTTCAAGTTTCATGTGGCTCCGTACCAACAATCCTTATTTACAGCTGTTTTAGTAAATCAAGCTCCGCCCTACTAGGATTGATTGGCATGTGGAGATCTGTTGTTTGCAAATCTTAACATGTTTTTGATCATTATTGAGGATTAGACTCTGCTGAGTAATTTGACAACATTTTTGTGAACATAGGCCAAGAATCCTAGGACTAGTTTGCAAAAATATATTGTGTATATTATGCGAAACCTAAATTTGGAGCTTGGACCCCAAAAAACCTAGATTGCCAAATCAGTCGCACAACAGGCCAGTCCACAGGGATTTCTACTGAATCTCCTGATGGCCAATCCAGGCCTGCATTACATCTTCCTTTAGAAAAAATTCTCAGGTTGAAACGTTTGAGATAAAACATTTTTAACCACAAGATGGCGCACTATAACATCTCTGAGAATCATCAATATCCATATTAATCTGCAGATGGTATTCATGTGAACATACTACATGTGGAAAAAAGGTTCACATTTACTGATTATAGATGGCAGTAAATATTAAAAACAAAAATGAAATTAGTGCAATAAAAAGACACTACACTTTAGAAAAATAAAGTCCGTCTTTTCAATCTACACTCTAGAGTATATAGCACTAAAATAAATAATTGGTGTAACATTTCACAAACTTGGATTTGTGAAATGAAATGTGATGGTGAAGTGAAGTGAAGTTTAACTTCTAAATGTCTTTTGTGAAGTTGTTAAAATAAAACACACATCACTTTAGTTTGTGTAAAAGAATTAAACAGAAATTTCTCAAATTTTTACATTTTTGTAAAAAAAAAAACATGGTACGCGTGGATCAGCTACAGCAGTGTTGTGTTTATTGTTGGGATTTTAAACATTGTGTTAAACTTACGGCACTTGATCACCCTCTAGGTATCAGTTTGAGACTAAAGCTCATCTTTATTGTGTACAGTGTATGTTACTCATCCTCTAACCTTCATCAGGGTCAGTTTCTGATTGGATCTTGGAGGTGAGTTTTGGTTGGTGGACTGTTTCTCAACCCAGCAATGAGGGCAAGGTGTTTAAACCCCCTTAACACTATAATTAGTGAAAATATTAGAACTTTATCCTAGAGTAAAAATGGAAAACAAAAAGAATCCAAAACCTATCCCAGTAAGCACTGAGCAAAAACAGGAATACACACTGGATGGGAGACCAGTCTATCACAGGACAGCACACAGACGCACTATCGTAGAAATAACGAGTTCTTCAATGGGTTCTCTGCATACGTAACATTTCATAGCTTCGTAACCGCAAGGAACTTCTTGATCGGCTGATTCAGATTGTCTTTATATAAAACTGGATTTAACCAAGTGCTATTTGCAAACTGTTTTTGTTCCAGGAAGAGGAGGTGGTGGACTTCTTAATAGGAAGTGCTCCATGCCAGAGTTGTAGTACAGCAGCATTAGGAAGAAATGCCTCACTATCAAGTGGGTGATCTTCACCCTTCAGTACCTACTGAGGTGCCCTTTCACCCTCTGTTCAATTTTGGTTGGTGACTGTTTCTCACTCTGAAGTGTTGAACCATATTTATTGATTCATTATCAGTAACCTCTAATAGTTACCAGTAACCAGTAATCCTAGTCTGAGTTAAAAATCCAAATCTTATCCCAAAATATACCTTGAATGGGACCCCAGTCTTAGAAAAAGGTTCTTCAAATGTCCATTATATAGTTAGTTTATATAGTTTCCTTATATATTTCAGTAATACTGTACATGTGTGCGGTCACGCCAATGAAGCTTGTTGAATTGAATTGAAAAGTTTCTAGTTTGAAATCCTTTCTGTTAGTTTAACACTCTGCTGTTAGTTTATACATAAAACATTTAAGGGTTAGGAGTAAACAAATTTAGATTTTTGTCAGTGGTAATAGTGATAATAGCTAATAATTATAGCTAATCATTTTTAGATTTTACATTTTAACAGGTAAAAGCTAAATAGCTAATATTTTTAATGTAGGTGTCAGCACTGCAGAGTTTAGCTGTCTACCTCATTAACAACATTCACTTAGACTCATCACTTAATTACTAAGGCATTTACTGGCTGAATTTAGTCTGTTAGATGAGGATGCAGCATGTGGGGGTGTAGTTTACCAGGATTCTGGAGCAGGAGGGTGTGATTTGTGGATCAAGCCATAACAGCAATGTTTGATATGACACACCTGTATTTTATTTCCAATTTGATGTTACTGTTCATCGACCATGTCAAAGAGCATGAGTGCTGAGTGCTTCATAACCACTATGTCTTTCTTGTAACACTGCTGGTGAGGCACTGCATAGTGGTTCAGTGTCATCAGTCAGACTCTCTGGCAGATGTGATCCACTTTGCAGGAGGCCACATGTTTGTGTTCACATGCCAAGGGAATGCTACGTCCAGGTCAGTGCCAGGCCAGATCACCCAGCAGGTGGTGGCAGGCAGGCTGGCCAAAGGGATGGGGATTGGTCTTGGCATGTCACAGGCACCATGTTACCTTGCCCAATTCCTCTCACAGTTTTACTAACCTATGTTTCTCTTTTCTCCCTCTCTTCTGCAGGATGCCACAACTGATCACCTGAGCTGGAACAAGGCCTGGACAGGTCTGTAGGGGTTGCATTTAGCTAGCTCACTACTTCCTTAGCTGTCCTTACATTAAGACCCTAATGCACCCAAGTCTGATTCAAGATGAGGCATTGGAAAAGGGCTGGAAGGTGAAGGCGTATAAAGAGAACACAAAGGACAAGCCCATAGAACGAAGGTGCTAGTCCACACTATTCTCACTAAGTAATTTTAGGCAAGGATTGGTTGTAGCAGAAGTAAAGATAATTTAACTCCTAGTATTCAGTATATATTGTACCTGAGAACAAAATTCACACTTGGTCACTCGCTGCTTGTTTGCTCCAAGCCCAGGAAAGGCAGCAAAGGCTCTATAATAGATGCTATCACCTCTGACAATTCTCATTGGGATACAAAGTCCTCCTGTTACTTCCCACATCCAGCTTGATCTTACTCGCTAAATGGAAAGGGTCCTTTGAGGTTACACAGCGAGACAGGGAGGTTGAATATGAGGTCACGTGAACGGACAAGGGAACCCCACGGCAGATTTACAACCTTAACCTCATTTTAAAAAAATGCAGTAAGGCATTTCCTGTTGCTGTGGTGATATGAGATATGACTTGTGGCCTGAGTTCCCAAAAATATCAAACCCTACTCCAATCTCTTTGGAAGAGAAGACCATCTCTCACTGTCCCAGAGAGCAGAGGTTGCACCAACCTCATTGAGCACCACATTGAGATCCAGCTGGTCTCTCTGCATGGTCATATGCATCCAGTCATACATACAAAAGACAGTGAGGAAGAAATGGGCAAAATACCGGATATGGGAGTGCTGGAGGACTCACTGTCCACTGTGGTCATGGCCAAATAGGATGCAGAGGTCCGGTTCTGTGTGGATGTCCACAGGGTTTTGAAATTTGATACTTGTCTAATGCCATGTATTGATGAGCTATAGATAGGCTGGGTACAGCTCACCTTTATTCGACACTGGATATAACCAAGGCAGATTCCCTTGTCTCCAGAGTCCAAAACATCCATCCTGTTTGCATTAGACTTTTCTGCCCAGGTTTTTTATAGTGCACTCTAAGTCTCACCATCAAGCAGGTAATGCTCAATCCCTGGTATTAGCTACTGAGGTACCCTTTCACTTTCTGCTCAGACCACACCCACTTACAGTGATCCCATGGCATGAAGGACGCAACACAGACCAGTTGTTGGTATTTGACATTACAACCTTTTAACTTTACTCTGGTCCATGGGCCAGGGGGTAGCAGATGGTGGTAGAGGACTTCCTTTCCTGTCAGGGGTAGAGTAATGCGCTGGCCAACCCAGGGGGAAGCAGATGGGGTATGGTTTACTGAGAGTCTGAGCTGAAAGGGTGTTAGTTGTTTAATTTCAGATACCCTATTTATTTTTTCCCTCTCACTATGAACAGTGAGATGAGCAAAGCCAAAGCAGAGAAGAATATGCTTTTGTTTTAAGGAGTATATTACCGCCTGGTGACAGCGCCAAGGTGCACCAGCTCCAATAAATAAAAGCTCATGTGCATTATAACACTGAGTCTCTGAGCTCATGCTGTCGAGATAAACACAAATCTCTGTAGGGTTGTGATCCTCCAGGATCATGTTTTAGAATCGAGATTCATAGGAAATAATATTTCTTATAAATAATAATAATAATAATAATAATAATAATAATAATAATAATAATAGCTAATTAGAATCTTAGAAATAATAACTCATATCTAAAAATCTTATTTCTAATGGAAATTCCTTTATGGTCAAAATTTTGATATTTGTAGCTAGAAAAAATATTTTATAATAGATAATAGATAATCATCATCATCGTCGCCATTATAGTAAGAAGAAAAATCTGATAATACTGATAATAATACAGAATCTGTTTTTGTCGATACCCATCATTTCCTGAAAGAATTAGATTTTCCTGAAGCAGGAGTTTTCATGCATGATCTGCTCCTTGGTGCATAGTGCACAGGATGGAGGGGGCTCTGTGTGTGTGTGTGTGTGTGTACACACACGCTTATTGTGTAACACTTCAGCACTGCAGCTGCTGGGAGGAACCTGAGGAGGAACCTGAAGGATGTAGATGCTTTAAGATCAACAGGATCAGGTCCGCGCGCGCGTGGAATGGATGAAGAAGGAGCGGAAATGTGAGTCGTGTTCGCGTTTGTATCGCAGCGCGGAGATGAAGCCTGGCTTCCACATCACGCCGAACAACAACAACAACAACAACAACAACAACAAAAGACCAGAGCGCGTTTCCACCCGATTCATTATTCATTTCTTTATTTCATTTACTAATTCAGCTTAAGTGAACTATTCGGCGAAAAAACATGAAATTTCCGGCAGAGAATCAGAGGAAACCGAGCAGTAGCTGGAGTCCTCCTCCAGGTGGGTTTATTAAGGTGTGTGTGTGTGTGTGTGTGTGTGTGTGTGTGTGTGTGTGTGTGTGATATATATATATATATATATATATATATATATATATATATATATATATATATATATATTAGAAAATATAAATGTGCACGATTTTACAAATCCATAAAATCATGCATATGTATATTCTCTGTTATATTTTACACATTAGTCTGTTATAACAGGAGCTTTGTTTGTGTGCATTAATGTACAATCCATGTTTAACACCTTCCTTTTATTAATGTGAGTAGACTTAAACACACACACACACACACACACACACACACACACACACACAAAAGGTAGGTATTATGCATGGATTGTGCTGGAAACCCTGAGCAGACCCTAGCTCTGTAAAATATAGGTTATCATCTTGCAACCTGATCAGTGAATTAAATTAAATTAAACAGGAAAATAAATAAATAAATAAATAAAATCTGATCAATGAATGAAATCTGAAATTCTTCTGTACAATCTGGCAACCCTGCTGCATAATGACTCTAACCCATGAGCTCATCGTGTTCTGGTGTTGAAATCAGAAACGTGGAATTTCTATGAGGAGCTTAAAGAGAGCAGTGTGTGTGTGTGTGTGTGTGTGTGTGTGTGTGTGTGTTTACTCCTGATTCTCATCAATTCTATCCGACAATTCTGCCAACTCAAAACCAGTACAATCTGTCTTTTTGAATCAATCTGGCAACCTTGATCCTTACACTCTGATCAGATAAATCTGTAAACATTCTAGTCATCTAATCATGAATAATATAGAATTAATATAGAATTAATATAGAATTTAACAGCACTGATTAATAAACCCAATCTGGCAACCCTGACACTACGGCATGAGCTCATGGTGTTTACATCAGACATGTCACTCACGTTTCTACCGCAATTCTCGCCTCAGCTCTCATTTCACACACACACACACACACACACACACACACACACACATTAATTTCCACAAAAGCTTTTACAAAATCTTACAACCAAGACCAAAACACAGAACAGTGAAAATCCCCAGAGCTCAATTAGCACCTGCAATGTGTGTGTGTGTGTGTGTATGTGTGTGTGTGTGTTTGTGTGTGTGTGTGTGTGTGTGTGTTTACCAGTTAACAAGTCTGTTAAAGCTGTTAAACACAAACTGTTTCAGTTCTTTTAGTTTCAGGAATTAATTTCAGTGTTTATCACAGCAGGGATTCTCAAAAATAAATAAATAAATAAATTCATGGAGTCTGTCAGTACAGATTTATTTTATATTATGTATAATATTATATTTATTTTATCATAATCAGACTATTTAAGCACATTATTTACTTATATAAAATAACAATATGGCTTATTATTATTATTATTATTATTATTATTATTATTATTATTATTATTAGTATGTTGCATTTTACTTTGTACTCTTAAAGGGTTTGGAAACTCTGAAGTAATTCAGTTTTGTTAAATGTGGAATTCTGTACAGAACACAGATGATAAAATAATAATAATAACAACAACAACAACAACAACAACAATAATAATAATAATAATAATAATAATAAGTTGATCAGATGAGATATTTTAATAATGGAATTGCCAACAATTTGCAATTTGCTTGAAATTTGTATTCAGGTTTTTATTCATGTGTGTGTTCTGCAGGACATTAGGGGTGTGTGTGTGTGTGTGTGTGTGTGTGTGTTTGTCTATATTGATATTTCTCAAATATCTCCATAATGATAGAAATATGTGACAATTAAAACAAATCTAACTGTCTAACTGGTAGCTGTGGTTACTGAGGTTAACAGTGGGGTTAATTCAATGGAAATACATTATAAATTGTGTGTGTGTGTGTGTGTGTGAGTGTGTGTGTGAGTGTGTGTGTGAGTGTTTCTTCTGCGGTCTTTCTGAGTGTGTGATCATTGTACGTTAATAGCTTTTCCAATAGCTCATAAAGCCATTAAAATACTCATCTCGTAAGTGTGTGTGTGTGTGTGTGTGTGTGGACAGTAAAGAAACCCATACCACAGATGGTATGATACCATGTTGGGTGTTAGTCACTGAAACACACATGATGGTTAGACAGTGTGTGTGTGTGTGTGTGTGTGTGTGTGTGTGTATAAACATCTCTACATTTCAGTTTTGTATTGGAGTTTCTTAAATCTTTCGATCAGCGAAGGGAAATAACGCTTTCATATTTAAAATAAAACATTTCCTGTTACATGCTTAAAGGTGAACATCCTAAAATATACCCACATGTTTTTTTTTTAGTTACAGCAACATTAGAATATTGAAATATTTTACTTTAAACATGTCGTAAGTCTCCTCATCTTCTCTCACTAACTCACTAGACCCATTTTTCACTAGCACTTTTTCCTACGTGTTTGTTTTTCTCACTTGCGCCCCAACTTGTGACCTGATTTGACATTTGACATCACGTACTTTTCTAACAATTTCAAAATTTTTCAACTTTGGAAGCTCCACTGGGAGCAAAAAAACCAACAACATTGGCACCAGACATTTTTCTGTAGAATTAAATATTAAATATATGTTTAAAAAAATCTGCTTAATTCTTAAAACCCACATACTGTACATCATAGACTGCCATCTGTTACCTTCTCCTGTGTGTTTACCAGAAAATAAACACCTCACAGTTTATATTTCACACTTCCATGATAAATACATGAAATGTCTCAGGTATTTCAGTGTCTTTGGGTTAAATTGTTAAACTTTTTGGTACTTTTTAACCTGCTATACTCACCCACTACTTTGATATAACACACTCTTATCGGGTAAATATCTGAAAATTCAGGATTATAAAATAATACTTACCCCAGTATAAGAGAAGGAATTATATTTTCCATTATGAGAGTGTTTTACACTTGCACTTGTGTTCCAGACACGAGTCTGTGTGGACCAAGAATTTGAAAAAAGCCGTTTTGAACCTGGGTGTGGTCCTAAACACGGTCTGGGGCTCCCATCAACAGCACTTAGGTGTAAATGTGATTTGCTCCTTGGATTGGATATCGAGTGTCTTTATTATATATGAAGTAAAGAGACAGCATCAAAAGAACTGATACAATTTTGAATTATTTGTGTGTATAAGCAAGCAGCTTTGAGTGAAAGCCTTCACCAGAACCACTGATCAATATCGAGCAAATGTAAAAAAACAAAAACAAACAAAAAACCCTGCAAAGTAAATACGTAATATCAACTAATTAAACATCAGTAAGAGTAATAAAGGGCTGTACCTGTTATCTTCTATTTGCCAAAACTGTGTGCACAGCAGACAAGGCCTATAAAATTACACAGTCAATACGCAGTTTGGAGGAAATTCATGTGTGTGTAAACGATCCTGTGATGATTACATGGACACCCAAATGAGCCCACAATCAATCCTGGACTTGAACTCAAGTATGAGGCCACAATGTGAAAATGCTGTTAAAAGACTCCGAGTGTAACAGTCAGAGGTAAAGCTGTAACTTTAAGTTCTCTGACATCTTCAGGACAGAGGAGTTTACGCTTATTCACAGTTTCTCTGTAACATGACAAGCTGCTTTTTTTGTTTTATTAACTTTAAGAGAGAGAAAAAAGAGAGAATAATGAGGGAATGACTGTTTATAGCTGCTATAACATAAGTGAGAACAGGAACTAACTTGTGTCATGGACGTTCTACAATATTACAAGCTTCTATAAATGGATAAAAAGTATGACGTCGTTCTTTAATCAATAAAAATGGTAATCATTGGTAAATTATTGTGGTATAAGAATAATAAACCACTGTGTGTGTGTGTGTGTGTGTGTTCCCGTTATGGTAAAATGCTGAGTGATGGGGTGGTGTGATGAAGCGGAGTTATTGTTACCACTCCGAAGGTGATTATTTTCCTATAACAGAATGTCCCCAAGCATATTATTCCTCTTAAACCACAGCAATTTGCTGATGATAATTTTCTATTTACTTACTGAGTCTTACTGACTCTAATCAGATTATTGCTAGATTCTTAGTTTCTAATGACAAAAAACAATTCTTGATGGCAAGCTCAGACTTTTGAACCATTATGTGGCTATTATGGGATGGTGGACAATTTATAGTCTTTCAATTCTATTATATGTGTTATCTTCAACAGTGGCAGTCCAGACCAACCTCGTTCCCCCGAAAAAAGTCCAGCCCGGGATGTTGCAGTCCAGTTTGGTCCAGGCCAGCGTGGCCACAATGCAGAACCCAATGGGATGTTCACTTCCTCGCCTCTCTGTTTCACGGCCTGCTAGCATGGTAGCCAGCATGGAGGCGGGGGCAGACGGCTCGGCGCTTCTGTCCGTGATGAAGTGGAAGACAGTGCTGGCTGTGTTCGTGGTGGTGGTGATTTACTTAGTGGCCGGCGGCTTGGCGTTTCGAGCCCTCGAGCAGCCGTTTGAAAGAAACCAGAAGGACACAATTACAGCCGAGAAGGCAGCGTTCCTGCAAAAGCATCCCTGTGTCACACCAGATGAACTGGAGATTCTCATTAAGGTAACTTTTATATCACGGTTTACAATGATATCACAGTCATCAGTTTGTATTGAAAGTGTGCGGAGAACTTACCTGTCAGGTCTCGTTAAATAGTAAAAATGAACAAAACGATACACAGTTTACTTAAATTTGTCAACACATTCCCAAGGTTTGTCCATCTTGGAAGGACCTTTAGAAGACGTGAGTACTATTACTGCCTTTTGAATGGGACAGATCTTATCTCTGTCCAAAAATCTGCCTATCATAGACATTTCAATTGTGGCCTACTCAAAGCTATTTCGGAGTGTCCGTGATAACAACATAATGTGCAATGAATATCTGAATACATTATTCTATACTGCATAATCCAACACTGGTGCGTGTGTAACTAGTGATGAGTTTCTGAGTCTCCTGTGGGGTCTTAAGTCCAGAGAAACAGGAGATTCCTATCGATCTGGAACTAATCTCACATGGTTGTCCAGGCTAAATGGAGCAGTGGATAAAAATAGGTGTAAAAGAAGATTTGTGAATATTTGATCTGTGTTTGGTCTGGTAATTGAGAGAGACGAAGTGTGTTCAGGCCGTTGTTTGAGTTAGCTGTGTGTTTGATCTGGTGATTGAGGTGAAATCAGCATGGCAAAGGTCAAGGTGCTTATTAAAAAAAATCGTTTTCTGGAAGTTTCTGAGGCTCTTCTGCAGGTTTGGGACAAACATGAGCTGCACTGAAAAAAACATGAGGCTTATTGATATCACTGAATGGTTAAAAATAATTGAAATAACAGATAAAGCAGAAGTGTAACATACCACGTGGTCCATCCGTGCACTGCTTCATACAATTTGCCCAAAATTAGGAATAGTCTGCCATCCAAAAGGGGCAGACTATCTCGTAAGCACAAGTGTTGCCTGAAAATGCTGCCTCTTGAGTCAGTTGAAAAGAACACAGGCATAGTGACAGTATTTAAGCAGAGCCAATTTTCCAAATCTCCTGTGGAGCCTTGGCTTCTATGAAACATGAGTGTCTCAGCACTCTGGAGCTAATCGCAAAAGTGTTATGAATGCTAAATTGGGCTAGAGATAAAAAAAAAATAATGCAAAAGAAGACTTATGTCCTGAGTGATTGAGGTAGAGACAACGTGTTTGAGCTGGTGTTTGGGATAGAAGCAGTGTGTTTGAATCAGAGATTAAGGTAGAGGCAGTGTGTTTGATTTAAGGATTTTTAGTCTAGTAATTGAAGTAGAGGCAGAGTGTTTGGCCTGGTGAATGAGGTAGAGGCAGTGTGTCTGTCTGGTCTAGTAATTGAAGTAGAGGCAATGTGTGTTTGGTCTGGTGTTTAAGGTAGAGGCAGTGTGTTTGGTCTGGTGTTTAAGGTAGAGGCAGTGTGTTTGGTCTGGTGATTAAGATAGAGGCAGTGTGTTTGAACCAGAGATTAAGATAGAGGCAGTGTTTGGTTTGAAGATTGAGGTGGAGCCAGTGTGTTTGGTTTAGTAATTGAGGTAGAGGCAGTGTTTTTGGTCTAGTGATTGAAGTAGAGGCAGTAATTGAGGCAGAGGCAGTGTGTTTAGTTGAGAGATTGAGGTAGAGGCAGTGTGTTTGTTCTGGTGATTAAAGTAGAAGCAGTGTTTGGTCCAGGATTGAAGTAGACGCAGGAATTGAGGTAGAGGCCATGTTTGGTTTAGTGATTGAAGTAGAGGTAGTGTGTTTGGTTTGGTGATTAGAGGCAGTGTTTGGTCTATTGACTGAAGTAAAGGCAGTAATTGAGGCAGAGGCAGTGTGTTTGGCAGTTGCGGTTTGTGTTGATATGTATTGTTTAGATTGCTCAAAGTGGTTACCTGTTAACCTTTATAATAAAACAAACCTTGCAGGTTTATCTGTTCCTGTATTTTGACTGTAAAGATACTATGACAGAAAAGGAATTGTGTTTTCCTTTCATAATATTGTCTACATATTTGTTGCTTCTTCTTGTGTAAATATTGTGTAAATGGGTTTAATAATAAAACTGGTCTCGAGGCAGTGTGTTTGATCGGAATTAACTCTGACAGCTGTCACCCGTTTCTTATAAACATCATTCTTTGTTTAGTTTTTGCTCACTGAGACCTTCTCAAAAAGGATAAACACGACATGAAAATGTTGTGGACTCACAGAAAGAAGCTAAAAGATTATTGAAGATAAAGGTTAGCATTATTAAGTGGTAAGGTTAAAGGTTAAAAGCAATACTATTAGCAACCAAGTGATAAAAATGATGATTAATGAATTGTAAAGTCAACAACAACAACAATAACAACAATAACACAACATATTTCAAGTAATTATCATATGTTTCAGACAAGATTTTTGAATAAATACTCTAAAAGAACATACAAACTGATGTAATGAAATGGCTAAAACACATTATTAATCAAACCAAATGTTCATAATAGCAATTTTTATAATATAGGAACTCAGATAGAATCATAAATGTGGGAATTCGTTGTGGAACTATGTTTAAAATAAAACAGCGGTGGTGTATCTGTTAAAACGCTGAACTTCAGAGCAGCAAAAGCTTCCTAATGCGTAACGGTCTGAACTAAGCAACAGCTTCTAACTCAAGGGAAAAGTAGCGTGATTCCTGTAAGTATTGATTTCTGTCTCAGGTCAAAAGTATTAGCTGTCAAAGTAACTCTAGATTTCTACGCAGGAAAGAAAGAAGTTTGACTGAAAGGAGGCTGCGTTATTTACAATCAGGGCTTAAATTCTGCTCACGGTTTTATTCCATCAGACTGCTTCTCGATTATCTGTCCAACAGTGTGTTTGATAAGGCATAAAAGAGTGTGCTAACTTAGTCAGGATTATGTGTTAGTCGTTAAGAAACATTTAACAGTGTTTTATTAAATTTCGCTTTGTAAGTGTAGAATTACTGACTGTAATCCGTCTGTTGCTCTGTGGAAAATACTGGCACCTCTCTACCTCATCGATTCGGTGGTTCTCAGTCGGATTACTTGCATTCGGATATTACCGGGTGTATCACTTATAATGGTACAAATCTATTCACTTGATCTTAATGTTCTCAGTCAACAGGAAGCTTTTTAAATCTTCAGAATTTAATTAAATCAAAATGCTGATGCACATTTCCAAGAACAGACCAGTGAGGTATAAGAATCACTATTATTAGGATTATTATGCGTCCATTGGAGGTGGGGAATTACAGACAATACAATACAGACAATGCAATATAATAAAATATATTCTGTATAATATTACTATCTTTATCTATCTATTGTATTTATTGTATTTATTGTTGCACTTTTTTTCCACACTAAATGGTTTTAGATTCTCACACGATATTAAATGTATGGCAGAACATGATGAAACATGATGAAAGAGAACATGATGAAACACAAAACATAATTATGCAAAGAAAAAGGTTATGCAACATCAATATCACCCATGTGAAAAGTAATTGCCCTCTAAACCTTATAATGGATTTTGTCACCTTTTAATAGCAACAGCTGCAACCAAACACTTCATCCAGCCCCTGAAGCAGCAAAGCATCCCTGTTATTGTGGAATAAGGTGTTAGCTTTACACCAGATGTAACAGGACCCATGTCTTGAAAAAGGTCAAAAGGTTCTTCTTTTGACCCATTAGTCCACAGAACATTATTCCAAAATGCTTGGAGATCATCAAGGTGCTTTTTTTGGCAAATGTGATGAACCTTTATGTTCCTCTTGGTTAGCATTGGTTTTCACCGTGCAACTCTCCCACTGATACCAGTTTTACTCAGTCTCTTTCTGATGGTGGAATCATGAACACTGACCTTATCTGAGGTGAGAAAGGTCTGCAGTTCCTTAGATGTCCATCTGGGTTCTTGTGTTGCTTTATGGATAAGATGTTGATGCACGCTTGGAGGAATTTTGGTTGACCAACCACTTATGGGAAGATTCATCACTGTTCTCCATTTGGAGATAATGGCTCTCACTTTGGGTCGCTGGAGTCCCAGAACCTTAGAAATGGCATTGTAATGATTTCCAGACTGATTTATTTCACTAACTTTCTTTTGGAAATCTCTTCTGGAATCTCTTTTGATCATGATTGAGACCTTTTTGGTCATGATTGGAAAGGTTCTATTTAAGTGATGTTTAGATTCAACAGGGCTGGCAGTAATCAAGCCTGGGTGTGTCTAGTGTCACTGAACTTAATAATCAATAAACTTTGGTTAATTGTTGATTGGTTGGTTGAGTAACTAAGGGGGCAATTACTTTTCCCCACTGGGCCAGTTGGTGTTCCTTCAGTAAATGATCATTTGAAAACTGTTTGTGTTTTCTCAGGTTGTCTTTTTCAAATTACATTTTGTTTGAAGATCTGAAACTGTTGAGTGTGACAAATATGCAAAAATAGAAGAGATCAGGAAGGAGAGAAATACTGTTTCATGGCACTGTATATATGAAAATCACCCCAGCCACCATCACCATATCTCACTACTGACCAGTGGCTGTGCAGGGGAACTCCATGCCCAGACATTTCACTCACAGACTGTAACTTTAACAAACTTCCTGAAACTTCGTAGCAGATGGCACAAGCAACAGTGAGCAGCTGCAGGAGTGACCTACAGACACTCGAGGACCTGAACCTCCTCAGGAAGTAACGACAGCTCGGAACCTTGTTGCCCACAGCATCTGTGTTGACAGTCCACTCAGGTCTGATATGAAACTGCACCCTGAGCTGTTCATTAGTCATCAGCGCCTTAACGTCCCCTCCATTACACATGACAGAAGACAGAGGTGCCTGAGGTCCTTCTGAAACTCTACACCATCTCATTAATCACACTGATGCTGAGCTGCAGATGGGTCAGTCTGTGTCACTGACTGTCGCAGAGTAAAAATGCCTGACTTCTAAAGTTATTTAAAAAAATTTAATAAATGACTGAAATGAAACTAAAGAACATTTGCTAGAAAAAAATGATCAGCTGTTGCTGACACCATTAGTCCTGACTGCTAGTTTAGCCAGAAAATAAAACTTACAGATTGTCGTAATCACAGTGAGGGACAAAATGCCCTTCATAATAATTTATAATTTGTAAAAAAACAGTCTACAAACCCATTATAACACTTTTACATTCCAGTAAATGATGTAAATTATGCTAGCTCCTTCTAGTTGGAGGTCTAGTGACTACATTTTCTGTAAACTTTTCCATTTATGCCAAATATTGATCTTAAAATGTTATCCTGGGCAGGGAACCAACCGAGCCACTGGGCGCGTACTCTCAGCGCTGGTCCCAAGCCCAGATAAAATGTGAGGGTTGCGTCAGGAAGGGCATCCGGTGGAAAACCTGTGCCAAATCAAACATGCGGACCAATGATCTGCTGTGGCGACCCCTAACGGGAGCAGGCAAAAGAACATCATTGATCTTAAAGAGTGATGATGAAAGTCTGATTATCCATCTCCAAAAATGCTATCCTGTCCAACCCTGGCATAAAGAGCTGACAACATTTAGCACAATGAAGACGAGGAAGCAGTTTGTATATACGTAAATATACTAAGTGGTGCAGGGGTAAAACCTGTGACCTGAACAAATCAGTATACATCAGGAGCAAGTGCGGCATAAGCGTTATCAAATATCAACAACTCTCAGGAATGAGTGAGACAGTAAACACTATTTCATATTTATATTAATGAGCTGGATAAGATTGTAGAGGAATCAGCAGCTCAGAGTCTCATTCATTAAACTCCTGCTGTATGCAGATGACCTGGTCCTGCTGTTCCCCAGCGTTCAGGGTCTACAGCAGAACCTGGACCTGCTGCAGCAGTACTCTTAGACCTCAGCCCTGACGGCAAACGTCCAAAAGACTAAAATGATCAGATTTCAAAAAAAGAAATTATTCATGCGTCCAGGTCAGTGTGACCAGGCAGTGAGAGAAAAACAAAATGAAAATTTCTGAGGATATTGCAGTAAGAATTGTCTTTAAATATTTGACACTGTGATTAAAACAGCACAGACCAACACACACTAAAACACACCAACAAACACCAACACACACTAACACCTGACAGACTCAAGACCAGATCCAAAGAACAAAGAAAAATGCTTTTGCAATTAATTGCCTTCTTTTCATTGGCTCACTATGGCAACATTAATTAGGCAGTGTGTCATGTAATTGGATGCATATGAGGGTTACTTGGAGCGTATTGTATGCATCTGGCATGTAATTGAGCGACTAGTGGGCGGAGCTTATTTCCACACAGATGATTGATCATTTGCACTCAAATAAGAGGTTTTGACGTGACAGTTTCGTGAATCACACAGATTCGTTCATGTAATTGTTATCAAAACCGATTCAAATGGTATTGTATGTTTTATATTTTATATTTATATAACTAATATGATGGTTTATGGTTTCTCTTATTTGATGGTTTGTGCTTGAAGGAGTAATGTAATCTTCAAATTTTTAGATTCTGTCTGTTGTCTAATAATAAATTAACCACAAAAATGAACAATGTAAAGAGAAATTTCGATATTCCAGTTTTATACCAGGATTTCTCAGTCTGTTTTTTTCACGTTGTAGAAAAACCTTGAGTGTGAGACAAACTGCTGCAGAGCTCCAACAGCTGATTGAAAATCGATCTGGTGCATGACATGACGTGCTGACTGTATTCTTCACACAGATAAACGATGTGAGGCAGAAATAAATAAATAAATAAAAACACCAGATGATGATCAGACTGTGTGCTGAACCACCAAATCATAAAGCTGACGGCGTGTCGGCGACGCCGTTTTTTGTCGCTGTAAGCAGTAAATAGGGATTGTGGAGAGTCCGTGTGTGGGAAGCTGTAATGCAGAGGCTTTTTTTTTTCAGCTCTCGTGACTCTGCGTGTGCTTCGTTTTTTTCAGTCACTGAACTGTGAAAAGCCTCAAGCTCAGAAAATACAGAACACGCTAAAAATAAAGAGCTGAATAAAAAGGCTTGTATGAGTCAGATCTGAGCAGAAATGCTTTTTATTTTATTAAAAACTAAAGCATTTGATATTCAGCTGTGTGTGTTGCTGTTCCTGTAAAACACTGAGTGTCGGGGTGGTGTGATGTTACGATTATTCCCCAAAAGTTGATTATTTTCCTATAACAGCACGCCCATTTACATAGATTCCTAAACCAACAAGAAGAAATACTCTAATTTTATGAAAACAAGATTAAAACAATTTTAGAAACTACTTTAATTATGAAAGATTTATTAGGTCATTTTTGTGTGAACAGAACTCAGTGTTCAGTGTGGGAAAGATGAGGAACTGATGAGGAACTGGAGATTTTAATTTCAGCTTTAATTTTAGCTTCTACTAAAATCCACCTACTTAAAAAAAGGCCAATCAGTAAATATGTTTTCATTAACTGCTCACAAATTTGCAGTCGAAGGTGAAAAATGAAGAATATCGTTGCCCCAGAAGGATGTGAGGATTCGGAGTGTGTGTTTGGGGTGGATGTTAAAAGGACGAGGTCATTATCTAAGATAAATACATCTCTAAATTTGAGATAGAACGTGAAGTTAAACAGCGAGTCGTTTTTCTATCGCTGTACACACCGTACTTCACATATCCGAAATCTGTTCAGTTGGTTAATATCTGATGAAATGCCGTGCAATATTAATGCTGGAGATGTAAATAAAGCCCATGTGGGAACGTGTGGTGTAAAATTACGGCCAGAGCTGCAGCCAAGACACACAAATCAGTGAAACAAATTACAGTCGTCTACCCGAGTCAGACGTTTAAATCATCACCTGTATCATCTATAATCCACCTGCATGGAGGGTTCCTCAAGGGTTCTCTGGATACTAAAAGGAAAACTCCACCCTGAACATCTCGCATTTTAATCTTCATCATTAACCTGATCTTAAACAGGGTACAAGACTGTAAAGAAATTCCAACATTTTTAAAACTTCTTGGTCGATTTTCACATTGGTTTAGTTTCCTACATTGTAACTGCCTGCCATGTGACTACCTGCTGGAAATGGTGTGTGTGTGTGTGTGTGTGTGTGTGTGTGTGTGTGTGTGTGATTAGCAGCAGTGATTCATACATAATGAGTCAGTGCATGTTTTAACACCACACAGGTGATACTGCAAATACATTAACACACAGCACAACAGGTACACACACACACACACACTTTAAAGCAAACACTACGCTACACACTGACACACTCTAAAACACACATTTAAACAATTTATTTATAGCCACTCAGCAAAGTTTTAATACAGGACACAAACTATAGACAGATCGTCATTATCAGACACATAGTCCTTAAATAAATCTTGTTTCTGTTACACACACACACGCACACACACACACACAGTATAAGTGATAGACTGAGAGACTTTCTCATGATGATGTCATCATCGTCTCACCCACACGGAGCAAGTTTGTCACCGTTGAAGTTTTTGGCTCGGTGTGTGTGTGTGTGTGTGTGTGTGTGTCTCCTGTGTGATGAATTTCTCTGAGTTTGTCCTTGTTTACACGCCCTTGAGCTTCTTTTGCTGTCGGTTCTTGCACCTCACTGACTTCCTGTTGCTTCCCCCATCTGTTGCCTGGACTTCCTGTCAGGCTGAGAGGATTGGGGCGGGGCCAACATCTGCTCCGCCCACTGGGTGCCTCAGTGTGTGTCTGAGATAACGATTCATTAGTGCTAATGACATCATTACTGCTGAGACTCAGCAGCGTGTTGGTTCTGTTCCCACGGGCCGTCTCTGTGCTTTACTTTTATAAAATATGGGTTTAATGTTTAATGTGTGTTTTCTCTCCGCAGCACTCCATCGACGCGTTCAGCGCTGGAGTGAGTCCAATAGGTGACACAACGTATAACTTCAGCTACTGGGATCTCGGCAGTGCTTTCTTCTTCGCTGGTACTGTGATTACGACTATAGGTGTGTATTTTACACACACTTTCACTTGCTAGTGTGTTCACTGTGTCACAGCTGATACCTGATACCTGATTTAAGCAATAAAATGGGTATATGGGGAGGGCGGAGCTACAGCCATACTTGACAAAGTCTTTCAGTGGGCCTCGTTTGCTCACTAGCTATGAACTAATTTAGTCTTAAATCATTTGCAGGAGCATTAACACAAGAAACGTTGTAATGTTCAGAAAATTAAGTGTTATCCTATGAGTTTGTGTAGCGGATTATATATATACGGATTACGCTGTCAAGTTTACATCATTTATTTCAGTTACACTCCAATTTAATACATTTTGTGAAACTTATCTTTTTATAATAATGACTTGAAAGAAAGCGATTCCAAGACAAATCCATAATTTAACACAAATAAGACTAACTGTTCACTCAGGACAAAAGTAATGGCACCCTATAACAGGAGGTTGAGTTAGTGTGTCCGAAGCACTGCAGTAGCTGAGCTGCTTTACTGGAAGATTTAGCACACGGTGCACTTAGGAGGTGCTCTTTCACTGTTTAGTCATCATTTTGTTGTTCATCTTTGCCTTTTACAGGCTTCGTGGGCATGGCTAAATATAAATCAGCTGTTTGGTTGATTAGCTTTTATCAGTATAAACTTATGAATATGAAGAAAATCAGATATTAACTTTTGCAAGCATGCACAGAAATCATGGAGTGTGAAAAATAGTGTGAGTTAGTGCAAAATATTTCAAATTGCAAATTGGCCTGGTTTCTAATTGATCGTGCAATATATCCAGCTTTTCTCCTGTTTTGCTCTCCTGCAGGATACGGGAACATCGCTCCGAGCACAGAGGGAGGGAAAACTTTCTGCATTCTGTACGCCATATTCGGCATCCCGCTCTTTGGCTTTCTGCTGGCTGGAGTTGGAGATCAGCTCGGCACCATCTTTGTAAAGACCATCGCCAAAGTGGAGAAGATGTTCAGGGTAATAATAATAATAATAATAATGATAATAATAATTGACTCTTTGAAATAACTTTTTGAATTGGATCTTTAAATCGATTCCTTGAATCAGCTCTTTGAACTGGCTTTTTGGAGTGAATGCTGTGAATTGACTCTCAGATCTGAAGAGTTGCTTGGGAAGAAAATGAGCACAAGTTATTTGGATTTATATTTGATAGAAGAAAAAGAGAAATGAATAGGAATAAGTGTTAGTAATGCAGTAAGCCAATATGTCTGGGAAAATTCATCATCGTAAAAGTCAATTGATTTTAAGGATGTAATAAAGTAAAAGGCAAAGTTGACAGAAACGTAAAATAGAAATACTCCTTAAAATCGTACAGTACAGTAATAACCTACTTCTACTTTATTACTAAACCATTAAAATCAGATGTGTATAATAAATCATGCGTTGCTTAATTTGAAACTGTAGTGAATTTTAATTTTTAAAGTATCTTAGTTGTAAAATCACCTGAGAATCATGTCTGTAACAGAAATATGATTTTAATAAACAGCTCATATCCTGTAGAGAGTCTGAGCCGAGCATGTATAGCCTTCAGCATCATTAGCAAGGTTAAACGGGTCATTTTGACAGGAACAGTGTGAAATGGCTCATTATTAGGGTTAATTAGGCTTCTTTAGGACAGAGCTTCACTTTCACAGTCACAAAATGTCACTACCTATACAATGTCATTCAATTTATTACACAGTTCATCATCACTCACTTAACATGTCACTGATGGCGAGATGTCACTCTCTCACTCTCACACCATCTCTGTGGATCTCACCTCTATTATTAATGCCTTAAAGTCACAGTTAATGATTTTAGCTATTGTTCTAAAAGCTTATAATACTTTACAGGCTTGGTTTTTATTTATCCAGACTGCATGAAAAATCTTTAATACCAACTGGGAGAAAACATCACTTGAATAGTTCTTTTCTGTTTCCTGTTTTTATACTTCCCAGTGTTTGAGTCGTTATATCCATCTTATGTTCCAGTACTTTATTGTCTTGGGTGAAGTGTGTTAGGATGATAGATGAGTGGTGTTACATAGCAATCGAGATGACATTACGCTAAACCGCAGCAGCACAGATTAGCCATGAATTTAGTGCCTATAAAATACTTTATGTTTCACATTCTAACCTTCAGGTTTTATTCCTCCCTCTGTACATGACAGCTTATACAGTCTTTGCTAGTGACTTCCAAAGTATCTCACAGATTTTTGTCTGAATCCGTCATATATATATTTTTTGTATATTTTTAATTTTAATTTTTAAAAAAAATTTTAATCTGTAAAATAACTGTATTTATACTTACAGAAGATGTCCAATCTCTGAGAAGAGATCATGTTTCCTGTTGTCAGATTGTGTTACTGATAAACTATGTCACAATGTACAACATTTACATTTACATTTACATTTACATTTATGGCATTTGGCAGACGGTCTTATCCAGAGCGACTTACAAAAGTGCTTTGAAGTCTATCAGAAATACACCCTGATACTGGCTCACTAGGTCACAAACTAGGAATACCATCAGTCCAAAACTCTGGTGGGGGGTAATAGACAAGCGCTCAGACAATACTTTTTTTTTTTGGTTTTGTAAGTACTAACTTAAGTACTTTAGGAAGAGGTAAGTCTTTAGACGTCGTTTGAAGACTTGAAGACGAATGGCGCTCAGAGGCAGACCTGCCAGGAGCGAGTTGCAGTAGCCCAGTCTTGAAATGACAAGGGACTGAACAAGCACCTGTGTGGCCTGTGAGGAAAGAAATGGACGAATTCTTCTGATGTTATAAAGGAGAAATCGACATGAGCGTGTCAGATTAGCAATGTGAGAGGAGAAGGACAGTTGATTGTCCATGGTTACCCCAAGGTTGCGTGCAGTAACCGAAGGCGAGATCAGAGAATTGTCTAGGGAGCTTGCAAGATCCTGAGATGGGGATGAATCACCGGGGATGAACAGCAGTTCAGTTTTGCTGGGATTAAGTTTCAGCTGATGAGCTGAACAACATGTACAACATTTTTATCTTTCATTCTATGATTTAACTAAAGTTCTATACAGCTGTAGATTTAGATTTATATGTCTAATTACCCAGGACAAACTTTCTACCCAGACTTGGAGCTGAAGTTCTGACTGATGATTTATTTATACTGTTATAGTTACAGCTATTTGCTCATATGAATATTCATGACCTCTGTGTGAGAACGAGAGAGATAGAGAGGAACTACACATTAACGTCTATACTAATAAGTTTTTTCTCTCTGCCACTAGAACAAGAATAATCAAATCAGCCAGATGAAAATCCGTGTGGCCTCGACGTTACTCTTCATCCTCGCCGGCTGCATCGTCTTCGTCACAATTCCTGCAGTTATTTTCAAAGAAATTGAAGAATGGACGGCGCTCGATGCGATTTATTTTGTTGTTATCACACTAACGACTGTTGGCATTGGGGACTACGTCGCAGGTATTACAGAATATTCAGACTGCTTTTATTTGACCAGTTACATTAAAATACAATTTTTATCAAATGCTAAAAAAGATTGTCTGTTTACTTCCCATTTTCCTCTTGCTCCAGCTCTACTTTAGCCACGCCCCCAGATCATTATTACTCCCTTTTCCTTGTAAAATCTTATTAGGGTTGATTATTCTCATTATTTCTTGTAATGCACGCATATCAAAGGCATAGGATTGGGCTAAAAAGGAGTCCTGAGGTACTCCACAGGTTAATAGGAACTGCAGAAGGAAAAGGAAGTTCAATTCTTATGTAAAAAAAAAACAAAAAAAAACACTTTGATGTAGTATCCTAAATATCCTTGCTTGAGATAATAGCATGAGCAGAATAAATGTTAGTCACAAATTTATACACCATGATGAATCTGAATCAGTCATTACTAATTATTCATTAATGGATTATGGAATATGTATCAGGTGTTGCAGTTCTTTATAATGCCATCAGTCAGGACTGATATACACTTGATCTCATATTGATTTTGCTTTACTTATGTTTCCAAACTGAAATAAACCACTTCAGTGTAACTAATCCCATGATTATTGGACACTTTGTGGTGGTAATGAGATTTGACAGTTAATTTATTGCCACTGTAGCACAAGTCTCTGTTGGGGACATTTACTCTGCTGATACACGCCTGGTATTTTATTCAGTTGATTTTTATTAGTCAGAAAACCATTATTTATATCTGACTGGACCTGATATCGATTCCCTCATGCATTATGCTATCTGTCCCTACTATTTTCAGCCAATAAAAATACAATCTTTTGTCCTTATATTAGTTCTCAGACTAATGTATCACACTGATGGATTTTGCAGGAGGAAACAGGGAAAAAGAATATTATAACTGGTACAAGCCGTTGGTTTGGTTCTGGATCCTGGTTGGTCTGGCGTACTTCGCTGCTGTACTGAGTATGATCGGGGACTGGCTAAGAGTCTTGTCCAAAAAGACAAAAGAGGAGGTAAGAAATCTGTATTTATGTTCTTGTTTGGGTCAAAAATGATGCATTTCAGTATGTTCAGAAAAAGTTTAAGAATGCTACAAATCTTTTTTAACCAAATGTAAAATTCCATCAAGTTATTTATTTAGATTTTATAACAATTTACTGGGTAGTAGAGAGGAATCCCTGGTTGCCTCTCACACTTCCTGTTGCTTCCTGGACTTAATGTTGGGTGGCAGGTCAACATTTACTAGGTTAACATTTTACAAACAATTGCCTCAAATGATTCCCCACACCAATCCTGTGGTTCATATAGTCCGATGTTTCTTCAGTTGCCCACTCACAACTTTTGTTCTTACCTGCAATGAATTCCCATTTACTGTTTGTTGAAAAAATGGAATTAAAAACTTATAACTGTGGTTTCATCTTATCCTTAGACACACACTAATTCTTCCTCCTTTTAAAGGGCACCATTATTATATATTATATAAGGGTACATCATTTTGCCCTGATTGAGGGACTAGTCTTATTTGTCTTACTTTATGGATTTGTTTTGGAATGTTGTTCTTTCAGGTCATCAATATGAAGCAATGATCATGAAATGTTTAACAAAATGTTCATTAAATTGGCATGTAATTGAAATAAATAAGTGACTTGAAGTTGACAATGTAATCTGTATGTAAAATTACAGTCAACAATTATACACTTTGAAACTTACATGAAAATCCACTTATATGGAAATCTACGCAAAGTCATTAGGTACCATCATTCTTCCGGACTAACTGGATTTTCATCCACACAACATTTCTTGTGTTAATGTTCCTGCCAGCTATTGTATCCAACTGGATAATCAAGGTCCACTGTTTTTCCTCATACAAAGCAGTGTTTAGATTTTACAGCAATAAGACTGTAACATTTGTTCTAAAATCCTTTGTTTCATCTCATTTCTGATCAGTATAAACAATACTGATGGAAATGGATCCCCAAAAACACTCCCCTTGTTCGAGCATCTTCCTGATAATATAAATAAAAGATGAAGAGAAATGAGAAATTCAGCTAAGCCTATAAAGCTTTCATAAAGTTTACAAAGTGTTTATCTGTCTTCTCAGGTTGGTGAGTTCAAAGCTCATGCTGCTGAGTGGAAAGCAAATGTTCGGGCCGAATTCAGAGAAACCAGGCGTCGCCTTAGTGTGGAGGTTCACGATAAACTGCAACGTGCCGCTACGATCCGCAACATGGAGCGTCGTCAGCTTGGCTTGGACCAGCGTGCTCAATCACTCGATATCTTATCTCATCCAATTGAGCGACGAGTCGCAAACTTCAACATTCTGGATGCAGCAACTAACTTCAAGACTTCATCGCAGGAGAGCATCAATGCAAAGCTAAACGACAACATCTTTAACCGATTCGGCTCTGTCAGTAAACTGGCCAAACGGGCCAAGAACAAGGAGCTGAAGAAGAACATCCCAGGAGACGGACGGAAAACCGGCAGTGAGGAGAAGAAAGAGATGGAGGAGGAAGAGTTGGAGAAGGAGGTCAACACCAGTTTGTCGGATCTACCATTGTTCGTCGAGAGCCCGAAATCACAGAACGGATTTGTGATGGTGCCAGCAAAGACCAAAGAAGAAGAAGAAGAAGAAGAAAAAGAAGAAAAAGAAGAAGAAGGAGGAGGAGGAGGAGGAAAAGAAGAAGAAGAAGTAGAAGAAGAAAAAGAAAAAGAAGAAAAAGAGAAGGAAAAAAAACTTGAGGAGTTTCACATAGAAATGGACGTCTAGATGGGGGAAATCATCTTTCTTGAAACATAAAAGTGCCTTATTTCTCATTGATGCTGATGGGAAAATTGTAACATCCCATTTTAATGTTGGTGAAACTTTTCACTGTGTCCTGATAACTTGATTAAAAAAATTTCACCTGACAGACCATTAAAAAAGGATCCTAGCAAAGTTTCAACAAGCGAACTGTAGCGAATTAAAGTGACATTTACTGGCCTGAAAGACTGAATGTTGATACCGAGCTCTTCCCACAATGGACTTGAAGATATGAAAATAATATAAATTCAAAATGCAGACGGAGATAAAGAAAGAAAACTATTTAATTCATCAGAAAGAAAATCCATGATATACATTAGGCATGTGCCCATATAAAATTTTAAATTATGGTTTTATCATGGTTAAGGATGTTGTCACGGTATTAAATATTAGATATGTTCCGTTCTGGCAGCTTCTTTAGTAGTCACATTGGTTGAAGGTCTCAGTCTTGTTAGGCAGCATTTTAACTGAAAAGCAGCCTTATCGTGTGTCACGTCATCATGTCACATATCACTTTCAGTATGCTGCTGGTCACTTGTTTACTAGTGTACTGGATTATGTGAAGACAGATCTAGAACTAGCGGCACCTATTTTTCTGATGCTATACACAACTAGGCTACTTTTCACTCAATAACGTAGCTAGCTGGTTAGTGCACATCAAGTTATCTGCTAAGCAAGCTACACACTGTATAAATGTTGAGGTTATGTTACATTAAGTAATAATTTTGACCACAGAACGGCTTTAGCAATGTACAAACACGAATAAACCCAACTTCACATACATTTGTAAATGACTGCTTGGTCCAACGTGTTTGCTGAAACTTTTTTGTTGTTGTTGTGCTATGAAAAGATTTATGGGATTGTCTACAGCAAGAAGGACATATGAGATGTGGCACGAAAACTTGGCCATAACAAGTGGCTGCTTTCTGAAAGGAGCAAACACTAGCCTAGGGAACTAGCTTCTAACTGGAATACAATGTTAAACTTATCCCATATTTCTCAGACTTTTCAAAACAGATTTATTGACTACCTTCTGCTTCTAATTTTTTTTACTCCAGAATAAGTCATCCATATGAATCAGCCCATCTTTCAAGCAGGAAAATCAAATTAAGATGACAACACTGGCCAAAACATTACTAATGTGAAATGAGGGAAGGGGCGGGGCTTCCAGGGGATCAGAGAGTTCAAAATACCTACACATCTGTCAATCATTCCAGATTCATAGGATGGCTGGCTCATGTGCTGCTTTTATTGTTTTATTTTTAAATAAATGTTTTGCTGTATTTTTGAGTGATAAATTGTAGCAGTGTGTGCCAGTGTTAAAATCCGGAGCTTCGACACAAGATGTGTAAAAGTTGGAAGGTCTGGACTTTATATCTCACTAAAGGTGAATGGAGCGTAGAGAGAATATGCAGGATATATAACTATATATAACATAACTGATTATCGGCACATGCCTAATGTATATTCCTTAAAAAATTATATTGTCCAAAGGTAGCATTGAAAATTGGATGAAGTTCTGAAATTTTGAGCCAAATGATATATGTGCATGATCTTGGATTTTTATTGTCTTCTATAAAAACACACATGCTGTTCATTTTCATAACCAATGAGATCTCAGGGCTTGTAGTCCATCCTACATCACTATACATCCAGTCAGGAGCAAATGTCTGAGTGCAAGAACTGTTTGTTGTTTTGAGACTAGTTTTCTAAAACTAGTCTCAATTCTGTTTTCTTGTCTTACACCACAGCTCTGTTGGATTCTGGATTGTGACTGGTCAGAAGGTGTTGATGAATTTTCTATAACAGCAGCTCTGACAGTAGTGCAGTTTTTTTGGTTTATTAACTTCAAGAGAGAGAAAAAAGAGAGACTGGTGAGGGAACAGCAGTTTGTAGCTGCTGTAACGTAAGTGAGAAAAAGGAACTAACGTTCCACAACATTAAGTGTAACTAAAAATGTATTTAAAAAAAATTACGATGTTGTTCTTTAATAAATAAGAAATGGTAAATCTCTGTGGTGTAAGAGGAATAAAACACTAAAATAATCAACACAAAAATAATCAGCTTTAGGGTAATAAGAGTAACTCCACTTTATCACACCACTTTGTGTTCAACGACTGATGAAAATAAAACGAGTGCACTCAGACTTTTGTACCTTACTGTACGCTGTATTTACACTCCAACTATGTCACTATGTGTGTATGTATGTTGTCACCATTCATTGCACATGTGTTTGACAAAGGAGCGGAATTGAAGCCATAGTGTCAAAAAACGTATCAGATCAGGATCGATGATGCACTTTGTAGTCGGTAAAAGAATGGCCAAAGATGAAATGTTCACAGTGTCCCCTTTACTCCAACATACTCACAACGTTAACCTGGTGGCTATATACTTCTATTACATGTTAGCTACATTAGCATCGTAGCTCCAGTGCGAAACTGCACACACAATCATTTGTGGTAAAGTGAACATCGGGAACATTTCAGTTTTGGCTGAACTATCACTTCACGTTTTGGTGTAAACACATCCTCATCACACTTAGCACTTTTCCAAGCTGAAAAGCTTTCTGTGTTTTAATTTATTTTGCTAAACAGTGATGCTGTCGTACAACATGCCTTCTGTGTGTAAAAATACAGTATATGTGTGTGTCTGATGTGTGTATGTATGTTGTCTAAGAGATTGTATTAAAACTACGATTCCCTTGCATAACTAGGCATGTGGCAATGTTCCAGTCGCCTCATCCAAGTTAATCATGGTTTCCGATATTATATCACGATGTTCTGTCAGGTTCTGTCCAGAATGGTTAGTTCTCCATGAAGAATGGAATGCAGAGGAATGATGATTATTTTGTCCACGCTAACAATATTGTGTGTGTTGAATATCATGATGTATCGTGTAGCCGATTAATGGCACATGCCTACGCAATACCTCACTATCGCAATCCTTCGCACATGTGCTTGTTGCTGAGCTTTACACACCCGACGTGCTCTTCTCTTCTTGTTCGCAGTAGTCTAGTGTGAATGCAGCAAAAAGGACTTAATGTTTGTCATGAAGATGATGCTATGAAGATTTTAAAAATGTTCAAAGCATTTTAAAACAAACAAAAAAGAATTTAAAGACATGGAAACTAAAAGCATGCCTTTTGTGCTAATATATTATGGTATGGTATTGAGTGTACTGCTACGTGCTTCTGAAAATGAGCGTTTATAAACGTGACGAGTTTATCATGTTAAACGCTGAAAGTCCTCCGTTTTAAAAAATATATAAACATTTTAAAAATTGTGCAATGAAATTGTGCATAATAGACTTGTGCAAACATTACTTTCAATGTAGTGAGTGCCTTTTTAGAAAAAAATAAAAATAAAAACTACCAAATGAAGTTTCCAGGATGATCTCTAAATTTCTTTCTGTTTTCTGGACATTTGACTGTCTTCAAATGACAGTCAGTGTTTTTTTTTACTCATCTTCTCCAAATAGCTATTTCAGGAGCCGTCACCTTCAGATAAACATCCTGTTGTCAGATCACATGACAGATACAGATAGACAGATAGATTGTCTTGTTCTTATTATTGAACACTATTACTTAACATAGAAATCCACTATCAAATCAAAATGTTTCAAAATATCCTGTTCACACACCATTGTATACTGTCAGTTTTTGCTTTTTATTTTAAAAAGTTCTCATTCTGTTTCTTGTTTTTTGCTTGTTGGTGACACTTATCACCTCAAAGATCTCACCTTGGGGTGCCTTGCATTTCATTCTCTCTCTGTTCACTGTTAATTAAGTGAAACAGTGAAGACACCTTCAGTGAGATGAGTAGTGTGAGAAAAACAAAATACAAAAAAGATAAATAATTTATTTTTAAAAATGGGGCATAACAAGTTGGAACATTTTGACATTTAAATGCTCCAATTTGTTGCAGGGCTAACGCTCCCAAAATATGTATAAAAAGATCATGTATCACACACCACACACTAGGCTAACTAAAGAATACTTTAATATGAATGATTAGATTAGCTGATTTCACATGCTAAGTGAACCACTCTTTGACTATGGATGACACCATTAAGCTTACCATTATTTCAGATTGTCTATGAATGTCTTCCATGCTATAGAAGTAAATTTGGACCATCTTCATAACCTCTGGAAGTTTACTGCCAGAAAACCTGGATATAATGCTCCTCTGTGACCTGGAGAATGATAGGGAGGGAGGTAATTGGAATTAACCTCAATTCAAAGAGGATTAAAAAACAAATAAGTGGGGCCATGGCTGCTGAGGTACCAATCTTTCATAAGGATGTGACAGCAATATCCTTCTGATAATGTCTGAAGAGTGTGGTGCTCCTAAAGAGACCCAACTGCAAATATCTCTGGTTACAGGGTTGGGTACTAACTGCCCTGTTCTGTATAAACAAACCTCTCAGATGCTTATAGTTGGCTAGCATCACTCAAACAGGGTAGAGAGAGAAACACTATCCTTCCCACACTGACAGCAGAGCCAGTTGTGCTGTTTTAGACTCCATGTCATAGTTAATACCACGTAGATAACACGTGCGCCATGCTGGAGCCCAAAAGGTTCTGTTTTAGATAGCACTGCTTTATCTCTACAATCAAGAGAAGCATCAGGTCTATTAGTTTCACATCCACATTAGTTTCACATCCACATCCATAGAACACATTCACATTCAAGGATCTCTCACAGTCGTTAAAGCCGAGAGAAAAGATGCGTACAACCTTGTGTTTCACACATCCTTGACTTCTTGTTTGTGTTGATGCTGTCATCAAATGCATCAGGTTTTCTAATCAGTATCAGGGCCTCAGAATAAAGTCTAAGGGAAAAAAAACATTCATTTTAAGGAATTACTGTGGTTTTTTTAAATAATTAACAATAAAATCATAGAGCTGGTATTCTTTACTATCATGTGACCATGTTAAATCATATAGAAATATAGGAGCTGTGGTTATTGCTATGATGGGTTGTAAATTGTTGCCATGTCACCTTGTCTCTTGTCATAGTGACTTGTTGCCCATTCATCCTAACGTCATCCTAACGTCATCTTAACCTCATGTTGCCTGTTGCTTTTCACTCATTGCCCTTTCACTTGTTACCCTGGCTTGTTGCCCTGCTGCTTGTCAGCCTGTCACTATGTGGCTGTTACCTTGTTGCTTGTTGCCCTGTTGTTTATTGCCCTGTCACCGTGTGGCTTCTTGTCTTGTTGGTTGTTGCTTGTCAGTTATTGCCCTTCAACTGTCACCATCTTTCTTGATATGGTGTTGCTTGCAACCCCCTTGTTTGTGGCACTTGTTACTCTGTCGTTTGTTACCCTGTCACCATATGGCTTCTTGCCTTGTTGTTTGTTGCCCTGTTGCTTATATCCCTGTCACTTGTTGCGCTGTTGCTTGTTACCCTGTTGCTTGTTGCCCTGTCACTTGTTGCCCCGTTGCTTGTTGCCCCGTTGCTTGTTGCCCTGTCACTTACTGCCCTGTCACTTGTTGCCCTGTTGCTTGTTGCCCTGTCACTTACTGCCCTGTCACTTGTTGCCCCGTTGCTTGTTGCCCTGTCACTTGTTGCCCTGTCACTTGTTGCCCTGTTGCTTGTTGCCCTGTCACTTGTTGCCCTGTTGCTTGTTGCCCTGTCACTCAGTGCCCCGTTGCTTGTTGCCCTGTCACTTACTGCCCTGTTGCTTGTTGCCCTGTCACTTGTTGTCCTGTGACTTACTGTCATGTCAGTTGTCACCCTGTCACCATATGGCTTCTTGCCCTGTTGCTTGTTGCCCTCTTACTTCTTGTCCTGTCAATTGTTGTCCTTTCACTTGTCACCCTGTTCCTTGTCATGTCTCCTTGTTGCTTACTGCCCTGTTCCCATGGTGCTTGTCACTGGTTATCTTTGTGGATGTGACAAAATACAAATACATTTTAGTGACAAGCCAACAGTCCCTCTGCGCCCCCTCTGATACCTCTGAACCCACACACACACACACACACACACACGTCTCTGTGAAATGCCTTCAGCACAGACTTCTCTTCAGATGAAAGAGGACACACAGACACACACACACACACAGTCCTTGAGCATAGTGGTCTGGCATGAGGCTCGACACAGCACAGTGGGGTTGCCATGGTAACACTTGTTGGCAAAAAAAATTCATCCTCATGTTCTTTTTTCAGCCAAATGAGAGAGGGAGTGAGAGAGCGACAGTCAGGGGTGGGGATAGGGGGTGAATGTGTAATTTCAGTATTGTATTTTAGGTATCCTGTTTTTATTTGGCTAACGGCTTTTACATTTTTGAATGTGATATCTGCTTATAGCATTTTCCAACAGGATGACAACAAATTTACACCACGTTTAATAGTTATTATATACTAGGGGTATGAAGCAGTGACACTATCTGTATCTGTATCTGTATTCATATTTAAACCAAAAGTGGGCATGGCCTAAACCAAAAGGGTTTATTTTTAAAAAAATCAATATGAACCTTGCCACTATGCCCCCAGAAACACTGGAAAATTGCATCACATAAGAAATAAAACAATGACACATCATACTTTTGTTCTACATTTATAGTTATATTTTATGTTGTAGAATTAACGTTGTCACCAGCCTTTCTTTTTTTCTCTCTTAAGGTTAATGAGCAAAAACGCAGCTTATCATGTTACCGCAAAACTGCAACGCGTAAACTTCTCTGTCCTGATGATGTCAGAAAACTGCTGTTATAGAAAATTAACCAACACCTTCTGACCAATCACAATCCAGAAATCAACAGCTAAAAAGATGCTCAAGTGTGTTCCAAATGTCTATTAATTTTCAACCTCTCCCGAGGAACCGTATAATATTATCATGGTAAATGATGGAGCTTTTGGAAGGAGGGCACAGTGATGATCAACATGATCAACAGCCCTAATAAGCACTTATAAAATTCTTTCTTTGTATTATTTGGGTCTGTGGAGAACCTCCAGCTGTAGACATTCTGATATTTATTTCTGTAATACCAGAGGGATAAACAAAGCTGCATTTTCCACCTCAATTTTTCCTCAAAGTCATCCAAGCTCAGTGCTGTTTGACACAATGAATCTGATCGAATGTCCTGTCTGTGTCCGTTAACACAACCAGCAAGGTTACTGCATTATATTTAGACAAATTTATTCAGATAAACGTCTTGTATTACCATGTGACCTTCTCTCACCAGCCACATTGAAACACGAGTTGCACAGATACGAGTCTTATTGAACTGTTTTTATATCACTATTGAATAAAAACCACCACATTTTTTTTATTATTCTTCTAACAAGATTTCATCACTCTTCATTAATGGAATGGCACTGCATTGTGCCCTGATTGGTTAAAAGGTCTTAGTCATCAAGAGAACACTAATTACCACTGCGTGTAGTCTGTAATAATAAGTAAAATTAGTTTTGAAGGTTTTGTGCAAAACATAATGAAGGTTCTGTGCAGAAGGTTCTGTGAGTCTGAAAGCCTTCTGTAATCAGGTTAATATTGATCAGGATCCATTACACATTACACACAGAGAGCTTTTATCCTCTTTCTTAAAGTGAACATGCACGCACACGCACACGCTTGCTTGATTGCTTGTTGTCCATCGTAATCTGATGATGATGCCCACTTCTGTCTTCTAATGGTGAGTTCTGAAATGGCTAAAGAGTCCAATTCTGGAACCACAGGTTCTGTTACAGGTGGGGCATGAATAAGTAGTAGTGGTGGTAGCAGCATCCTTCTGTGTTCTTTATGGATTGCTTATGCTGTCTTCTAGCAGGCTTGTCCTCCTCCAGCATGTGAGTCTCTTCAAGGGTAAGCTGTGGTCAGGTGTTACAGTTAGCAGCAGCGTCCTCCAGGTTCTCAGCACTTATCTTACACTTCAATTAGTGAAGCATCGACCATAATGTAATGTAATGATTGTAAGGCACTCTGCAGGGTAGTCGGTTGCAGGGCATCCTGATAACATGACCTACCCAGCGTAGTTGGTGTTGGGTAATCATGGCCTCAGTACTTCTGCACTTGTTCTTTGCAAGAGTCTCAGTATGAGGCACATGATTCTGCCAGGTGATTCCCAAGATACGCTGAAGGCATCCTATGTGGAAGTGCTCAAGAGAATTTATATGATGCCCATAGGTGTCCACAGACAGCTTGGTAAACAGCAACCATGGTGTGTAGGTAAAGATTTTTATTCTGAAAGACCTGAAGGCAAAGTCTCCCAAAAGCAGCTGATGCTTGATTAACCCAGTTATGTATTTGATTCTTGATACTGCAGGCCTCGTAGAGGACACTGCCCAGGTATTTCAAAGAAGGAACTATTGCAAGTAGTTTTTGGTTAATTTTAATCACTGGCAGTGTGTGTGGTGTTCCAGAGTTCCTCTGGCAGATCACCTCTGTTTTTTCAGTGTTAACAGAGAGCCCCATCCTGTTGTAAACTGTAGCAAAGATGGACTAAAGGTCCTGGGGAGTATGAGGCAAAAGAGCACAGTCATCAGTATACTGTAGCTGTAGGACCTGCTCTCCAGACTGTAACACCACTGCTGTCCTCAAGCTCCTCATGGAGAAGATAGGTAACACATAAGAGGAAGATTTTGAAGAACAGTGGGGAACTAATTTAATCTAATCTTGACCTCCTATGGTCACCATCTCATCATGGAATGACCGAATGATATTGACGAATTTGGTGGGGCAACCAAATTTATACATCATGTTCCATGTCCCTGTTCACAGCATCAAATACTTTTGAGAGGTAGATGAAGACCACAACGAGGTCCTGGTGTTGTTAATTGCACTTTTCCTGAAGTTGCCATGCTATCAATATCATTTTGACTGTACTCCTGTTTATCCTAAAAATACACTGTGACTCTGGTAACATTGATTCAGTGTGATTTTGTTGATCAGCCTCTGCAGTGAAACCTTCACCAGGACTTTGCCTGCAACTGCAAGAAGGAATTTTCCATTCTATTGCCATAGATGGATTTATTATCCTTGTTTTTGTATATGGTGTTGATGATGTTTGTGTCTCTCTACTGCTGGGGAATATTTTCATCTTCCCAGGCCTTAGGTATGCATTGGTGAAGTTTTGTGCTGTGGTACTCTCCCTGCTTTATCAGGGACGTTGTCAGTGCCAGGGGAGTTCTTGTCTTTGAGTGTGCTGATGGCTGATAAACCTTTAGGACAGATGATGGCTGGTAGAGAGTTTGATTACGGGTACAATCAGGGAGTTCTTTGAGAATAGAGTGGTCTGCAGGGGCATGTTGTTTGAGAAGGGCATCAAAGTGTTCAGCCCACCTCAAAAGAGTTTTGTACTGGTCTTTCAGGAATGAGAGACCATCTGCTAGGTCTGGATTCTTGGGCCTTGTTTCTCCCTCATTCAATCTCCAGTGTTCTTACAGCCTTATGTACCTCTCTGCAAGCCTTCTGCCATTGCTCTCTGAGAGCACGGGATGAGGGGTTGCTCATGGATGCACTGTGTGTTTTATGCATATTGTCCAGGAAGCTGAGGCTGATGTCTGAGTTCTCATCAAGCCAATCTGGATGTTTTTGCCCTTATAGCTGATTAATATGAGACGATAGATTGAATTTCAGCTTTCATTTCCTGATATTTACATCTAGATGTGTTAAACAACTTAAAACATGGCACTTTCTGTTTGAATCCACCTTTTTTCAAATGACCAAAAATACTAGAACATGTGACTGACAGGTGTTTCTTGTTGCCCAGGTGTGTCCTGTTAGATTGATTGTTTAAACAATTAATAGCTCTGAATGTCTACTCTTGGTTTGAACCTTTGGTTTCACCTGTGAAGACTGCATTTGTTTTTAAAAAGGACAAACCAACGTGAAGACCAGAGAGCTGTCTATGGGAGAAAAGCAAGCCATTTTTAAGGTGAGAATAGAGGGAAAATTGATCAGAGCCATTGCACAAGCATTGGGCATAGCCAGTATAACAATGTGTAATGTCCTGAAAAAGAAAGAAACCACTGGTGTACTAACAACCAGACATCAAACAGGTCGGCCAAGGAAACAACAGCAGCTGATGACAGAAACATTGTGAGAGCTGCGAAGAAAAACCCAAAACTTCATCATGCAACAAGACAACGACCCAAAACACACTGCTAACACAACAAAGGACTTCATCAGGGGAAAAAAGTGGAATTGGCGATAAACTCCAATCGCCAGAACACCTTGCGGACTACAACACCCAGTCTACATGATCACTATTGCATTCTGGCTTACCTGACTTCTGATTGCACTCACCTGGTTCCTATCACACACACACACACACACACACACACACACACACAACACTATAAATACAGACTCTGGACATTCAGTCATTCAGTCAATTGTGAAGTAACGATCAGTACATCCTTGCCTGACTTCTCTTGCCTTATTCTCTGTGTTTGATATTCTGGTTTTTGATCATGTTCTGGTTAATGTTTTTTTTTTTTTTTTTTTTTTTTTTTTTTAAGATTTTGGGTTTTGTTGTGTTTGCTGATCACCTGATTCTCTGTTTTTTTTTTAAAGGGGCAGGGTTTGCAGCTTCAGGGTTCTAATTCTAAATATCGGACACAATAAGATCATGTTTTCTGTTTTGTTTCAGGAAAAAAACTCTAGTGTAAAACTCTTTAGTAGTATTTGATTTGGCATAAGCTATAATAAATATATCTGATTTTTTTTTTAAAAAAGAGCTCCATTAATTGGAGTTAATTTTAGTCAAGTCAAGTCAAGTGGAGTTTATTATCATTTCAGCCATATACAGCCAGTTAGTACAGAGTGAAACGAAACAACGTTCCTCCAGGACCAAGGTGCTACATAAAACAAAACACAGAACAACACAGAACTACAAGGGACTACATAATTTATACATAAAGTGCACAAGTGCAAACATGCAGACAGCACAAGATAGTACAAGACAGTACAATGACTACTGGGACAGACAATGGGCATATAGTAAGTCCCAGTGCAGCGCTGACCAGTACACTCATATTATGTGCTTCATTAGGGTAAAAGTGTTAATAATAATATGTATTTTTTATTGTGGAACAGCCATATAAAGCAAATTACTATGAAATATTGAAAAAAAATATTTTTTAAATAATATTTTTTTATTTCATTTAATCCATGACATGAAAAAGAACAGAAAAGAAATGAAACCTGGACAAGGACATAAGGACATCTCTAAAAAAATGAGTGTTGTGTGGTTTAGAAGTACTATTATTACTACTACTATTACTAATACTACTACTACTAGTACTAGTACTGCTATCACTATTACATCTATTGTACTAATAATAATATACAGTGGATGTAGGGTGTAATTGCTCGCTCTTTGTCACAGCTCCCATATGGTCTAGCGGTTAGGATTCCTGGTTTTCACCCAGGCGGCCCGGGTTCGACTCCCGGTATGGGAAGCGTGATTTTATTACAGAATCCTGTAGAATTATTTCAAACAGCGTTTCATTACAGAGCGTCATTAAACTGCTCCCGACGTCACGTGACATTCAAAACCTCAAACCCCCCTGTGCACACGCTGAGTCACGTGATCTCTAATCAACACCTTCAGCTTCATTGTGTGCCATATGAGTCTATAAACAAATCTCCCTTTAAGATTAAAAATATATACAAAAGACTCCAATAATGTTGTTTTAAACCCCAAACCCTTAGCCTTTAGTAACAGTTTTCATAACGCATTTCATACATATACTTTATAAAATATAAACAACAGGTTTAGCTAGTGTAAAAGTAAACAAACAAACAAACAAACAAACAAACAAAGGTAATGTATTACTGGTTTAAATACTAATACAAATAACTCATCTTTATACAAACCTTTAACACAAGTTTTATATAATAACATTATTATGCATATAAAATTAAAAAAAAAAAATGTTAAGCTAGTGTAAAAATAAAGTGCCTAGAAATAAATCAACAAACAAACAAACAAACAAACAAACAAACAAACAAATAAATAAAATCTCCATTTCGGGATAAAATGCATGAAAAACAACATTATATTTTTAATTGTAGTTTTAAATGTTTCTGGTAAGATATTAAAGGTAATAATAATAATAATAATAATAATAATAATAATAATAATAATAATTCATTTTTATGGAAAGATTTAATAACATTTTTAACGATAAATAAATAAATAAATTTATATGAAATAAAATATAATAGTTTAGGCAAGTGTATAAATGTGGTATTAAATAAACAAATAAAGAAATGTTTTTTAATCAATGAATGAGGAGGTTTATATTATATTATATTATTTATGTTAATAACTGTTTCTGTCTCTTGTTGTGACAAATATTTAACAATATTGAACATGAGGCTGTAAGTCAGATGTGTGTGTTTAATAAACAGTTAATTCATAACAGGTGAGATGTGTTTTAGGTTTAAAGACAGTCTCGCAGTGCCTCCTGGTGGCCAAACCCCGTCACTGCACTCTTCACTGTAAACCCCACTGTGTGTGTACACTGACTCTCAGCTCACACACCTCTTTTATTTTTTATTTTAGTCACTTTTTCTAGTTATGCAGCGAACAGAGAGATTAATAATCAGTGTATAGTCAGGAAAACTCTCTGTGATCTAGCTGGGGTTTATCTGGTTTCTAGGCAACAGGCAGTTTTTTTTTTAGCCACGCCCCCTCAGGAGAACAGTAAAGGTGGTAATTTCGATTCATTCCAGTGACTCGATTCTTTTGATTCTTTTCATCAAAAAGATTCGTTTACTGATTCGTTCAGTGACTCTTTCTGTAAGTTGCATCGTTATACCAGTAGGTGGAGCCAGTGAGTATTTTTTTAATTAATTAATTAATTTATAGATATGAGTAAGTCATTGTTTCATTCACTCAATACATTCATTTAAAAACGCAAAGTTTTCAAGAGACAAGTTTTAGTATTATGATTTATTAAAATTGGCATGTCCAGTCCACAAAGAGAAGGTCTGGTGAATTTATTTTCAAGAAAGACAGTTCAGTCAGTACAGGCTAGTTTTGAGAGAGTGGTCATGAATGATATTATGAATGTAATTTAAAAAAAATTACATACCTGTATGAAGTAGTTTTCAGTGCTACAATAATAAAAAAAAATTGTCCCTCAATGTGAGTAAGACAAAGGAGGTTGTGATGGACTTCAGGAGAAACTCTGTTGACCACCCCCCACTGACCATCGACGGCTCGGCCGTGGAGAGAGTCAGCAGCACTAAATTCCTGGGAGTGCACATTACAGAGGATCTCACCTGGTCCACCAACATCACGTCACTCAACAAGAAGGCCCAACAGCGCCTCCACTTTCTCCGCCGGCTGAAAAGAGCGAGTCTCCCTCCACCCATCCTCACCACTTTCTACAGGGGCACCATTGAGAGTGTGCTGACCAGCTGCCCCTCTCCCCTCCATCCTGGGCATTTTCCTTGCACGATGCTCCAGCAAGGCTACCAGTATCGTGAAGGACCCTACCCATCCCTCCCACAATCTCTTCCAGCTCCTGCCATCAGGTAGAAGGTACTGGAGTATCAAAGCTCGCTCTGTCAGATTGCTCAACAGCTTTTTCCCCCAGGCTGTGAGAGCCCTCAACTCCAATCTCCCTGTCCCCCTCTGAAACCTCATCCATAACCCTACCTCCTGAAACCATGTACACCTCACCCCCTCCCCCAACTCATGAAAACTGACAATCTGTTTAAAGTGCAATTCTGAGTGTGCTACACACAGGTGAGTGGGCTATACAAACCACCTGTAGTAACACACTCTTTTCTCTGAATGTACACTGAACACTTTTTATAGACACTTCCTCACACAAAGACTCAATTTGACAATATATGTTTACTTGTGCATTGCACTACAAATCATCTTGCACTATGCGCTGCTTCCCCCAAAATATCTCTTTTGCACAATTTCATTTATAGTATGTATATATGTATGGTCATCTTAATTGTTTTTCTTATACTTCTATTGTTGTATGTTCATATTTATGTTTAACTTTTTTATGCTACACACTTTTCAAATGCACTGTTCCTCCTCTTTCTCTTCATGTTGAAAGGGTGGAGAACTGAACAAACGACATGCATGTATCGGCCGAGTCGATATCAGTGAGTCAGCAGATCCTCGTTCGTTCAGCTAGTTCATTCATTTTGTTCACGAACTGCAAGTACCAGTTCGCTCAGAATCAGAAGGTCTTCCACTCTCGTTCAGACTCAGAGGAAGAGCCGTATTCATTCAATACGTCTAACCAGTGACCTGCTCCTTCACATCCTTCACTATAATGCAGGCTTTAAAATGCAGGGAAAAGCTGCCAAAGCAGTCGCGCATTTCACACGGGCATGTTTTTTTTTTTTTTTTTCCATTGTCGCACCTCTACCCCCTGTTCAGAACATTTTCCATTCATGCAGCATCTGCAAGGGTGTACAATCTCAGTCACCGGGTCACACTCAATAACTGAACAGACGTATTGACTTGTTTACAGCCTGACGGAACTCCTGATGTAACATGGCCAAGTATTTAGGAAATCACAATCTAAATACCATCAAAAAGTTGGGTTCCAAATAGGCAACAATAAAATACAGCTGATGTATTTTAGAAACAACAGTCATATCATAGTTTATTTATTTTATTTAGTAAAATGAAACATTTTTAAACCATGGTCTATTTTGGTACATGTCTGTCCTTTCATTCAATTGAGTAGTCACTGGTGTGCACTGCTTATATTTTGGAATATTCAGACTTTAATTGAATTAGTAAAAAAAAACAAAACAGGAAATTTACCCTATTTTACACACACACACAGTGGTGCTTGAAAGTTTAGGCCATAAATATGGCCTAACTAAAAATCAAGCAAGCAACACTTACCAGCTACTGTTTGCCTTATCGCGACTAATCGACTAAGTGACTAATCGCTTTTGCTCTATTGAGCTCTCCCTATACAAGTGATTTTAATTAATTATGCTTTACATTTTATTCAGCACACAGTGTTGTTATAAGTTATAAGCGTAAGTTATAAGTAGAAGTAGCTGTTAAAAGCCAAAAGCTTCCTCCAACTATCCAGTTTGTTTTTCATTCACCTGTCTGTTCCACTTAACACTTCAATGCTGGACAACACTAGAGCACAACTGCGGTCTTCATTTTTATAACTAATACTATTTCACTAGCTGTTAGAAATAGTGAATAGCATTTGATAAAATTTTATAATCACTGCATATAATCACTGACAGCAGTGATGGGCACGCTCTTGTGAAACTCACTGGTAGTTTGGCTTCAGTAAAAGAACATTTTATAAACACAAATATGTTTATAGAACTATGTTTTATAAGTTCTGATGTTGTTATCTTGGGCAGATCATGCAGTGTGTAAAGTTCCCACAATATACCTTTTTTTGCACCTTCTGTATTTATTGTTATCTGTGAATGTTTCCCTCTGGATCAATAAAGTTTCTATCTATCTATCTATCTATTGTAAATCATGAGAAAGTCAGCAGGTGTGTTCTTTATAAACCTGGGAGTCTCCATGCACACTTTCTGTTTCTTTCCCAACACTAGACTGTGTAACAGTGTGTGTGTGTGTGTGTGTGAGAGAGAGAGAGAGAGAGAGAGACAGAGAGACAGAGAGAGAGAGAGACAGAGAGATCTACTTTCCATTTTATACTCCACCCTCTGGAAGGTAAAACAGATCAAACCGGTTTACTTGGCAGTGCCACTTTTGTAACTAAAGTTTGCTGGATGCCACACAGTAAGTAAATTTACATTTGTATAGAAATATATAACTTAGGTATAAAAGCTGTATATAAATATAAAAATGTTGTAAATCGTCACTAGATGAAGACTAAATTAAACACTTTACTTAGCATGATTTTAAGTGAATTGTTTAATGATACAGAGTCAGATTGTATGTTTTAGTTTTGTGTTGTCTGACAGTCTTTACAGAGTTTACACTCAGCGTCACAATACAGCTTGATTTAAAGAAATGTTAACACATATGACACTATAATGAACACTTTAACATGACTGTAACACACAAGGAAGTTGGGTTACTAATTACTG
>CM040472.1:21335587-21349544 GCA_022758105.1 Pangasianodon gigas | reverse complement strand
TTCAGTGATCCTCAGAAAGAGGAGTACTTCAGGAAGAGGATCAGTGATCAGAACCTGGCCAATAAAATCATCACACACATGAAGTCTTCAAGAAGCCTCTACATCATGTGCCACATCCCAGTCTTCTGCTGGATTTCAGCCACTGTTCTAGAGAGAATGTTGGGTGAAGCAGAGAGTGGAGAGATCCCCAAGACTCTGACTCAAATGTTCACATACTTCCTGATCTTTCAGATCAAACACAAGGACCAAAAGTACCATCAGAAATGTGACCCTGATCCTCAGCAGACCAGAGAGAGTATCCTGGCACTGGGAAAACTGGCTTTCCAACAGCTGGAGAAAGGAAACCTGATCTTCTATGAGGAGGATCTGAGAGAATGTGGCATTGATGTCAGAGAAGCTTCAGTGTACTCAGGAGTGTGTACCCAAATCTTCAGAAAGGAGCTTGACCTTCACCTGGGGAAGGTTTACAGTTTTGTACATCTGAGTGTTCAGGAGTTTCTGGCTGCTTTATATGCATTTCTCTTCTTCATCAGCAGAAATGTAACACAACAACCAACTACTGATCTGTCTGATCTTTTCGGCAAGTCACACATGTCTGATTTTCTCAGGAGTGCAGTGGACAAGGCCTTACAGTGTGAGAATGGACACCTGGACCTGTTCCTCCGCTTCCTTCTGGGTCTCTCTCTGGAGTCCAATCAGACTCTCTTACGAGGCTTAATGCCACAGACAGGAAGCAGCTCTCACAGCAAACAGGAAGCAGTCAAGTACATCAAGGAGAAGATCAGGGAGAATCCATCTCCAGAGAAATCCATCAATCTGTTCCACTGTCTGAATGAACTGAATGATCATTCTCTAGTGCAAGAAGTACAAACTTACCTGAACAAAGGAGATTATGGGTGTCTCAGTGGAACCAGACTCTCTCCTGCTCAGTGGTCAGCTCTGGTGTTTGTGTTACTGAACTCAGAACAGCAGCTGGATGAGTTTGATTTACGTAAATATGACCCATCAGAGGAATGTCTTCTGAGGCTGCTGCCAGTGGTCAAAACCTTCAGAAAAGCTGTGTGAGTATTTTTATTTATAGATGTTTTACTGCATGTTTTGTTATTTTAATGTATCACTGAACCACACTGTTTGGATCAATGCTTGTTAATAGTTACTCTAATCATCTTTAAACAAACCTCTGTACCTCTCTGTACTTTTACAGATGATTGTTTCGCATTTTACACTAAAACATTATGTCTGCACTGAGGGACCTACCTTGTTTGGTTTGGACTGATCAAACTTTATCTTTAGTTTGGATCTGTTTTGAAATACTCAAGCACTGTAAATTACAAATAATATTTTTATGTTATTAACTGTAACTGTTTTTTTCTCCAACAAAAATGCAATATCATAATAAAATACTAAAATCATGTACTAAAATAATTTCCTATGACTGTGGAGGCAGGGGCGTGGTTGAGTGAATGGAGGGCGGAGCTGGGGAAAGTAAATGGTTAGGATCTACACTTGTGCTGGATTTTTCTAACGGGTGTTCTGTGTTTCAATGAGTGGCGGCAAGGATAAACAGGGGAGAGGCGAGAACCATGAGAGAGAGCAGCACAGAGCCGTGTGTGTGTGTGTGTGTGTGTGTGTGTGTATACAGTATATGTGTATAGGGAAATAAAATCACTTAAAAGGGAAAGGTATAGTGAAGAAAATTAAAGAATTTCAAGAATTTCCCTCATGGGATCAATAAAGTATATCTATCTATCTAAAGAGCCCATTTTGAGTTGTCCTAAGCCTGCCTCCTGTCTCTTCATTTCCAGTCCACCTCATAAAGTATCACAATAGCCTAAGACAGTAACACAAACTCTCTGTCTAACTAACCAACTAAACCAAATCAAAATGATAGTGTAGCATCAAAACAAATTCTGCTGCTGAATGAACCAGGTGTGTAAACAGCAATAAGAGTGTGTGTGTTTGTGTGTGTGTGTGTATGTGACAGAGAAAGAGATAGAGAAGGATACAGATTAGAGAGACTTTTTGAATCTTTAATATCTGTACTTTTGTTTGTAGAAAGTTGAACGCAGATCAGAGTGTAGTGTCTGTAGAGACGTGAACGCAGATCAGAGTGTAGTGTCTGTAGAGACGTGAACGCAGATCAGAGTGTAGTGTTTGTAGGCTGCTCTCTCTCTCACGTGTGTGTGTTATGTACATGAGCTAATGGTGTTATAATAAATTGTAGCTGAGAGATTGTGGAGTGCAGAAAGACGTCGCTGCTCCTGTAAATGTGCTGATGTGGCGTCCTGTCCTCTGATTTCTGTGTGTGAGAGAAACACACTCACATTTCTGTTACATGGTAAATAGTAAGTGTATTATGGCTGTGTGTGTGTTTGAGATCAGTGTTCTGATATTTCATCATTTCTCTTCCAGGTTGCGTCAGTGTAATCTGACAGAGGAAAGCTGTAGAGCTCTCTCCTCAGTTCTCAGCTCGAACTCCTCCAGTCTGAGTGAAATTAACCTGAGTCACAATAACCTGCAGGATTCAGGAATAAAGCTGCTCTCTGCTGGACTGGAGAATCCACACTGTAAACTGGAGAAACTGTGGTGAGATTAACACACACACACTGGACTGGGACATTTTGTGTAGGAATAATTTGTGTAAGAATACACAAATAAAAATTTCAGCAGAGTTTTAATAAACGCAGTAAAATCCAGTTTTCATCTGCTGTTATTTTAATTTTAGTGATCTGATGTACTGTATATAATGATGTTGTGTAATAAATGTTCTCCATGCTAAAGCATGTTAAGTGTGAGAAGATTGTCTTTCTTGCAGGGTGTGTGATTGCAGCTTTACAGATGAAGGTTGTGTTGCTCTGGCTTCAGCTCTGAGGTCAAACTCCTCATCAAACATAACTGAACTGAATCTGTACGATAATAAAATAGGAGAATCAGGGATGAACCTGCTCAATGATCTACTGAAGGATCCGCACTGTAAACTGAAGACACTATGGTGAGTTACTGACTTTTTTTTAAAAAAAATAAGAGCGATCATCTTGTTTTTTCTAATGATTGGTGTAAATTGTTATTATTTTGTCTTCTGGGACACATGTAAGTATCTTATGTAGCTTCTGAAGTGCAGTACTAAGTACATCCCTCTGGCTCTAGTATCGTGTTGCCTTCTTGAGCATCAGTGAATGTTTGCACCTTTTGTATTAGCTGTGTACAAGTCCCTCAGTGTGAAAAGATGGAACTCAGCGTCATATAGCCCCTGTTGGAAAGGGGTCGAATATGCAGAAGATGCTGGAAAACCAAAGAATGAGCATGCTGTCATTTACACTGATATTGTTTATAAGGATTCTGATGACTGACTGATCAAAGTTGTCTGTCGTTCTGTCCTGTTCTCTGTTTTCCAGCATTTAGTCATATTACTGGACCAGGACTGATGTATGACAGGAGTCTCACCTCAAATCCTTCAGCATCTACACAGAACACAGAGATATCACATCATCACAATGATTACACAAATATGCATTCATTCATTGTAGCTATTTAGATCTCATTTTTGTAACTCCTTATTTGTATTTGTTTCCTCAGTATGTTGCTACTCAATTTTACATGAAAGCGTGTTTTTTATCATTTTGTATATAATGTCCCCACAAAGCTAGTGTGTGATCTGTATCCCCATAATGCCATATTTTCATGAACATGTGTGTGAGAGTGTAAATGATCATGTTTTATATAAATCAGTTCTCTAATAAGGTGTCCATGTCGTACTAATGTCCTGACAAAGTCACTGTATGAGAGCAGTGAAAGGTGCATGTACATTCTTGGTATTAAGTCAAAACCATTGAAGGTGGCTGTTGAACTCTGTTGAGAGTGTCCTTTCTCCACAATTATTTGTGATTTTCATGGCCAGGACACAGTTAAGGTTGGAGAGATGGCCAATTTGGGGATCTAGAATTAACATCCTTGATATTTGCAGCTGTGGTTCTTTTGACACCATCTGAACCAGACCTCCAACATGCACTTGAATGTTTCACTGCTGAGTTTGAAGAGCTGAGGTGAAAATCAGCACCTCCAAGTCTGAGATCATGGTTCTCTCCTGGAGAAGAGTGGAATGCTCCCTTCAGGTGAGGGGGGAGACCTTACTCCTGTTGGAGAAGTTTAAATATTAAGTAGTGGAACAAGTGAGTGTGAGACTGACAAGTGGATCAGGTCAGCAGCAGCTGTGTTACAGTCACTTTACTGGTCTGTGGTGGTGAAGCAGGAACTCAGTTTGAGTACAAAGCTCTCTGTTAACCGGTCAGTCTATATTCCTATCCTTACTTATGGTCATGAGCTGTGGGTAGTGACCAAAAGAATAAGGATGTGAATACAGGCAGTGGAAATGAGGTTCCTCAACAGGTTGATGGGATTACTCTCCATGATAGGGTGAGGAGCTTGACAAACTAGGAACTGAAGTACTCCAATACCAAATACACAATCTATGGACTTGCTTCCCTTGGGAAGTATAAACTTGGCAAGTAACCTTACAAGAACGAACTTGCAATGATATGAGTACAGAGAACACTATATGCATATGAGATGCACTGTGTACCTGCTATTGCACAACACCTGTGCCCCAGTGAAGTTCAATTTTCTGTATAGTACAAAAGCATTTTGGTTTTCCTGGTTAAGTTTTATTTAAATAAATCTTTTGGATGCTGAATTAATCTAGGAAACACTCTCAAAACACTTCTGTACAATTCAATCATATTCTGATATGACTGCTTAATCACTTTTATTATTTATGACTGCTTTTTGCACAATAATAAAGACAAAGAATGATACAAACCATCTGAAACCACTTCAGAGTACATTTTATTACTGAATTTATTATTATATAAATTGTTATGTAGCCTATAAATGTGTTATGTAGCCTCTGCAGGCTTCTTCTTTGTGGAGAAAAAAGGAGTGTGAAAATCCCGGGATTTCAGCAGTTCAGCAGTCTGAAATATTCAATCCAGCCCATCTGGCACCAACAACCAACACAGTTAAAGTCACAGATATCGCACTTTTTCTTCATTCTGATGTATGTAATCATGTTACTAAAGCTTAGCATTGCAGAGTTAATATTATAATGGTATGTCCAACTTTTCCCTGTTGGAGACACTAGAGGAGTGTAAACCAAAACTGCTGTGAAGGTAGCTGACACTGTACCAAATTTCCGAGGTGTAGGAAAAGTTTTATTGGTTGCCATCGACTTCTATATCAAAGTATTATAATAATAATAATAATAATAAGAAGAAGAAGTTGTAAACAATAATGTTAAAAATCAGTTAGAATTTAAATCTGTTAGAAGAATGAATATGAAAGCATACAATTACATTAGGGTCCTTGGTCCATATAAATATCCACTTTAATATTTTGAGTGTGAACTAATATTACAATTGATTTTCCCTCTTTTCTCAGCTTCAACATGACTTGATTTTCTCCCATAGACAGCGCTCTGGTCTTGTCACAGGTGAAACCCAGGGCTCAAACCAAGAGTAGACATTCAGAGCTATTAATTGTTTAAACAATCAATCTAACAGGGCAACAAGAAACACCTGTCAGTCACATGTTCCAATATATTTGGTCACTTGAAAAATAGGTGGGTTCAAACAGAAGGTGCCACGTTCTAAGTTTCTAAGTTGTTTAACACACTTAGATGTACATATCAGGAAATGAAAGCTGAAATTTTGATATATCATCTCATTTTCATCTTTTGATCTCAAACCCAAATGCCTTCAGTGTATAGCAAAAACAAAAGAACTGGCCTTGTTCCAATACATTCAGAGGAGATTGTAATTGATCGCATGTAGTGACAGTGTTTTAAATTTAAACACAGTCTCACAGCGTCACGCGGTGGCCAAACCCAGTCACATCACTCTTCACTATAAACACCACTGACGACACAGCAACATGTATTTTTACAGCTATGCCCATTCACAACAACAGTGTTATTATAATATAATAATAATTTCGTTATAATTTAATTATAATTTATTTGCAAGCTTGTAAATTTGTAAAAAAAATAAAATAAATAAAATCTCTTTGTCCCGTTTTAGGCATTGATCAATTCTTAAATCATTAGTACGAGCTTAAAGCATGCTTTAAAATTAACATAACTAAACCATTAGGCTACTATAAGTTTGTTTTAGCATTAGTTAGAGTTCTGGTTTGATATTCAGCAAATACGCCATAAACAGCTTTTTCATGATCAAAGTCAGAAAAATAGAATAAAATCTCATGTTTATCATTTTTAAATAAAGGAAAAAAATATAGAATAAATACTTTTTCCATCTGAAATCTGGTGGCCCTGGCTTATTTTCTGTGAAGGACATGGATGCGAACAAAAAATTTTGAAAGCACATCTTTTGACCCAAACCCCAACACACACACACACACACACACACACACACACACACACACACATAGTGCCTAAAGTAAGTGTGAGTAAACAGGGCTACAATAAAGCGTCAAATCAAAAACTTTAGAAATAATGTTAATGGTAATAAAAATATTCTTTTAAAATTTTTTTTGTTTTCTTGTGGTCAGTGATCAGATGTGTTCAAACAGCAGATCAACAATGAAAATGTCAGGCATGTGGATATTAAGCAAATCATTTCTAAAAGGATTTTATTGAAAATGTACTGTTATGGTTTTAGAGTTAGCTGTGCTTTACTGCAGAATCACTTAGAAATGCACCAAGAAACTGCTCAGTTCAACGTACACACAGGGAGCTGCTGAGTTTCATTTTCACAGTTATGTGGTTTTTTTCTGCAGCGTGGTGGTTGTTGAGGAGGGCAGAACAGAATGGAAGCACACACACACACACACACAGACTCACAGAGACACACACAGTTATATCACACTGCAATGGTGTGCGTGTGTGTGTGTGGTGTGTTTCCGTTCTGTGCTGCCCTTCCCCCCTGCAGAATAAAACTGTTTGTTCATAAACATGAAACTTTGCAGCTCCATTTTGTGAAGAAAAAAATAAAATGAAATAAAACTTCTAATGAGTAAAAGCTAAATCTACAGCTATAATATGTAAACACTCTGAATTGACACTAGATGCAGAACAGTTTTAATCTACACAGGTTGTTTTATGACGTTATGAGTTGCCAATTTCCTGTAAGTGAAGTGTGTGCTGATACAGGGTTTAATTTCACACACTGATGTTGGAGTGAAGAAAACGTGTGTCCTGCTGTAATCTGGAGAAGGAGACATGACCTCCAACATGAGTGTGTCTGGAAAACAGGACTTAAAGAAAGATAAGAGGTGAGTTACTTTTACATTCATCAGCAATAAATACACACCATCTCACAGGAACAGATCTGTATCTCTAAACACTCACTAGTTAACAGAGGAACTAAACAAGGGTGACTATTCATCTTCTTTTTCCTGGACATGTCCTCCTTTTGTGACCTAAAAATGTGTCTGGCCAGGGTTTATAAATTGACTAAATCTTCCAAACCACTACGCGTGCCGGTCTGCTAGGGGCTGCCATGCTTTCACACTCCCCCTTTTTTGAAAACCAAAATACGATCAACCTAACTAAACTAAACTAAACTCAAATTGTTTAATAGCAGTGAATATATCACTGATCTGATCTAACAGTTTAGAGAAATCATTCACTGAGAGAAGAGTAAAAAGGACTGTGTAACGTAATGTGTAGCAGAAGACCAGCATAGTTTTGAGTCAGTGAACTCTACAGGCTTTAATACCCAGTTGAGACCTGACATCTGCATAATTCATGAGGTATGAGGTGTGTCTCCTATTTGAATAAGTGTGACTGTAGCTGATTTAAAAAGATAGAAATATTGGTGTTTAATAATGAACACATTATTTAACAATGTTGAGACACCAGAGTATTATGGATACAAGGATTTTGGTCGTACATCTGATTAGATTCAGTAGTAGAGCTGTGGAGAAAAAACACCTTACAGGTACAGATGAGTGTACAATTAGCATTTCATTAATACAAAATAAAAATAATAAATGTAATATACAGTACTGTGCAAAAATCTTAGGCACCCTATTTTTTTAACATTGTTATAGATTTTTATTTTTTGACTTCTACATTATCAAGTCAAAACATTATCAACTACAAAAACATTTTAGATTTCCGAACATTAGTTTTCCAGCACAAAATTAAATGTTACAGAAAAATGTTTGTATGTCAGTAAAGAAAGCAGCAGATTCCATAAGAGACTTTTTTTAGACAAAAAGCATAATGAAGGCTGCTGGGTTTCGCTGCAGAAATAAGAAGCGAGTCGACAGTCAAAGTCTCCAGAAGAACTGTGGCTGCTTCTGCAAGATGCTCAGTAACACTTACAGCTCATTTCCTTATAAAACTGCACACACTGCACCTGAGATACTGTTTTATTTTTAAAGCGAAGGATCATCGCACCAAATATTGATTTTGTTTCCATTTTTACTGTTTACTCTTTATAGTATTTTTTTTTTTAAATTTAGCAACGTTCCTGTCTCGTATTCGCTTCAACCACTGTGGAAAGTCCCAATACCTCGCCCATTGTTGACATCCTCACAGAATATCATGAATTCCAAGAAGTCTTCAATAAAGCTAATGAGTGGGAAATTGAGATTCAGAGAGGGAGATGAATGAAAAACAGTGTTTAGCACCTCTGGTCACTTCGAATATTGCGTCATGCCGTATGGGCTCTCTTATGCCCCATCAATCTTCCAGTGCCTCATCAACGATGTGCTAAGGGATATGTTGTGGAAATTCATCATTGCATACATTGGCAACATCTTGATCTATTCCCCCTCCTTAGAGGCACAACAAGTCAAACAAGTCCTGTCCCATCTCGTAGCCCATCGACTCTATGTAAAAGGGGAAAAATGCAAATTCCATGTGTCCACAATCTTGTTTATGGGATATATCACTGGCCCTGAAGGTGTCGCCATGGACCAAGCCAAGGTGGCTGCAGTCACAGAGTGGCCCACTCCCACAATGGTTAAAGAGCTTCAGAGATTCCTGGGGTTTGCAAAATTCTACAGAAGATTCATAAGGGGCTTTAATTCCATTGCTGCTCCCCTCACATCCCTACTGAAGAAGGGACCCAAGTGGTTGGCATGGAACACAGCAGCCGATGAAGCCTTCAGGAAACTTAAAACCTCATTCACCACCACTCCCATCTCCAAGCCCTTCATCGTGGAGGTGGACGGAGTCAGAGCGGTGCTCTCTCAAAGGTTTGGAGAAAAACCCAAGCTCCACCCGGTGGCCTTTTATTCCAAGAAACTCTCCCCAGCAGAAATGAACTACGATATAGGAAATCAAGAATTGCTGGCAGTTAAACTAGCATTAGAGGAGTGGCACTACTGGTTGCAGGGAGCATCTCATCCATTCATGATCACAAGAACCTCAAGTACCTGAAAACTGCCAAGCACCTGAACTCTTGCAAAGCCCGGTGGGCATTGCCCTTTTCCGGATTTTATGTCACACTCTCGTACAGAAAAAGGTTCCAAGAATACCAAAGCTGTTTCTTTATCCTGCCTTTAACCCACAGATTACAAAGACTCAATCCCCAAACCTAGCTTACCCTCCTGCTTTTTCCTGCTCATTATGGTCCTTATCGACAGATTCTCCAAGTCCCTACACCTAGTTCCTCTGCCTAACCTGCCCACCTCTTTTAAGACCACTGAACTAATTTTCACTACTTTGGAATCCCAGAAGACAAAACAGCTCTGTCCTTTTGAGGCATGGACTCCACAGGACCTCTGAAGGTCTGCTGTGGTATCTGGCACCAAGATGTTAGCAGCAGATCCTTTAGGTCCTGTAAGTTGTGAGGTGGGGCCTCCATGGATTGGACTTGTTTGTCCACCACATACTACAGATGCTCGATAGGATTGTGATCTGGGGAATTTGGAGGCCAAGTCAACACCTTCAACTTTTTGTCATGTTCTTCAAACCATTCCTGAATAATTTTTACAGTGTAGTAGGGCACATTATCCTGCTAAAAAGAGGCCACTGCCATTAAGGAATACCATTGCCTTGAAGGGGTGTATTTGGTCTGCAACAAGTACGCCCCTTCAAGGCAATGATATTCCTTAATGGGTACCACTAGGTGGTATATGTCAAAGTAACATGAATACCAGCAGAACATTGCCCAGAGCATCACACTGCCTCCTCCAGCTTGCCTTCTTCCCATAGTGCATCCTGGTGCCATCTCTTCCCCAGATAAGCGACACACACGCACCCGGCCATCCACATGATGTAAAAGAAAACGTGATACATCAGACCAGGCCACCTTCTTCCATTGCACCATGCTCCAGTTCTGATGCTCACGTGCCCATTGGAGGAGCTTTCGGTGGTGGACAGGGTCAGCATGAGCACTTTGACCGGTCTGCAGCTACGCAGCTCCATACGCAGCAAGCTGCATTGTGTGTTCTGACACCTTTCTATCAGAGCCAGCATTCAATTTTTCAGCAATTTGTGCTACAGAAGCTCTTCTGTTGATTGTACCAGACAGGCTAGCCTTCACTCCCCACATGCATCAGTGTGCCGTGGGCGCCCATGACCCTGTAGCCGGTTGTCCTTCCTTGGACCAGTATTGGTAGGTACTAACCACTGCATACTGGGAACACCCCACAAGACCTGCTGTTTTGAGGATGCTATGACCCAGTTGTCTAGCCATCACAATTTTTATATTTACTCATTTTTCCTGCTTCCAACACATCAACTTTGAGAACTGACTGACGGTTAGCTTGCTACCTAATATATCCCACTACTTGACAGTTGCCATTGTAGTTGGCATTGGATTTAATTTTATGGCTGATCAGTGTATGTATGTATGTGTGTATTTATATATAGTAGATAAGCATCTCTTATCCTGAGTGACTTACTGTCTAACTATCTTACAGTGCAGACCATCAGAGCTCCATATGTAGGCTGGCTGATGTTAGCAGTTTAGCATTTTGCTGTTGACCACTAGGCTATTCAAGTACTTGAAAGTCAAGTTATAACCCTAGAAATAAGTGAAATTCTAGCCATACTGATTTATGAGGATGGGTAAGAGTGCCTTTGCTGGACTGTCATTTATTTATAACAAGTTCTCAGTGATTATTCAGTTGGACCTATTGGTATTAGCATTGTTTAGTAGGTACATAGTTATCTAACATTATATACATTTCAAGGTGGTTCATCTAAACAATTTCCATACCTGCCTCTATAGCTGAAAAAATTTATCTAGTTGATTTGTCATCTAAAGCAGGACATTGAAACAGTACAAAGATTTATACAGATTGTGTTTACAGACTTGCACAGGTGTAACACTGCTAATTCCATGTCCAGCTCCATCCCCTTCACCAGAAATAAAATACTCCATCTTGTAAAATGCAGTGCAAGTGTTAATTATTGTTTTACTGCATTTTTTGTTAATAAATTTTAGTTAAACAAGAATTATCTGGCTGGGAGCTAACAGGCTTCAGCCATGATTCTTTCGTCTCAGTTTTCCAAATTAATTTTCTCAGTGTCATAATGCACTTTTTTATTTATTATGTTCTGCATATTTTCCAGGTTAGTTGTAATTTAAATAAATAACAAAGACTGTCGCATCTTTACTACTGTTTTCGTTCCCATAGATTTTGTCTTGGCTTTATTAATTTCATATCTGGTTCATATCATAGCTGCTCATGAGGCTAGGAAGAGGTTCTGTCTAACACTTATTCAAAGTCATTATACAAGTCATCCATATACAATTACATTATATTATCATGCACATTTCGCTTAAATGTGTTGATCTAATTATATCTGAGTTCTAGAATGATGGAGGGAAAGACATCAGACTCTCCAGAACCCAGTTGTGAGTCCATGAAAAGTGATGTGTCAATGGATCATCCACTTGAGTTCAGAGACAGAGACAGTTCCGCTGATTCGATGTAAGTGTAATGAGGTGGTTTACAGCAGTATTCCACTTGATCAATCTCTCTCATCTCATTATGAAGCTCTACATGATCTTCATCAGGTGCTGAAGCAGTAAAACACTAAACTGTGCAGTGCTGCAGCTCTCAGACTGGCAGTGAGGAAAACTGCTTTAAGAGTTCAGTTCAGCCTGCAGTCCTGAGCCAGAGGGTCTGTGGTGCTACAGAAGAACTTTTATTTGTGGGAAATTAATGAGAATATGACTATTTTATTAATTCATTAAATCATTTGTTTCTAATTATGTTATTGTTAGTTAATAAACCCTGAACTCAATGTATCATGTTAAGACCATGTTAAATATCTGTGTCTGTGTAAATGTGTCTTATGTAACTATGAGTACATATAGTCCTTATTGCATGATGTGGTTTGTTTGTTCATAGACCACAAAAGAAGAAATCAAACAGAAATCAGTTGGATTCCATATTCAAGGTGTGTCTTTTTAACATGTGTAACTTGTGTGACTTATATTTTATGTGTATATCTTAAAATTATGGCAATTATATAATTATATATTCAGTCAGAATGCCAGTTGCAACTGTGGTAACAAACAGACTTTTTTCTTTTCATAAAATAAAAGCATCTCTGACTGTGTAATGTTTTAATATTTAGATATCTTACTGTGTGTTTCTAACCAGGAGCTGGAACACAAAGTCATCACACTGATAAAGAATGAGCTGAAGAGGTTTAGGAAGCTCCTGAGTCCAAATTACCCAGCATGCAGTGAGAGGGAGGGGGAGGATGAGGAGGATCTGCAGAGTGTCAGAGAGGGAGCGCTGAAGATCACACTGCACGTCCTGAAGAACATGAACCACATAGATCTCGCTAACACACTGCACAACAGTAAGAGCTCTGGACCATCAATTTACCACTTACATATCCATACTTACACTTACACCACAGTGCTGCTATTTAACATTTATGGAATGAGTTTCCAGTGTCAGCACTTTGTAACAGTCAGAGGTAAAGCTGTAAATTTATGTTTTCTGATAGAGGAGGTCAGACTTTTCAGTTTATTGGTAACATGACAAGCTAACAATTTTTAAAATAATATTGTATTTTTATTGTGCTTAGTAAACTGTGCTTTATTCCTTTTGTTTCTTTGTTTTATTAGAGCTTTACCCGGTCGTTGCATATCAGCAAAAATTAAAATCCAACCTGAGAGAAAAATGCAAAAGAATTAATGAAGGAATCTCACAGCATGGAAGCTCAGCACTTCTGAATGAGATCTACACGGAGCTCTACATCACAGAGGGTTGGAGTGGAGACGTCAATAATGAACATGAGGTCAGACAGATTGAGACAGTGTCCAGGAGACCAGCAACACAGGAGACACCCATCAAATGTAATGACCTCTTTAAAGACAAGTCCATCAGAAGTGTGTTGACTAAAGGAGTTGCTGGAATTGGAAAAACAGTCTCTGTGCAGAAGTTCATTCTGGACTGGGCTGAAGGAAAAGCAAATCAGGACATCTTCTCCATGTTTCCACTTCCCTTTAGAGAACTGAATTTGATGAAGCAGAAAAATCTCAGTCTGATGAATCTTCTTCACCACTTTTTCCCAGAAATGAGAAAACTAGAACTAATAAACTGTGACTCCTACAAAGTGGTGTTCATCTTTGATGGTCTGGATGAGTGTCGACTTCCTCTAAATTTCCAGAGCAATGAGAGATTGTGTGATGTGACAGAGTCAGCCTCAGTGGATGTTCTGCTGACAAACCTCATCAAGGGGAATCTGTGTCCTTCTGCTCTCCTCTGGATAACCTCTCGACCAGGAGCAGCCAATCAGATCCCTCTTGAGTGTGTAGACCTGGTAACAGAGGTACGAGGGTTCAGTGATCCTCAGAAAGAGGAGTACTTCAGGAAGAGGATCAGTGATCAGAGCCTGGCCAATAAAATCATCACACACATGAAGTCTTCAAGAAGCCTCTACATCATGTGCCACATCCCAGTCTTCTGCTGGATTTCAGCCACTGTTCTAGAGAGAATGTTGGGTGAAGCAGAGAGTGGA
>CM040472.1:21316266-21335487 GCA_022758105.1 Pangasianodon gigas | reverse complement strand
AAGAGTGTGGCATTGATGTCACAGAAGCTTCAGTGTACTCAGGAGTGTGTACCCAAATCTTCAGAGAAGAGTTTGAGCTTCACCTGGGGAAGGTTTACAGTTTTGTACATCTGAGTGTTCAGGAGTTTCTGGCTGCTTTATACACATTTCTCTTCTTCATCAGCAGAACTATAACACAACAACAAACGACTGATCTGTCTGATCTTTTCAGCAAGTCACACATGTCTGATTTTCTCAGGAGTGCAGTGGACAAGGCATTACAGAGTGAGAATGGACACCTGGACCTGTTCCTCCGCTTCCTTCTTGGTCTCTCTCTGGAGTCCAATCAGACTCTCTTACGAGGCTTAATGCCACAGACAGGAAGCAGCTCTCACAGCAAACAGGAAACAGTCAAGTACATCAAGGAGAAGATCAGGGAGAATCCATCTCCAGAGAAATCCATCAATCTGTTCCACTGTCTGAATGAACTGAATGATCATTCTCTAGTGCAGGAAGTACAAACTTACCTGAACAAAGGAGATTATGGGTGTCTCAGTGGAACCAGACTCTCTCCTGCTCAGTGGTCAGCTCTGGTGTTTGTGTTACTGAACTCAGAACAGGAGCTGGATGAGTTTGATTTACGTAAATATGATACATCAGACGAATGTTTTCTGAGGCTGCTGCCAGTGGTCAAAACCTTCAGAAAAGCTGTGTGAGTATTTTTATTTATAGATGTTTTACTGCATGTTTTGTTATTTTAATGTATCACTGAACCACACTGTTTGGATCAATGCTTGTTAATAGTCACTCTAATCATCTTTAAACAAACCTCTGTACCTCTCTGTACTTTTACAGATGATTGTTTCGCATTTTACACTAAAACATTATGTCTGCACTGAGGGACCTACCTTGTTTGGTTTGGACTGATCAAACTTTATCTTTAGTTTGGATCTGTTTTGAAATACTCAAGCACTGTAAATTACAAATAATATTTTTATGTTATTAACTGTAAATGTTTTTTTCTCCAACAAAAATGCAATATCATAATAAAATACTAAAATCATGTACTAAAATAATTTCCTATGACTGTGGAGGCAGGGGCGTGGTTGAGTGAATGGAGGGCGGAGCTGGGGAAAGTAAATGGTTAGGATCTACACTTGTGCTGGATTTTTCTAACGGGTGTTCTGTGTTTCAACGAGCAGCAGCAAGCATAAACAGGGGAGAGGCGAGAGCCATGAGAGAGAGCAGCACAGAGCCGTGTGTGTGTGTGTGTGTATACAGTATATGTGTATAGGGAAATAAAATCACTTAAAAGGGAAAGGTATAGTGAAGAAAATTAAAGAATTTCAAGAATTTCCCTCATGGGATCAATAAAGTATATCTATCTATCTATCTATCTATCTATCTAAAGAGCCTCTTTAGAGCCTATCTAAGCCTGCCTCCTGTCTCTTCATTTCCAGTCCACCTCATAAAGTATCACAATAGCCTAAGACAGTAACACAAACTCTCTGTCTAACTAACCAACTAAACCAAATCAAAATGATAGTGTAGAATCAAAACAAATTCTGCTGCTGAATCAACCAGGTGTGTAAACAGCAATAAGAGTGTGTGTGTTTGTGTGTGTGTGTGTATGTGACAGAGAAAGAGATAGAGAAGGATACAGATTAGAGAGACTTTTTGAATCTTTAATATCTGCACTTTTGTTTGTAGAAAGTTGAACGCAGATCAGAGTGTAGTGTTTGTAGGCTGCTCTCTCTCTCTCACGTGTGTGTATGTACATGAGCTAATGGTGTTATAATAAATAGTAGCTGAGAGATTGGGGAGTGCAGAAAGACGTCGCTGCTCCTGTAAATGTGCTGATGTGGCGTCCTGTCCTCTGATTTCTGTGTGTGAGAGAAACACACTCACATTTCTGTTACATGTTATAGTTTAGCTGTATTATGGCTGTGTTTGTGTGTTTGAGATCAGTGTTCTGATATTTCATCATTTCTCTTCCAGGTTGCGTCAGTGTAATCTGACAGAGGAAAGCTGTAGAGGTCTCTCCTCAGTTCTCAGCTCAAACTCCTCCAGTCTGAGTGAAATTAACCTGAGTCACAATAACCTGCAGGATTCAGGAATAAAGCTGCTCTCTGCTGGACTGGAGAGTCCACACTGTAAACTGGAGAAACTGTGGTGAGATTAACACACACACACACACACACACACACACACACTGGACTGGGACATTTTGTGTAGGAATAATTTGTGTAAGAATACATAAACAAAATTTTCAGCAGAGTTTTAATGAACACAGTAACATCCAGTTTTCATCTGCTATCATTTTAATTTTAGTGATCTGATGTACTGTATATAATGATGTTGTGTAATAAATGTTCTCCATGCTAAAGCATGTTAAGTGTGAGAAGATTGTCTTTCTTGCAGGGTGTGTGATTGCAGCTTTACAGATGAAGGTTGTGTTGCGCTGGCTTCAGCTCTGAGGTCAAACTCCTCATCAAACATAACTGAACTGAATCTGTACGATAATAAAATAGGAGAATCAGGGATGAACCTGCTCAATGATCTACTGAAGGATCCACACTGTAAACTGAAGACACTATAGTGAGTTACTGACTTATAATCTTTTTATATACAGTTGTGGTTATAAAGTTACACACACCTTGCAGAATCTGCAAAATGTTAATAATTTTTAAAAAATAAGAGCGATCATAAAAATTGCATCTTGTTTTTTCTAATGATTGGTGTAAATTGTTATTATTTTGTCTTCTGGGACACATGTAAGTATCTTATGTAGCTTCTGAAGTGCAGTACTAAGTACATCCCTCTGGCTCTTAAAGTATCGTGTTGCCTTCTTGAGCATCAGTGAATGTTTGCACCTTTTGTATTAGCTGTGTACAAGTCCCTCAGTGTGAAAAGATCTCTCTCAGCATCATATAGCCCCTGTTGGAAAGGGGTCAAATATGCAGAAGATGCTGGAAAACCAATGAATGTGCATGCTGTCATTTACACTGATATTGTTTATAAGGATTCTGATGACTGACTGATCAAAGTTGTCTGTCGTTCTGTCCTGTTCTCTGTTTTCCAGCATTTAGTCATATTACTGGACCAGGACCGATGTATGACAGGAGTCTCACCTCAAATCCTTCAGCATCTACACAGAACACAGAGATATCACATCATCACAGTGATTACAACAATACGCATTCATTCATTGTAGCGATTTAGATCTCATTTTTGTAACTCCTTATTTGTATTTGTTTCTTCATTGTGTTGCTACTCAACAGCATCATTATCTGATTTTACATGAAAGCGTGTTTTTTTTTTTTTTATCATTTTGTATATAATGTCCCCACAAAGCTCTCTGTTAACTGGTCAGTCTACATTCCTATCCTTACTTATGGTCATGGGTAGTGACCAGAAGAATAAGGCCGTGAGTACAGGCAGTGGAAATGAGGTTCCTCAACAGGTTGATGGGATTGCTCTCCATGATAGGATGAGGAGCTCGACAATCCGGGAATCCTGCAGTAGAGTCAATTCTACTCCAAACTTAGAGGAGTTAACTGAAGTGATTTGGGCACCTTACAAGGACACAGCCTGGTCAGCTACAAGTAGTCTGGTTTCAGGTACATACCACAGGACTGAGACCCGAGGGCAGACCCAGGAGATACTGTACCTCAAATTTGCCTTGGGAATGGCTGGGGAGGAGCTTTAACCTGTGGCTGCAAATAGAGAAATCTGGACTGACCTTCTTGGCCTGCTGCCACTGCAACACAACTCAGGAAAAGTGGGAGGAAAATAAATTAATAAATATATTTTTTATATGATCTTTTAAAATACAAAATGTACATATAAAGATGTTAAACAAGTGTACAATAAAAAGTCTTAGTAAAGAAAGTACTAAAGAAAGAATTATGCCTGTGTATCTTAATTTACTACATACAGTCAGGTAAATAGATATTTGGACATTGACACACATTATTGTTATTTTACCTGTCTACCACAGTACATTGGAGTTGAAATGAAATAATGAATATAAATAATTTGAAGGTATTGACATGGAGTGAACAGTGAAGGAATTACAGTACTTTGAATATGTAAAGTCAATGATTGCCTGAAATCTAGAACCCATCTAGAGAGTTGTAAGATGTTTAATGCTATAATACTTCAAAACTTAATATTACACATATCATAAATATTATAATTAATAGGCGAGAGAGGTAGTATTTAAGGTCACAAAAGGTAAAATAAATGCATTTGAGAGCCTTTAATATAAAAGGGCTAACAAATATACCAAATTTGATGGCAATATGTCAGGCTGTTACAGAGATTTGCTCTCAGTTCCAGTCAGGTGATTTTGTCATCAAATTCATTTGTTACGGATAAACCTTCTCACATAACAAAATCTGACAAAATTTGTAGAAAAAAAGAGAAAAACTGTTAACAGGATATGCACTCACTTCCTATTTGGCAACCTCACCATCAAATATGCTTGTGATTATGAATGAACCACCTCGCATATCAAAAATCTGAGAGACACATTTTGTTTGTGATGGTCTCACAATTCTGTGATTCAAATGTTGTGGTTACTAGACAAAATTTGTAGGAGTAGAGGCAATAAATGTGTGTTTCTCAATGCTAAGTACACTATCTATGGACTTGCTTCTTTGGGAAGTATGAACTTGGCAAATACTATAGCCTTACAAGAACAAACTCGCAATGACATGAGTACAGAGAACACATCTATATGCATTTAAGATGCGCTGTGTACTTACTATCGCACTGCCATGGTTAAGTTCAATTGTCTGTATTATACAAAAGCGTTTTGGCTTTCCTGGTTAACTTTTATTTATATAAATCTTTTCAACGCTGAATTAATCAAGGAAACACTCTAAAAACACTTCTGTACAATTCAAAAATATTCTGATATGACTGCTTAATCACACCTGCTTTTATCACAATAATAAAGAAAAATAATAATACAAACCATCTGAAACAGCTTCAGAGTAAATTTTATTACTGAATTTTATTGTTATTCATTAGATTGTTACGTAAACTGTTTGTTCAGGCCCCCTAGTGGTGTAGACACCACCAGTCTGATTATTGTGCAAATATCTTTGTTAGAGAAAACAATATCATCAAAAGATACTTGTCATTTTTCAAAGTAATAATTTATCTATCTGCATATGAAATTTGAGCTTTCTCTGTCACATTGTTGTGGAGCACTCAATAACTGTACAGATGTGGGGACTTGTTTACAGCCTGATGGAACTCCTGATGTAACATGGCCAAGTATTTGGGAAATCACAATCTAAATACCATCAAAAATAAATAAAAGGCAACAATAAAACACAACAGTCATATCATAGATTATTTATTATATTTAGTAAAATTAAACATTCTTGAACCATGATCTATTTTGGTACATGTCTGTCCTTTCATTCAAGTGAATAGTCAGGTGTGTCCTGCCTAAATTTTGGAATATTAAGACTTTAACTGAATTAGTAAAAGAAAAACAGGAAAATACCCTATTTTGATTAACCTATTCCACTTTGTGGCCTACAGAAATGGCCCCCACAGTCTACAGTTCCAAATCCACACACTCACTGTCATGCTTAATCTCCCCTGCCTACTGCTCACACACACTTGTACTCAGTCTCAACACACACACACGCACACGAAAATTCTTTCATGATGAGCAAGTATCCATGGATTCACTTACTGACCTCTGGATTTGTCTAGACCATCTGATATGGAACCGAGGGGAACAAAGAGCTCAAAACCAAGTGCACTGGAGCCCATGCAGTTTGGACAGGCTGAGTTAACTTTTGTGTAAGGCATCACAAGGAGAGATTGTGCTTCTACTGTCTCAGTCCAAAGCATGCATCTGTCTGCAAAACAAAAGGGAGAGAAAAATCAGGAAAGTTTTCTGCCACAGAGTGCAGCTTTTACCTGAATGAAAGCCCACTGCCATGGTTCCGTCCACTGGACTGCATCTGGTGCTCCCTTTTTAGATCAGTCAGCGGGCTGGCGACATCCGTATATTTAGGCACAAACCTACGATAATAGCCAGCCAGCCCCAGAAACTGTCTCATCTCTTTTTTGGTCTTGGGCCTCGGGCAGTCTGCAATCTCTGCTGTCTTATCAATTTGGGGATGCACCTGCCCATGACCCCAGTGGAAACCCAGATACTGTACTTCCACCCACCCAATCGCACACTTCCTTGGGTTTGCCGTGAGCCCTGCCTGCCCCAACGATCTCAGAACAGCCCTCAAATGCTGCATGTGCCACTGCTAATCATTGCTGTAGATAATATCATCCAGATAGGAAACTGGAATGTCACGGGGGCCCCTAACAACCCAAAAGGAAGGGCCACAAATTGGTGTAACCCAAACAGAGTGGAAAAGGCAATTTTTGTACAAGATATTGGAATCAAGGGGATCTGCTGATATCCCTTTGTCAAATCTAGTGTTGAATAAAAGAGAGCCACACCTAACTTATCAAGTAGAGCATCAATGCGAGGCATTGAGTATGCGTCGATTTTAGACACCGCTTTGACTTTTCTGAAGTCCACACAAAACCTGACTGAACCATCCATTTTGGGAACCAAAACTTCCAGGCTGGACCAGTCACTGTGGGACTCCTTGCTTACTACCATATCGAGCATGGCCTTGAGCCCATCCCGAACCACCTGTTGTTTATGCTTGAGTAGACGATAGGGGTTGCTGCGTACCACCACCCCTGGGGGTGTCTATGTGGTACTCTATGAGATTAGTGCGACTGGGTAGAGGCGAGAACATGTCAGAAAATTCCCCCTGCAACTTGGCAACGTCCATGATTTGGGATGGAGAGAGGTGGTCTCCATAAGGGAGCAGGGTGGATTGAGCCACCATTTGTAGATTCACCTCCGGTCCTAGCTCCTCCCTCTCTGGAACAACCATCGTCAAAACCCATGGTTTGAGGAGCCTCCCTCCATGGTTTTAGGAGGTTAAGGTGGTAAACCTGCCGTGCCCCCCTCTATCTGTTCTTTCAAAGGGGACCTTGATTAAAGGGCGTGGGCTGGACGAGTCACCAGCTGACATTTGCAATCTGCCGCACACCAACTGCGAACATCACTGTGAATGCCCGTCCAATAAAAATGAGCCATTAGATGGTTCAGTGTCTTATCCTGGCCTAAATGCCCAGCCGTGGGATTATGATGAGCCACATGGAGCAAGAGTTCCCTACAGCTTTTTTGGACCAACAACTGGGTCATCTCTTCCTGCGTTTGAGTGTCCTGCATTACTCAGTACAACCTATTCTTAATAATCGAAACATATGGGTGGGAGAGTGCAACATTAGGCTGAATTTGCTGGTCTCGTCATGTGACTGTTCCAAGGGGAAATCCCTGAGGGGGATGATCTTGCCCCAGAAATTTGATGTTGACAGGCACCAGTGGATTTTCGTGAACATCCCTGTGTGCACACCTCACCATCACCAAACGTGCATTCCCCAATGCCTCACGTTGAACCATGCATTGGTGAATTGAGGCCTGGTTCAGCCTGAATCCAAGGCATGGTATGCACCCCCTTGGACACTCTCTGGTATGCAGTACAACCCGGCTCAGTCAGGGCGGTCTGTGGTGCATCAGGGATCTGGACCAATGCCCCCACCTCCATCACATGGCATTGGTCCTGGAAATGCCCGGGTTCCCCGCAATGCCGGCAGACCAGTCCAGGCCTTAATCCCACACCTGTGGCTCTGTAGTCACCAAGGAATTGGCTCCTGTTTCTGTGGTGCAGGGATGAGGAAGTGGGGACGAAGGAGTGGGGGTGAGGAGGAGGAGGAGGACAGATATGAGAGTGAGAGGGAGAAAGAAGTAGAAAGGAGGCCACAAAGTGGTCCTCAGCCAGCTGTACCACCTCAACCAGTAATGCCAATCGGTGGCACTGAACCGATTCCACCGTCCCTTCTGGTAGTCAGTGACAAACTGCTCCAGTACCACGATGTTGACGATTCCTTTGGTGCCAAGCTTCTCTGAAAGTATCCACCTTTGGGCAGAGTCCTGGAGCTGTTGGGCGAATGCAAATGTGTGGTTGCTCTCACTGTACCCATCTTGGATCAGGGCCTGGTCTTGGGTTTGGTGGATGCCGGTGAGGGACTTGATGATCTCAGCTAAGGACAAGGACTCCATGACGGTGAATCTATCCGTGGTTCTCCCGGGTTTTGGCAACAGTGACACTTGCTCTGGTCGGGATGAGAATGAGGATACAGGAGGCAGGCTTGCAACAACTCAAAAGATGCTTTATTCTTTATCTTTTACTCTCGCTTTTCAGTGGTTTTATTTCACACACACACACACACACACACGGCTTTGTGCTGGTTGGCTCTCTCTCCCGAGGCGTTCATCTCCCCACTTTTTATCCTCGCCACAGATCACTGCAACACAGAACTCTCATTAGTACAATTTCTCTCAGGTGTGCAATCCTTAACCCTCATCTTCTCTGGCTTCGCCCCAATCAAAAATGTGAAGTTCGAAAATATTATTAATTTTCATAATTTTGCAACATGATCTTAGAAGCTTTGTTATACAGTATGTTTTTACTAAACAAGTTATTTTTTTAAAAGTTTCATTCAGCAAAAAAAATACAGTTCTTTGTACTTTCTTTGTACATTTTGTTCTTATACATTCAAATTTCATTAACTAATGTTAACAAGTCCAAGGAAAAAATGTCATTACCATCACACACTACATTAAAAAGTCTAGATCATCTACATATACCTTAGGCTATTTCAAACTACATGTTGATCAAGGCCATGATCTTTCTTCATTTCACTGATTGACCTTGGGGGGTTGGTGGAAGTTTCCCTTACTGGCTTTGACAGTAGGCATCCCGTGTACCAGGAATGGATGGAGTGGGGTGATCGTGGGGGGAGTCAGGATGTTCCCAGTTAAATCAGCACAGCTGGCAACCTTACCCACAACTGTGATCATGCAAACCAGGGAATTTCAAAGCACTAACACTAAATCGGTGGTTCTTAACCTTTTTGCAACCCACTTTTACAAATGACAATGGATGTTAAATGGATAAAGATTAATATAGTATAAAACATCTTCAATGTTTCGGACTACTCACTCAGTGGGATGGTTGGGCTTGGATAGAGGATGCAAGGTGATCCAGCCGTGGCTGAGTAGGGCTGAGGAAAAGACGCAAACTATCTTCAACTATGAGTCTGGTTCTTCAGGTACACCAGCGCTGAAAAAACAGCCTCACAGAGATAGGTCGATGCGAATGAGAGAAGTTTTTTCAATGCCATGTCACTCGGTTCTCGGTATTCTCTGCCATTTCTGTTGCCATGTCAACCAGTGACTCTTCCAATTCATTTGCCATTCCTGTCAATGATGTCTCTGTAAAGGGGTTTCTAATCCACTCTTCTATTATAGACATGGCTTGATTTTCAGAGAAATAGTCACGGAATTGCATTTGCATGTCATTTAGGTGAACCCTGATAAAAGGCCACAAGTTGGTTATTGACACGGTGGTCTCATTCAGAAAATCATCCAGTGATGGGAAAGCATCAAAGTTATCGTTGTCCAAGCGAGTTTGCCATAACGTTTTTTTTATTCATGCTTCAATTTTATCAGAAAGTGTGAAGAGTGATTTGTTTTTACCCTGAATTCCTGTGTTCCCCGCGACGCCCCTGCTACCACATTGACCCCCCCCGCTACCGCTTTGTGACCCCCCCGCTACCGCTTTATGACCCCCACAGTGCCTGTAAGTGTGAGTATCTTTTCTGTTATTGTTATGTGTGGTGCATCTGTGAACAGAGTATTAGTTGTATAACAAAGACTTTTCACCGTTGTAGCCAGTGGCTGTCATATAAAGGAGACTCATGCAAATGACAGATGCAAATGCAGGAAAGGCAGGTATAATAAGAGACAATGCAAACAATACAAAATGTAATGCAAGGTCAAAATCAGAAAACAGGCCGAGATCAGGCAATCTGCAAATAGGGTACACGAGGCTAGGCAAAACACAAGGATCAGAAAACAAAGGCAAGGTCAAACCAGCAATAACGTGGCAGAGATAAGCAAGCTTGATAACGTCAGTAACACAAGGAAAACTGAGTGTTTACTTCACAAAGGGCTGGTGACTGAAAGTCTCTTTATAAAGGGTAAGTGTGTGTGTGTGTGTGTGTGTGTGTTCTCAGAAGTGGAGTCCGGGGCGGCTATGTTTGTAGGACCCGGTGATTGTTGGGAACTGGAGTTTGTTACCTGTTTTGACAGTGACTACAAGAGGAAGCTTTGCCAGAAGTGTGTTCCAACAAAGCACACTAAAACACCATCTACAGAACATGTACTGTTTTAGCAGTTATTGTACTGTCTTGTGCTGTTTGCACACGTTTGCACATGCCCTTTATGGAGTAATATGGAGTCTCTTGTAGTTCTGTGTTGTTTTATGCAGCACCATGGTCATGAAGGAATGTTGTTTCATTTCACTGTGTACTGAACTAGCTCTATATGGTAGAAATAACAATAAAGCCATTTTGCTCATCATGTGCTGTGGAGACATCTGAATGGTGTTTTTTTTCCCTAGTATTCAAGTTCATTATTCTAATTCATCTACTGTAAACATGAATGCATATTCACACACAGTGTTCTGTTTTATTCAGTGTTATTTCAGAAGGATTTGATTGATTTATAGTCATGAATGAAATAAAATAAAACAATGCAAAGGCACTTTCAGATTTTGACTGAAGAGTAAAAAGGCCAGCCTAAAAAGATTAAACAGGGCTACAATAAAGCATCAAATCCAGCATTTTAGAAATAATGTTAATGGTATTAAAAATATTATTTTTAAAAATCTTTGCTCTCCTGTGGCGGTCAGTGAGTTAGCTGTGTTTTACTGCAGAATCACTTAGAAATGCACCATTTAAACATTGCTCAGTTAAACATACACACAGAGAGATGCTGAGTTTCACTTTCACAATTATACGGTTTTATACTGCAGTGGAGGGAGAGGTTACAGCAGCACTAAACGGAAACACACACACACACACACACACACACACACACACACACAGACAGACGGTTTAATTTCACACGCCGATGTTGGAGTGAAGTAAACGTGTGTCCTGCTGTAATCTGGAGACGGAGACATGACCTCCAACATGAGTGTGTCTGGAAAACAGGATTTAAAGAAAGACGAGAGGTGAGTTACTTTTCCATTCACCAGCAGTAAATACACACAGGAACAGATCTGTATCTCTAAACACTCACTAGGTCCCCGAGGAACTAAACGTTGGTTCAAGCTGCTAAATAGCAGCTAATATATCACTGATCTGATCTAAGAACAGAGATTTAGAGAAATCCTTCACTGAGAGAAGAATAAACAGAACAGAGTGGAGAACAAGGATTTTGGTCATACACACAGTTAGATTCAGTAGTGGAGCTGTGGAGAAAAAAAACACCTTACAGGTACAGATGAGTGTAAATTACCATTTCATTAATACAAACTAAAAAGATAAACGTAACATATATAAAAAAGAAATTAAGTGTGTCAGGTTTTGCTGTAACAAAAAAGGGTCAAACAGTCTATGCTAAGGTATTGATAATGAAAATAAAAAAGAACAAAATGGTCTCAGTTTAAAGGTTTATATCCCTCTACCTGAATCTGTTATAAATATTCTTTAATAACCTGTATATCCACTTGCACTGACCTTTATAACTGACTTCTCAGTCATATTCCCTGAGAAGCTTTTTGATCCATGACACCATTTTTTCTTGATATTTCTGTTGTAATTCTGTCAGGCGTCACACACTGCCTTCTGTAGATCAGGTTTGGAGAGTGAGAGGGTCATACTAACTCTTTTGTTGTCTTGTTACAGGAATGCACCTTCATTTAATTTCTAACATGTTTGAAATTTTCTAACTAAAGTAACTATAAAAAAATACATATAAACATATATATAAAAAATTCAAGCCATATTATGTTAGCATGCACTTTTCCCTTGAATATTTGAATCTAATTATATCTGTGTTAGAGTGATGGAAGGAAAGAGATCAGACTCGCCAGAACCCAGCTGTGTGTCCATGAAGAGTGACCAGTCAATGAGAGAGCCAGTTAAGTTCAGAGATGGAGACTGTTCTACTGATCAGAGGTCAGTGTATTGTAGTGTTTTGTTCATTTGCTCACCAAGAAACAACCGCACACACATTTACACTTTCCATGAATATAGATATTCGGTGCATTAATAGCAGTGCATAACAGATTTTGTGCATTACTGAGCTACTGACTAAATGTGTGTGTGATTTTGAAATGATTGGCTTGCCGCAGTTCACTCAGGTACAAGCAGTATTTAGCCTCCAAACAAACATCATAAAGGTGTTCTTCAGAATGAAGAAAAAATGGGATCTCTGTGACCTTAATGGTTATTGGTAACAGATAAGCTTGTTTAAGTATTTCAGAAACTGCTGCTCTCCTGGGATCTTCCGCCTGAAATGTGCGTTAGATAAGATTAGTCATTTTTTTGACTAACAATTCTCTAATAGTTAAGTAGGTGGCATTGAGATCTGAATGATGAATGAACGGTCACATTCCTGTGTTTTAGCAGCAATTTAAGAAAGAAATGTGCAAAAATTGCAAAGGGAGTGGTGTGGTGTTCAGTTGAGTATGAGTGTGTGTGTGTCTGGGTTGGTGTCAGTCCAGTCGCTGGGTTACACAGTCTGACTGTGAGGGCCTGAATGCTTCGGTACACATTGCTGGTGGCTTTGTGGATGCAGCATATGGTGTAAATGTCTGTGATGGAGGGAAGAGAGACTCATAATGCACTTGTGCTGAGGTCAAGATTAAAGATTTTTATTTGTCACATACAAAGTTATATATAATATATATCTTGCAGTGAAATGAGAACGTGGGCCACTCCTCTTTAGACTGTGCATATAATTTAATCCATGGCTTAAATCATTATTTTTTATTATGTTCTGCAAATTTTCCAGGTTATTTTTACATGAAAGAAATAAACAAAATGACTGTTGCACCTTTAATTAATGTTTTTTCCACAGATTTTGTCTTGGCTTTATTAATTTCATTATTTGTCTGTCTGATGTGATTTGCTGCTCACAAGGCTAGGAAGAGGTTCTGACTAAAACTTATTCAAAGTCATTATACAATAATCTGTATACAATTACATTGTATTATCATGCACATTTCCCTTAATTTGTGGATATAATTATATCTGAATTCTAGAATGATGGAAGAAAAGAGATCAGACTCTCCAGAACCCAGTTGTGTGTCCATGAAGAGTGACAAGTCAATGGATCATCCACTTGAGTTCAGAGACGAAGACAGTTCTACTGATCTGAGGTCAGTATAGTGAGATGTTTAATGGCAGTGTTCCACCAGATTAAACTCACTCATCTCGTTATGAAGCTCTTCATGAGCTTTATCAGGTGAAGCAGTAAAACACTAAACTGTGCAGTGCTGCAGCCCTCAGGGAAACCTGGTTGAAAAAATTCAGTTCAGCCTGAAGTCCCTAAGCTAGAGGGTCTGTGGGGCTACAGAAATACATTTACACCTGGGAAATTAATGATAATTAATGATGATATTATTGATCATAATTTAATTCATTCATTAAAACATTTGTTTCTAAATATGTTACTGTTAAATATCTGTGTTTGTATAAATGTGTGTTGTGTAGTATGTAATATGGACTTTATGAATACATATAATCCATATACATGATGTGTTTTGTTTGTTCATAGACCACAAAAGAACAAATCAAACTTTAGCAGAAGTCAGTTGGATTCCATATTGAAGGTGTGTATCTTTTTAATATGAGTAGGTTGCAGAGTTTTTTTTTTTTTTACTGTCCACTTTATTAGGAACACTTGTACACCTGCACATTCATGCAGTTATCTAATCAGCCAATCATGTGGCAGCAGCGCAATGCATAACATCATGCAGATGCAGGCCAAGAGCTTCTAAGGTTCACATCAAACATCAGAATGGAGAAAAAATGTGATTTCTGTGACTTTAACCGTGGCATGGTTGTTGGTACCAGACGGGCTGGTTTGAGTGTTTCAGAAACTGCTGATCTCCTGGGATTTTCACACACAACAGTCTCTAGAGTTTACACAGAATGGTGCAAAAAACAAAAAACATTTAGTGAGCAGAGGATCTGCAGGCTGAAAAAGACCGGTAGATTTTTTTTTCTAATCTTCAACTGTCCAGTTTGGGTGAGTCTGTGCCCATGATAGCCTCATTTTCCTGTTCTTGACTGACAGGAGGGAAACCTCCTGATGTGGTCTTCTCCTGTTGTAGCTCATCCACCTCAAGATTAGATGTTTTGTGCATGCTGAGATGCTTTTCTGCTCACCAAAGACTTTATTTGACATTATTTGATTTGCTATATCCTTCCTGGCAGCTCAAACCAATCTGGCCATTTTCTGCATGACTTTGTAACAGACTTTATTCGATTCTGTTATATTGCACTAATTCTGGATGTACTGGCGCTCGTTATGTATGTGTGTGTGTGTAATGCATTTTTCCCCTCGGGGCTTGTCGTAGATAGGCAATGGGCATGCGCACTTTTTCGCTCTAGAGTGTTGCGGGTTTTTGAGTTCTCTCTGGTGTGTGTCGGAGAATAAAAAGTTAAGAAGAGTTCAGACATTCTCGTTTATTGTTTTCTTATCCATAATTGTTTAGGCGAACCCTGCACGAACGCTCGATCACAATTTTATGCACTGTGCTGCTGCCACATGATTGGCTGATTAGATAACTGAATAAATGAGCAGGTGTACAGATGTTCCTAATAAAATGGACGGAGAGTGTATATTAAGACAGAATTTCAGTTGTAACTGTGGTTAAAACACAGAGATTTTTCTTCTTTTCATAAAATAAAAGCAAACATCAACAGTAATCAGTTGGAGTCCATATTCAAGGTGTGTGTGACACTTTAATGTCTGTAACTTGTGTGAGTAAGTTGTAGGTTTTTTAAATTGAGGATAATGACAATTTACTATTTTATCTATGTGTAGTAGCATTATTGGTAATCAGACAGAATTGCACTTTTAACTGTTCTAATGTTTTTCTGTTCATAAAATATAAACATCTCTCACTGTGTAACATTATAATATTTAGATCTCTTATTGTGTGTTTCTAACCAGGACCTGGAACACAAAGTCATCACTCTGATAAAGAATGAGCTGAAGAGGTTTAGGAAGCTCCTGAGTCCAGATTACCCAGCATGCAGTGAGAGGGAGGTGGAGGATGATGAGGATCTGCACAGTGTCAGAGCAGGAGCGCTGAAGGTCACACTGCACGTCCTGAAGAACATGAACCACACAGATCTCGCTAACACACTGCAGAACAGTAAGAGCTCTTGGCCTTGAATTTACTACTGGTCCATACTTACACATACACCACGGTGCTGTTAAATTCTGGAATGGGATTGGTCAGAGGGTGTTGATTAATTTTTATAATAGCAGCTTTGACAATAGTACAGGTGCAAATCAGCTGCTCTCATTCTATTACGTTACCATTTCTATAGTAACAGCTCATTCCCAGTGATTTCTGCAGTGGACGCTCCACATAAACAGACAAAAAAGTGTGTAATCATTGATACCTTGAGGTTTTCTGTAAGGAGACATTTCTGTAACATTTATGGAAGGAGTCTCCAGTACTTTGTAACAGTCAGAGGGAAAGCTTTTCTTATATCTTCAGGACAGAGGATTCTTTGCTGTTTATTGGTAACATGACAAGCTAACTAAAATTAATAATTATTAATAATATTGATTTTTTACTGTGCTTTATTCCTTTTTATTCCTTTGTTTATTAGAGCTCGTCTCTGAGTATCAGCAAACATTAAAATCCAACCTGAGAGAAAAATGCAAAAGAATTAATGAAGGAATCTCACAGCATGGAAGCGCAGCACTTCTGAATGAGATGTACACAGAGCTCTACATCACAGAGGGTTGGAGTGGAGACGTCAATAATGAACATGAGGTGAGACAGATTGAGACAGTGTCCAGGAGACCAGCAACACAGGAGACACCCATCAAATGTAATGACCTCTTTAAAGACAAGTCCATCAGAACTGTGCTGACTAAAGGAGTTGCTGGAATTGGAAAAACAGTCTCTGTTCAGAAGTTCTTTCTGGACTGGGCTGAAGGAAAAGCAAATCAGTACGTCACCTTCATGTTTCCACTTCCCTTTAGAGAGCTGAATCTGATGAAGCAAGAAAATCTGAGTTTGATGAATCTTCTTCATCACTTTTTTCCAGAAATAAGAAAAAAACTAGAATTAATAGACTGTGACTCCTACAAAGTGATGTTCATCTTTGATGGTCTGGATGAGTGTCGACTTCCTCTAAATTTCCAGGACAATGAGAGATTGTGTGATGTGACAGAATCAGCCTCAGTGGATGTGCTGCTGACAAACCTCATCAAGGGGAATCTGCTTCCCTCTGCTCTCCTCTGGATAACCTCTCGACCAGGAGCAGCCAATCAGATCCCTCCTGAGAGTGTAGACCTGGTAACAGAGGTACGAGGGTTCAATGATCCTCAGAAAGAGGAGTACTTCAGGAAGAGGATCAGTGATCAGAGCCTGGCCAGTAAAATCATCACACACATGAAGTCTTCAAGAAGCCTCTACATCATGTGCCACATCCCAGTCTTCTGCTGGATTTCAGCCACTGTTCTAGAGAGAATGTTGTGTGAAGCAGAGAGTGGAGAGATCCCCAAGACTCTGACTCAAATGTTCACATACTTCCTGATCTTTCAGATCAAACACAAGGACCAAAAGTACCATCAGAAATGTGACCCTGATCCTCAGCAGACCAGAGACAGTATCCTGGCACTGGGAAAACTGGCTTTCCAACAGCTGGAGAAAGGAAACCTGATCTTCTATGAGGAAGACCTGAGAGAGTGTGGCATTGATGTCAGAGAAGTGTCAGTGTACTCAGGAGTGTGTACCCAAATCTTCAGAGAGGAGTTTGGGCTTCACCTGGGTAAGGTGTTCAGCTTTGTGCATCTGAGTGTTCAGGAATTTCTGGCTGCTTTATATGCATTTCTCTCTTTTATCTTTAAAAAGAGAAAAGTGTTAATGGGGCAAAACTCTAGCATTTTCAGTTTCTTTAGAAAACCAAACATGTCTGATTTTCTGAAGAGTGCAGTGGACAAGGCCTTACAGAGTGAGAATGGACACCTGGACCTGTTTCTCCGCTTCCTCCTGGGTCTCTCACTGGAGTCCAATCAGACTATCTTGCAAGGCTTAATGCCACAGACAGGAAGCAGCTCTCACAACAAACAGGAAGCAGTCAAGTACATCAAGGAGAAGATCAGGGAGAATCCATCTCCAGAGAAATCCATCAATCTGTTCTACTGTCTGAATGAACTGAATGATCATTCTCTAGTGCAGGAAGTACAAACTTACCTGAACAAAGAAGATTACTATTGTCTCAGTGGAACCAGACTCTCTCCTGCTCAGTGGTCAGCTCTGGTGTTTGTGTTACTGAACTCAGAACAGGAGCTGAATGAATTTAATTTGGGTAAATATGACCCCTCAGAGGAATGTCTTCTGAGGCTGCTGCCAGTGGTCAAAGCCTCCAGAAAATCTGAGTGAGTATTTTTTATTTATAAATGTATTCCATTAAATGTATTTTAATGTAACACTGAACTAAATTTTTTGGATTTATGCTTGTTAATAGGTACTCTAATCATCTTTAAACAAACCTCTTGTACTTTTATAGAAGATTGTTTCACTTTTTACAATAACGTATTATGGCTGCACTGAGGAACACATATGAGAGAGAATAAGGATGCTTTCACACTTATTTTGTCTTGAACTAATCAAACTTTCGCTTGGCTCTGTTTTGACATACTGTATGTGAAAACTCCATCTATGTATATATATATATATATATATATATATATATATATATATATATATATATATATATATATATATATATATATATGTATGTATACATAGGTGGAGTTATATACAGTTAGGTCTGGAAGTATTTGGACAATGACGGAGTTTTTGTGATTTTGCCTTTATACACCACCACAATGGATTTGAAATAAAATAATCAAGATGTGATCAAAGTGTAGACTTTCAGCTTTATTTTAAGAGGTTCCACAAAAATTTAGGAATTACAGCCATTTTAAGCAAAGTACTTCCATTATCAGGGGCTCAAAGGTATTTGGACAAAGTGACATAATTGGAAATATAACCATAATTTTAATACTTGGATGAAAAGCCTTTGCAGTCAATGACTGCCTGAAGTCTGGAGCCCATGTTTAGGGTCATTATCCACCTGCACTGCGAAACGGCGCCCTATCAGTTTTGTAGCATTTGGCTGAATGTGAGCAGAGAGTATAGCCCTATTATTAGTATAGCCCTAATTCATCTTGCTACTTCTGTCAGCAGTCACATCATCAATAAACACCAGTGAGCCCGTTCCATTGGCAGCCATACATGCCCATGCCATAACACTGCCTCCACCATGTATGACACATGATGTGGTATACTTTGGATCATGAGCTGTTCCTTTCTTTCGCCATACTTTTCTCTTCCCATCATTCTGGTACAAGTTAATCTTGGTTTCATCAGTCCAAAGAATCTTATTCCAGAACATGGGAGGCTTTTTTAGATGTTTTCTGGCAAAGTCCAATCTGGCTTTCCTGTTCTTGAGTGTTACCAGTGGTTTGCACCTTGTTGTAAACCCTCTGTATTTACATTCATGAAGGCGTCTCTTGATTGTAGATTTTGACAATGATACGCCTACCTTCTCCAGACTATTCTTGACTTCTGTTGATGTTGTGAAGGGGTTTTTCTTCACCAAGGAAAGGATTCTGCGATCATCCACTCAATACCTGATATCAACTCCAGACCTTTTATCTGCTTCATTTGTCTTGAAGTAACGAGGGAATTGACCGCACCTGGTCAATTAACTTCTTGTCAGTCAATTGTCCAAATACCTTTGAGCTCCTGAAAATGGAAGTACTTTGCTTAAAATGACTGTAATTCCTAAATGGTAAATGCCATATTTTTGTGGAACCTCTTAAAATAAAGCTGAAAGTCTACATTTCGATCACATCTTGATTGTTTTATTTCAAATCCATTGTGGTGGTGTATAAAGGCAAAATCACAAAAACTCTGTCACTGTCCAAATACTTCTGGACCTAACTGCATATATATATATATATATATATATATATATATATATATATATATATATATATATATATATATATATATATAT
>CM040472.1:21303928-21316166 GCA_022758105.1 Pangasianodon gigas | reverse complement strand
GGCCATGTCAATCAATACACATTGCGCAAACTTGTGTTTTCCTTCAAAACTTTTTTCTAGAAAACTTTTGCTCCCATGGAACAATAAAATCATGTCAGTGATATAATAACAGCTCCATGAGGAGCCATGAAAGAGAAATATAATCAGGGGATATAATCAGGGAAAAGTATACCTACTACTGGCATGTTATTAACTGATGGTGTACAGTTATATAATTATATATTTTACACTAATATTCAGATATTCTGATACACCACATACATATTTTAGCTGTAGAATCTTGAAAAAAGTTCAGAATGTATTGTTTGTTGGCTGCTCAAAATGTGTTATGTACATGAGCTTTTACTGTCGATCAGTATTCTAATATTTTATTCTTTCTCTTCCAGGCTGTGTTTGTGTAATTTGACAGAGGAAAGCTGTAGAGTTCTGTCCTCAGTTCTCAGCTCAAACTCCTCCAGTCTGAGAGAACTGAACCTGAGTAACAATAACTTGCAGGATTCAGGAGTGAAGCTGCTCTCTGCTGGACTGGAGAATCCACACTGTACACTGGAGATACTGAGGTCAGATGATCAGAAACAAAAAAATCGCCACCAGATTTACAAAAGTTCCACTAATGCAGATTTTCTTTGTACTGTGATGAGTGAGACTTTAGCATACTAAGGAACACAGCACAGAGAGGTTGTTGGTTAGGGGAATGTGCTCTTTTATTTTATGTGATTTTATGTGATTTTTATTTATTATTTATTTTATGATTTTTTATTTATCGAAGACCTGAGACAGGACTGCCCCTAGCCCTGTCTCAGATGCATCGGTATGCACAATGAAGGGGAGTGTGAAGTCGGGGTTCCTTAGGATGGGCGAGCTCATCAATGCTTCTTTCAGTCTCCTGAAGGTTTCCTCTGCCTCCCGACTCCTCTGCACCTAGTCCGGCTGGCCTTTCCTGGTGAGATCAGAGAGGGGAGAGGCAATCGAGGAAAAGTTAGGGACAAAATGGCGGTACCAGCCAAACCCAAGAAGGCACGTACCTGCTTTTTGGAGGTAGGTCTTGGTTACTCAGGCAATGTCTCAATCTTCTTCTCTTGAGGCATGAGCCATCCCCTGCCGATACGGTACCCCAGGTACTGTCCCTTTGTTAACCCCAGATGACACCTCTTTGGGTTGGCGGTTACCCCAGACTTCCGGATTTCCTCCAACACGGCCCTCAGGTGGTAGAGGTGGTCGGACCACGTGGAGGAATGGATTACCACATCGTCTATATAGGGTGCTGCATAATGCCTATGTGGTCTCAGGACGATATCCCTGAGGCGCTGTTGCAGCCATTGCGGGTGCTCCATGCAGTCCGAAAGAGAGAACCCGGTATTGCCAGTGTCCCTCGGAGGTAGTGAAGGCTGTCTTTGCCTTGGCCTCCGGGCTCCCCAGTCGATCTCCCAGGTCCTCCACTCTCAGGAGGGGATGTGCATCGAAATCTGATACCTGGTTTAGCTCCCATCGGGCTTGGGCACCACAACGATGGGGCTGGACCAAGGACTCGTCGACTCTTCAATAACTTCATCTCAGAGCATCCGGCTGACCTCTTCCTCGATTGCCTGATGGTGGGCTTCTGGGATGCGGTAGGGCCGCTGTCTAACCACGACTCCTGGTGGAGTTTTGATGTCGTGGTGGACCAGATGCATTCTGCCCGCTCCTCGGACTGAGCTGGCGTAAGCTCCTCTCCTTGGTGGTCTAAGGCACTCTCAGATGGATCTGTGTTAGGTAGAGCAAAAACAGACACATGGGGGTTCTGTCCACTTTTTCTGCAGGTTGACATGTTAAATCGGTTTGTCTGCTCGCTTGCCTGGTTGCTTCAGTCTGTAATTTACAGGACTCACCCTCTGAAGGACCATGTACGGGCCTTGCCACCGTGCCAGGAACTTACCGGAGGTGTCTGGAAGAAGGAGGAGGACCTTGTCCCCAGGGTGGAACTCTAGGCATAATTGATGAGGGAGCAGAAGGGGGAGGGCTGCTCTTCCCACGCCTCCCGGGCCATGTCCAGCAGTCCCCGAGGTCGCTGTCCGAAGAGGAGCTCGAACAGGGTAAAGCCGGTGGATGCCTGTGGAGTCTCACGGACAGCGAAGAGGATGTAGGGGAGAAGCAGGTCCCAGTTTCTGCCCTCCTCATCTACCACCCAGCGAAGCATCCTCTTCAGGGTCTGATTGAAGCATTCCACCAGACCATCCATCTGTGGGTGGTAGACGGACGTCCTCAGGTGCTTAACCTGCAACAACCAACACAGATCCATCATTAATTTAGACACAAATGCCATACCTTGGTCTGTAAGGATGTCCTTTGCGATGCCCACACGGCGGAAGAGGAGCAGGAGCTCATGGGCGATATTACGGGAGGTGGCTTTTCTGAGAGGAACTGCCTCGGGGTACCTGGTGGCATAATCCACAATGACTAGTATATATTCATGACCCCGGGCAGATTTTGCTAGCGGCCCTACGAGGTCCATGCCAATCCTTTCGAAGGGGACGCCAATGATGGGTAGAGAGATAAGTGGCATGGGAGCAGGCTACTGAGGGCACTGTTGGCAGAAGGCCCTGACTTTGGCATCCATACCAGGCCAGATGAAATGGTCCTTTAGTTTTTCCAATGTATTTCGAGCCCCCATGTGACGTCTCGGGGGTTGTGAATGGGCCAGGTGCATTAAGGCCCGGGTATGGCCTTGGGGAACCACCTGCAGCTCACAGGGCTCTCCTCGTCTGTTTGTTCTCTGATACAGTAGACCTCCATGTACCAGGAAGTGGGTGTCGGGGAGACACTGGTCTGGCCGCTGTCATACGCCTTCAGTGACTTGCACCTGGCTCCAGCAGTTCTTTAGCCTGGGGTCATCCTTCTGCTCCCGGCTGAAACTTCCCTCTCAAGCAACCTGGGTAGACACAACGGAGATAGGGTTAGCAGGGGGATTGGACTCACCTCCCGAGGTCGCTCTGGCTTCGCCCTTGTTCTGCGCCAAGCAGGCCTGCCGGATCCGTGGCCACATTGTCCTGGTTCGTCTCTTCCTTGTTACCCTCATTGCACTGGCTGGCTGTCGGGAACCCTGGCCAGTCTCGGCCCAGTAGCACAGGAACGGGGAGTTTGTGGAGGAGGCCGACGGTGAGGGGGTGCTTAGAATTTTGGTGTTTGACTGTGACTCAGGCTGCTGGGACTTCTCTGACCTCCCCGTGGACGCAGGCCACCTTTAGGAAGCTTGAGGGTTTCGGTGCGGGCAGAACAGAGGGCCGGTACTTCCTGAATCCAGCAGTGCCTTTACTGGGCAGCCGTCGATCTTCATGCTGATAGTGGGTAGATTGGGAGTCATTGCAGTATGGAGTGCACAGCTGGCCAGCCAGGGCTTATCTAGGGGTCACGGGGCGGCAGGATCCGGCTCTGTGGGCATGGACACATCCGGCGGCATCTCATAGGCAGAGCGAGTGAGCCTGGGTCTCTCCTCCCCAGGGGTTAGGCATTCCAAGTGTCTAGCTAGTGGAGGACAGGGAAGCTCTCGCCGTTCGCCCCTCCCGATCTCCAATTTAGCAACTGCTCGCTCCAGTGCCCCTATCATCTCTCGGGGGCGTTGGGCTCCTCTCGTTCCCACGGCTTTCTGCTCCTTGGGCAGCGGAGCCCTCAGAAACCAGTCCATAGCCACCCTTTCAGCTACCTCGGTGGTGGACAGGCACTCCGGCTGGAGCCACCGTTTCCTGATCCTCAGCAGGCTGTCCATTTGGCTCCTTCGTTTGGCTTTGGGGTTATATGAGCTCTGCCACTGCACTGGTGGGTGAGAGGCCACAGCGTAAGAGGATTTCACTTTTAATCCGATCATAGTGGGTCGCTTCCTCTACCGTTAGGTCATGATAGGCCAGCTGGGCCTCCCCGCTGAGGAGTGGAGCAAGGGCTGGGGCCCAGTCTTCCCTGGGCCAGTCTTCCTGCTGGGGGACCTGATAGAATGTCAGGAGAAAGGCTTCGACATCTTCATCGGGCATCAGCTTAGACAAGAAGCCTAGGCTTCACGGCAGGGGTCGGGGAGGGGGACCGCTACAGCAGCACCGACCATCATCTTCAGTTTTAGGAGCTCTTCGGCGGTGTTTTGAAGTCCATGGGCCAACTCTTCTGTGTTGGCCTGGTGCTGCAGGCTCATCTGCAGGAACTGGTGGAAGAAGTCATCCACCTCACTCTCTGTATGCTGTGCTGCTCACCCCACGACCCAGAGCGAGACCTTAGGATACTAAGGAACACAGCACAGAGAAGTCGTTGGTTAGGGGAATGTGCTCTTTTATTTACAATGACAAGAAGTGCAGCAGTAATTCGAACGTGAAGGGGCTGGTGAAGTTGAGTGCAGGTGAGGTCGTCTCTGAGGTTGGTTCAGCAGTAGCGGCACACTGAGGAGATGGAGGGTTAGTAGTGGCAGCTTTTGGAGAGCCCCAAGCACAGCAGGAGGTAGAAAGGGACCGTCTTCCCTGCTGACGTTTCCTTCTCAAAGCAGAGAGAGAGAAACAACCATTAGTAGAGTTGTGTACTCCTCCTACCTTATCTGCTGTGCTGCCACAGGTTCCTTTTACATCCCTGCGGCATCTCCAGGAAGACAGATTGCTGCCACGGCAGAGATTGTCTGCCAGCCGTGAAGAATTAATTCGCTCCGGCCACACGCACTCCAGCTGTCCCAAACAATAGGGGTGCTGAAGTGGCGCTGTCCTTTCAGCACCCTGCCGGAAGTCGTGTGAGGAGCGATGTGCGCCTTTTGTGCGCGGGCCGCCCGCCCGCCATCACAGTACTCATATGTGTATATTAAGGGATGCCTGTAATGTGCAAGCAAATGTACACCACTGCTCTTTTTCTTTTTAGTGATATTATATATTATCATAATTTATTGACTGTATGACTTTAGTCAACACTCAAAATATCCTGGCAAGTTTAGCCAGTCATTTCTTTTTAAATTTATTTTTAAGGCGTAAAAGCTCAGTGGTTAAGACATCAGACTACTGATTTAAAGGTCGTGAGTTAAAAATCAAAGGACTGCCAAGCTCCCCCTCCTGGGCCCTTGAGCAAGGTCTTTAACCATCAACTGCTCAGTTGTGTAAAAGAGATAAATGTAAAATGTAACGGCCTTTCACTTCTGTACATTGCTCTGAATTAATTGCTGTGGATGAGGGCATCTGCCATATTTCATAAATGTAAATGTAAACAAACTGTCTCCATTTCTCCACTCTTGTCCCCAGTGAGACCCTTAGCACTTAAATAAGCATGTGAAAATACTCCTCTAACCATGAGTATGCAACAGCCCCTAGTGACAGACAAGTGTAATAGCAGGTAAACTGATTATAAGGAACATCAAACTTGCTGTCAGTGGTCCCTGGTTTTTCTAAGTAACCCGCAGTCTCACTGCCACGGCCCAGGTCAATTCCCAGGCCAGGAACCAACCCAGCCACTGGGAGTGTATTCTCAGTGCCGGTTCCAAGCCCGGATAAAATGAGAGGTTGCGTCACGAAGGGCATCCGGCATAAAACCCGTGCCAAATCAAACATGAGGACCAATGATCCGCTGTGCTGACCCCTAATGGGAGCAGCTGAAAGAACAACAACAACAACACCACTTGCTGTCAGTCAAATAAGCAGAATTGACATAGTAACAGTTAACATTCAGACACATAAATGAAATATATCTTTATTTCTCTCCTAGTCTGCGTGTATGTAATCTCACAGAGGAAAGCTGTAGAGCTCTGTCCTCAGTTCTCAGCTCAAACTCCTCCTGTCTGAGAGAACTGAACCTGAGTAACAACAAACTGCAGGATTCAGGAGTGAAGCTGCTCTCTGCTGGACTGGAGAATCCGCACTGTACACTGGAGATACTGAGGTAAGATTATCACACACACATACACACTGGACAGAGACATTTTTGTGAACACAATTTATAGCTTTAAAAGAGTTTTAAAAAAATGCAGCAACATCCAGTTTTCATCTGTGGTCATTTTAATTGTAGCGATCTGATATACTTTCAACAATGTGTGTGTGAGATGAACAGTAAATGTACTCTATATAATGATTCTGTGTAGTTCATGTTTTCAGTGCTAAAACTGAGTGTATTGTGTAAGATGTTTTTCTTTCTTGCAGGATGTGTAACTGCAGTATTACAGATGAAGGTTGTGTTGCTCTGGCTTCAGCTCTGAGGTCAAACTCCTCATCACACCTGAGAGAACTGAATCTGAATGATAATAAAACAGGGGAATCAGGAGTGAAGCTACTTTCTGATCTATTGAAGGATCCACACTGTAAACTGGAGAAACTACTGTAAGTTACTGTCTTACTGTCTCTTTACACACACACACACACACAAACACAGAGCTAAATCAAGCACTAACCTAAACCTCAGGAACCAAAAGGAAACCTTCTGGCTATTTTGTTTTTCAATGAAAGCTGTAAAAATTTGGTCCTGTCATAGATCAGGACACCTTGTCCCGCTTTAACATCCTGACCCAGCCTCTAGCTCACCCCCTCATGATCCATGCTATCGATGGACGACCCATCGGAGGAGGCACCATCTCCGTCTGCACTAAGCCCATTCTTGTTGAAGCCAGTGCACTCCATCAGGAACAAATTTCCTTTCTGGTCAATTTCACAGCCCAGCAGCCCATCATCCTGGGATTTCCCTGGATGAGGCTCCATAACCCACAGACATTCTGGAGGGACAAGGAAATCACTCACTTGTCCAGCCATTGTCATCGCCACTGTCTCCTCAACACTCAGCTCTATGTAGCCTCAACCTCAGTGGAGAGCCCTGATCGCCTTGCACCACATATTCCTCCAGAGTATCAGGACCTCCAGGAAGTTTTTAGTAAAACCAAAACCGGAGGTTTAACTTCTCAATGTCCCTACGATTTTGCCATAGAGCAGCTTCCGGAGACTACTCCTCCTCACAACGGGGTATATCCCCTCTCTCTTGCTGAACAATGTGTCATGGAGGAGAACATCCAGGAGGCACTCCAACAGGGGTACATCCAGCCCTCCACATCACCCTGCATTGATTACCGTGGGCTAAACCAGGTGACTGTAAAGTATTGATGTCCCCTACCGCTAGTCCCAGTGGCTCACGAGCAGCTCAGATATGCCCGCATTTTCACCAAAATGGATCTCTGCGGCTCACACAACCTGGTACGCATCAGTGAAGCCGACGAGTGGAAGACGGCATTTACCACCACCACGGGCCTCCATGGATACTTGGTAATGCAATATGGGCTCTCTAGCACGCCCTCCATTTTCTACTGTCTTATTAATGATGTTCTGAGAGACATGCTGGGAAGATACATTATCATGTACATAGATGATATCCTGATTTACTCCCCCTCTCTGGAAATTCATGTGCACCATGTTAGGCCATCACCAGTGATTAGCTCAACCTCCAGCTATCATCCCCAGTCCAACGGCCAAGTGGAGCAGGCGAATCAGGAGATTGGGCAATTCCTGAGGACCTTCTGTGCAGTGAACCAGGAAGACTATTCCCAGTGCCTTCCTTGGCTGAAGTACACTCAGAACTCCCCACGGCACTCCTCCACCCAGCTAACACCATTTCAGTGTGTACTCATTTACCAGCCCCTGGAACCCTGGAATACTAACCCCACAGACTGATCGGCAGTGGATGACTGGTTCTGTAGGAGTGAGCAAGTATGGGAGTTCGCACACCAATGACTCGAACAGGTGCCCCAAATCCACAAAGGTCAACGATGATCGACACCGAGGAAAGAGCCCTTGCTATCACGAACTCCACTTCCCATAACACACCGCAGCCTACAAATATGGCCGCTCCGGACTACACTTCCCAGAAGCAACGGCAGCTAACTCAATCCCAATCACTGGACTTTTGATCACGTACCTTTTCCAATCACACACACTTATGCACACACACTCTAAAAGAGACTCTCACTCACTGAATCTCTACGAAGTAAACGCTCAGTTTGTGCCTAGCATCTGACTTTATCAAGCCGTTTCCCATTGTTTGTTGTTCTGTTTTTTTGGTATTTTGCCTGTTTCTCGGTTCACATGTTTTGTCTTGCCTAGTTTACTCTGTTTGTTCATTGCCTGACCTACGCCTATGTTTTGACATTGATCTTGCTTGATGTTTTGGATATTTCTGCCTTTGCTCTTATTAAAGTGTTATTGTTTTACTGTGTGTGTGTTGCTAATATGCTGATGTGCTGTAAATTATATTGTAACTGTTGAACAAATACAGCAGTTTTAAGATTCCTCTCTCATCATCACACACTGTATGTGGAGGTGAGGAGAAGGGAATGGAGTGTGTGTGTGTGTGCGCGCGCTGATGTTTCCATTGATGTTAAGGACTCGGATGACTGACTGTGATTAACATTATCTGTCATTCTGTCCTGTTCTCTGTCTTACAGCATTAAGGCGTATCACCCTGTGGTTGAGCCCACCAGTACTGACAGGAATCCTCAAACCTCAAACCTCTCTTCCAGGATAAAGCCGTTCTGGTGAACTGTTAGGACCCATCCCACATTTCCAGCAGTTTGGGAGCTGAATCATTCGTATTCAGATGTAGAAGTTCCATAACAATAACTGTGACTGATCACTTCCTTTTATCCAATCAGCTACAAGGCTTTAATAACATATTTTACAATCCAAAAAAAATCAAATCCCTCAGCATCTACAGACAACACAGAGATATCACATCATCACAATGATTACACAAATACGCATTCATGCATTGCAGCTATTAATCTATATCTGATTTTACATGAAAGCTGTTTTTGTGAATGGTCATTTTGAATTATACGGATGCATCGCAGAAGTCCAGATATAGATTTAGATTTAGATCCCTAATGAGCAAGCCAGAGGCCACAGTGACCAGGAAAACCTCCCAGAGACGACATGACAGGAACCTATAAGCATTACTAAACAGTTATTACACATGACGATTTGCTTGTGCTGTAACAATTGTATATGAACGTACAATAAAATATAACTGTTAATATATTAGGTATATTTATTATCAACTGACTAACAACTGACTAAAATACAACAGAAATATCACCTTTCTAATCTCACACTGATCAAATCCCTTTTGTGGCGCATGACTGACTCACCTACACATGCACATACACACAAACACACACACACACACAGGAGGGAGAGAGAGAGAGAGGGAGAGCAAGCAATCCATCAGTCTCACTCATGATTTAATCCAAATGAGCCGGTTATGTTCACTGTTTAAAACATAAGGTATGTAAGACATGACATAATTACCTAGCTAAGCTACAGAATTGGGCTGTGAGCATTAGCTAGCTAGCTCACTACCTGGGATGCCTCACTATTCGGAATAGGTGCTCGTAATGTTAAAGTGTGGACTACTGAACAAACGCTAACATTTGAAAAACACAGTTCTTCACAAATAAGCGCTATATCGAAAATGGCTAACTTAGTGTGACGCTTTATGGGGTGGAGCTGAAATGAGGGGACAGGAGGCAGGCTTGGGACAACTAAAAAAAGGAGCTGTTTATATTTCTTCATTATTTCTTTCACTTTTCAACGATTTTATACAATATGCACATATATATATACACACACGTGCACACACAGCTCTGTGTTGCTCAGCTCTCGTGGCTCTTGTCTCTCCCCCTTTTATCCTTGCCACCGAAGAAAGAGAATAAAGAGCCCGTTTGAGTTGTTTTAAGCCTTGCTCCCATCTCCTCATTCTCAACCCAACCCAGATGAAGTGTCACACTGGTGCTGAAACCGAGGAAGCGAGGAAGATCCACCGCCATGGAGTCCTCGCCACTAGCTGATATCGTTAATCCCTCACCGGCCTCCACCAGATTCAACATCAGGCCTTCTTCGAGCTGCGCCAGGAGCAGGAGCAGTGCTTCCAGGCCCTGCTCCAAGCCCAGGAGGAGGACCGGCAGGTCTAGCCTGCAGGTACTCCAGCAGCGGCCGCAGTGGCCATGCCCTACATCATGCTGTCGAAGACGGGACCGCAGGACGACCCGGAAGCCTTCGTCGAACTTTTTGAGTGTGCCGCGGGAGCATGGGGCTGGACTGACTCGCAGTGGGCAGTCCGCTTGCAGCCCAACAGCTTCCAGTGATGAACCTGCTGAAGTACCCGGACCTGAAGCAGAAGACATTGCAATGGGTTGACCTCACTGCTGAACAGCACCGTCAGCACTTCCACTCACTGACAATCAGTGAGCTTTGCTGCCTGTTCTCATTCACCCAGTTATGAGATTATTAGTCACTAGTCATCATACTAGTGATGTGTTAAAGCGCCATCTAAATACTGTCTTCTGAAGGTGATTTCTATTCCAGGCGAGAGATGCAGGAGCATTATCACTGATTTTAATAGAGTGAATTTGTGTGATTGATATATATATATATATATGATATCATTGAGTTACTGGTTAGAAAGAAGTCAATGCAAGAGTGTGTGTGGTGAGCTGGTGAGTAATATGTGTATTCCTTGGTGTTTGGGTGTTGCAGTCACCAACAATCGCCAAGTCCAAAGTCAGACCTACTTTGCCTTATTGTTTCTGTGGTCTGCCAGTTCCATATCTTCTGTGTGCTAGTGGTTTTATCTAATTCTGGGATGATGACTGTCTTAAAGTCGCTGCAGATTGTGACTGGGGAGTCCAGGAAGAAGTGTAAAGAAGGTACAGAAGGTTGAGGGGTTGTCTGTATTTGGTCTATATATATTTGCTATAGTTATCAGTCTGTTGTTGATAGAAATGTTTTTTATGATGTATCTGCCTTCTGGGTTAGTAATAGTCATGTTGTGTGTGAATGAGACCTTTCTATTTATTAAAATTGCTACACCTCTTTGTTTGGTATTGTAGTGGGCAGAGAAAATGTGGTTGAATTGTGGGGTGTATAATTTGTGACTGATTCTAAGAGATGTGTTTCTTGGAGTAAGCATATATCTGCGTTTAGTGTAGTGAGATGCTGTAGTACTTTGTTTTGTTTTTTTGCCTGAGAGCCAATACCACAGATGTTCCAAGTCAGGAATTTGATTGATGTCATGTTTTTGGGATATCTCTTGTTGTGTTTATCAGTGGGGTATTACTGTTGTATGTTGGTGTGTAAGTGAACAACGGTATGCTAGTAGGTCTACGTGAGTATTGCTGAGTAGACACAAGGTTACTTGTTGGTGTTATTTTACTATGTTATGTTATGTTATGTTATGTTACTTTGTTAGCGCTGAGACTTGCTCCTGACTGAACTCCAGGCTTTTGCGTATTGCCTGGAATTCTCTGTGCAGTGCTTCGACCAAAGAAAGTCTTGCATCAAGTCCCGAGAGTTTACTGTTGGCTTCTTTTCGTGAGCTGGATGGATATGGATGCTTGTAGGTAGGTGTGGTGGTGTGTTTGCCTTTGGCTTTGTCGGCTTTTTTTTTTGTTCATGTTAACGTAGGTGTAGTAATAGTGGTTGATGTATTCCTAGAGTGCTTCCAGGTCGTCAGAGAGGATATTGTTGGCCTTTTGACAATGCAAAGTTTGTGTTTTCCTTTGCTTGAGCTGCCATGTTGTTTCTTGCACTTCGTCTCGCAGGAGTATGCTCAGTGCGCCACATGCCCACTCAAACCAAATCCTGTTATAATTGTTCTGGCTCTCCTCTACAACAACACTGTGGGATAAAACATTTTAAAGTTCCTTGTTTATGTGTTATGCATTTCCTTCTTAGCTTTGTGTCCCTTAAATCGTCACTTGGTGTCACAAACATGAAGTTATCTGACTTTTCCACACGTTGAGTTTTGGTTAATTGACAACGAGTTGAAGATGTGTTTTGGTTGAGGGTTATTTTTCCGGTGCAGTTACACGCTGTGACCAGCAGATGGCAGATGGTGCAGTTACACGCAGTGACCAGCAGATGGCAGATGGTGCAGTTACACGCTGTGACCAGCAGATGGCAGATGGTGCAGTTACACGCTGTGACCAGCAGATGGCAGATGGTGCAGTGCATCAGCGCCACTCACTCAGTGAAAGTGAAACTCAGCATCGCTATTTTGAGAGAATATAACGGTCCAAAAGAGAAAACAGGAGGAAACAGTACGTATACTGAAATCTAACGCTATAATAACGTTAATGTTATACAGGTACACGATATGGAGTACAGTGTTGCTGTATTTTAATGAAGTGTTAATGTATACAGTTTATTTTCTGGCTTTTTAAGCTGATATTTCTGTGTAAGTGAACTGCGCCATCACACAGGGCTATATAACCACACAG
>CM040472.1:21270661-21291926 GCA_022758105.1 Pangasianodon gigas | reverse complement strand
GACGTGAACGCAGATCAGAGTGTAGTGTCTGTAGAGACGTGAACGCAGATCAGAGTGTCATGTTTGTAGAGACGTGAACGCAGATCAGAGTGTAGTGTTTGTAGAGACGTGAACGCAGATCAGAGTGTAGTGTTTGTAGAGATGTGAACGCAGATCAGAGTGTAGTGTTTGTAGAGATGTGAACGCAGATCAGAGTGTAGTGTTTGTAGAGATGTGAACGCAGATCAGAGTGTAGTGTTTGTAGAGACATGAACACAGATCAGAGTGTAGTGTTTGTAGGCTCCTCTCTCTCTCACATATGTGTGTTATGTACATGAGCTAATGGTGTTATAATAAATAGTAGCTGAGAGATTGTGGAGTGCAGAAAGACGTCGCTGCTCCTGTAAAAGTGCTGATGTGGCGTCCTGTCCTCTGATTTCTGTGTGTGAGAGAAACGCACTCACATTTCTGTTACATGGTAAATAGTAAGTGTATTATGGCTGTGTGTGTGTTTGAGATCAGTGTTCTGATATTTCATCATGTCTCTTCCAGGCTGTGTGTGTGTAATCTGACAGAGGATAGCTGTAGAGTTCTGTCCTCAGCTCTCAGCTCAAACTCCTCCAGTCTGAGAGAACTGGACCTGAGTCACAATAACCTGCAGGATTCAGGAGTGAAGCTGCTCTCTGCTGGACTGCAGAATCCACACTGTACACTGGAGATACTGGAGTAAGAACATCAGACACACACACACACACACCTCTTTCCTAACACACAGGCACTCAAAAATTGGGCCTTTTAGTAAAGTCATGTGTAAATGTTTGCTTAAGCCAAACCAAACAAAAAACACTGCCAGGTTTACGAAAGTTTCAGTAACACAGATTTTCTTCATACACACATGGGTACACTGACAAATGCCACCCAACACAGCACAGCTCCTTTGCATTTAGTGCCATGTCACCCTCAGCACTAGCTATGGACTAGCTTAGATAAGAGATTAGAGACTAAAGACAGATCAAAGAGAGTGAGAGAGGGTGGATTTCATGGTGGTGCATGTGATTCCCTGAGTTTAAAATGCTGATTTTAACAAGCAGTTTGCCAACTAATTTTCTGAGCACGGTAAAAATTTTAAGAAACAATAGTAAGTATTATATTTTCCTGCCCAGATGTAGAGTCTGACTTGGAGTTGCTCAGTTTGTAGAGAGTGCAAGAGGAATATGACTTGAGCCTTTTAAGGGTGATCAGCCCGAGAGAGCCTAAAGTTCCTCTCTTTCATGGTCCACCCAGTGTGAGGGTTAGACCAGAGAGAAGGAACAAAGGCTGGTTGAGCCCTTTTGATGGTTTGCATGGGTGATGTATATCTCGTGTTACGTTCTTCCAGGTGCTCTAGAAGTACTTTAATAAAATGGTGCCCCCTCTCTGTGGATACATGGTACCTATAATGTTCTCCAGCAGAACTTTCTCCAGAGCTGCTGAATAAATAAAATATTTCATAATTTCTCTTCCAGACTGTGTGGGTGTGATTTGACAGAGGAAAGCTGTAGTGTTCTGTCCTCAGTCCTCAGCTCAAACTCCTCCAGTCTGAGAGAACTGGACCTGAGTTACAATAACCTGCAGGATTCAGGAGTGAAGCTGCTCTCTGCTGGACTGGAGAATCCACACTGTACACTGGAGATACTGAGGTCAGATCATCAGTTTATCACTAAAGATTTATTTGAACTGCTTTTTATGTAGCTGTACATTTTATAATATGCTTTTACATAAAAACTGTAATTATGAATTGTAATTATAGCTGTTTAGATCTTGTGTTTGTATTAGGGGTATAACACAAAGACTTCTTTGGGTAGGGAATGAGGAAGTGGGAGGCAACTCCCCCAGAGGAAATCTGCCACAGCCATCTGCACCACCCCGGCCTGTGGACCACATCAAACTTAAATGGCTGAAGTGCCAAATCCCAACAGGTGATCCATGTGTTGGCATCTTTCATGTGATGGAGCCACTAGAGCGGGGCATGGTCCGAACATTTGATGGCCAGGCACTCCTTCTCTATCGTGCTGTAATTAGTCTCTCGCACTGAGAGCTTGTGGCTGATGTACAGCACGGGGCAGTCCTCCTCCTCCATCACCTGGGACAACATGACCCCCAGTCTCCTGTCTGATGTATCTGTCTGTAAAACAAAAGGGAGAGAGAAATCAGGAGAATGTAAGAGTGGTCCGCCAAAGAGTGCAGCTTTTACTTGAGCAAAAGCCTGCTGGCATGGCACCCTCCATTGGACTGGATCTAGTGCTCCCTTTTTAGTGAGATCAGTCAGCGGATTGGTGACGTCCGAATAATTAGGCACAAACCTATGATAATAGCCAGCCAGCCCCAGCCCTCACCTCCTTTTTGGTCTTGTGTCTCGGGCAGACCACAATTGCTGCTGTCTTATCAACTTGGGGATGCACCTGCCCATGGCCCAATTTAATTACTCTCACTTGTTCAAAGGCATGCCTCAGGGTCTCGTCACGTGACTGCTCCAAGGGGAAATACCCCGAGGAATCCCCTCCCCACTCTCTGTGTCCCCCTGACATGGAGCTGACATTGACGGCCTTGGTACTGCCTCCCGAGTCATTCCACACCGACTCTCACTACTGCATGACCCATCCACAAACATTTCTTTTGCTAATGCTCAAAACCCTAGACAGTTTGTTTCCAGGGTTAGTGGATGGGTGAGGCGAGGACTAACCAGCACCTCCACTATATGGTTTTGCGCACAGAATTTGATGATGACCAGCACCAGCAGATATTCGTGAACATCCCTCTGCACACACCTCACCTTCACCATACGTGGCTTCCGCAATCCCTCACCATGAACCACGTATTGGTAAATCGAGGTTTGGTTACAGCCTCCATCCGCCAATACGTGGTATGTCCCTCCTTGAACACTCACCGTTGTATAGTACATCCCAGCTCGATCGGGGCAGCCTGCGGCATGTCGGGGATCCGGACTAATGCCCCCACCTTCATCAAGTTGCATTGGTCCTGGAAATGCCCGGGCTCCCCACAATGCTAGCACACCGGCCCAGGCTTTACTCCCACGCCTGCGGCCCTGGATTCACCCACCTGGGGGAGAGAGGAGACAGACACAGGGAGAGAGGGAGGGGGAAATAAAGCAAGGGTCCGGACAGCTGGTTTCAGGGGAATTGGCCCCCGTTTCCGTGGTGCAGGGATGGGGAAAAGGCGGGGGCGAGGAGGAGAGGGAGAGGTATGAGAACGAGAGAGGGAGAGAAAAGGGAAGGGTTCGCCTGCCCATGGGTATGCCACCATGTGGTCCTCTGCCAGCTGGACTGCCTCATCTAGCGACGCCGGACACTGGCATTGGACCCAGTTCCCTCTGTTCGGATGTTCCCCCCCGGTAATCTGGCTATGAACTGCTCCAGCACCATGAGGTCAACTACTCCTTCGGTGTCTCACCCCTTTGCCAGCAGCCATCTTCAGCAGGCGTCCTGGAGCGTCTGGGCGAATGCGAATGGGCGACTGCTCTCGCTGAGTATCAGTGAGCAGAAATGCTGATGGTGCTGTTTGGGGGTGCGGCCGACCCATTCCAATATCACCCGATTCATGTCCGTGTACTCCAGCAGGTTCACCATAGGGAGCTGTTGGGCCATAAGCTGGGCTTCCGGGTTGTCCTGCAGTCCCATCTTTGTGAGGGTGATGTGGGCCGAGTACACGGTGGCCACTGGGGTGGCTGCTGGAGCACCTGCCTGCTGGACCAGGCTCTGGGGCACCTGCTGGTCCTCTGCCTGGGCTTCAAGCAGGGCCTAGATGCGCTGCTCCTGGTCTTGGCATAGCTGGAAGAGGGCCTGATGCTGGGTCTCATGGAGGCTGGCGATGGATCTGACAATCTCGGCCAGTGGTGAGGACTCCATGACGACGCTCTTTTCCTCAATCCCGGGTTTCATCACCAGTGTAAGAATTCCCTGGGTTGGGAATGAGGAAGTTGGAGGCAGGCTTGGGATAACTCAAAAAGCTTTATTCACAGCTTTACTTTTGCTTTTCAGTGTTTAAATCACAGACATGCACATGCACTGCTTTGTGCTGGTCAGCTCTCTTTCTTGAGGCGCTCGTCTTTCTCCTTTTTATCCTCACTGCCACTCATTGAAACAAAGAACACTCATTAGTACAAGTTCCCACAGGTCCGCATTTCTTACCACTCACCTTCTCCGGCTCCACCCTCTATTCTCAAACCGGTGCTTGAGCACGCCCCCACTTCCACAGACATTATCTGTGTTTGTATCTCTTTAGTGCTCAAAATATTCATATCTGTTTTCGTATTTAAACCAGAAGTGTGGTTAGTCTGTACCAAATGCACTATATCTGCAGCTTTGGTTATAGAAACTTGAACACAGATTAGAATGTAGTGTTTGTAGAGACGTGAACACAGATCAGAGTGTGGTGTTTGTAGAAATGTGAACACAGATCAGAACGTAGTGTTTGTAGGCCGCTCTCTCTCACATTTGTGTGATATGTACATGACCTAATGGTGTTATAATAAATTGTAACTGAGAGATTGTGAAGTGAAGAAAGACGTCGCTGCTCCTGTAAATGTGCTGATGTGGCGTCCTGTCCTCTGATTTCTGTGTGTGAGAGAAACACACTCACATTTCTGTTACATGTTAAAGAGTAAGTGTATTATGGCTGTGTTTGTGTGTTTGAGATCAGTGTTCTGATATTTCATCATTTCTCTTCCAGGCTGAGTGGGTGTAATCTGACAGAGGAAAGCTGTAGAGTTCTGTCCTCAGTTCTCAGCTCGAACTCTTCCAGTCTGAGAGAACTGGACCTGTGTGACAATAACCTGCAGGATTCAGGAGTGAAGCTGCTCTCTGCTGGACTGGAGAATCCACACTGTACACTGGAGATACTTCGGTGAGTTACTGACTTACTTTTAATTGTAACGATTTTATATATTTTCATTGTTGTGTGTGTGAGATGGAGAGTAAATGTACTGTATATAAAGATTTTGTGTAGTTGATGTTTTCAGTGGTAAAACTAAGTGTGTTAAGTGTGAGAACTTTTTCTTTCTTACAGGCTGAGTTCCTGCCGTATTACAGTTGAAGGTTGTGCTGCTCTGGCTTCAGCTCTGAGGTCAAACTCATCACACCTGAGAGAACTGAGTCTGTACGGAAATAAAACAGGAGAATCAGGAGTGAAACTGCTCAATGATCTATTGGAGAATCCACACAGTAAACTGGATAAACTACGGTGAGTTATTGACTTATTGTCTCTTTACACACATACTCACACACACTAGTGTGTTTCAGACAAAGATAGATGATAAGAGACTTGTTCTGTAGTGCTCTCACAGTATTTATACGCAGTTGAATTTCTGAAACAGTTTTAAGATTCTACACTCATCAACACACACTATATGAGGGGTGGGGAGAGGGGAATGGAACAGTGTGTGTGTGTGTGTGTGTGTTTACACTAATGTTGCTCATAAAGACTCTGATGATCTACTATGATTAACATGGTCTGTCATTCTGTCCTTTTCTCTCTCTAACAGATTTTAGTCATACTACCTCACCAGGACTGACGTATGATGCATTTTGCCTCAACATGGCATCCGTCAGTTTGTTGTGACATGACAGTTAAGCATTTAAAGTGATGTTTAATGCTGATTTCATCTTTTTTTCCTCAAAAATAACTTTCAAACCTGTGCTTGTTGTATGTTAAACTGTTTTATGTTGGTCGTTATGTTAACGACTGCCTGATTTGATGTAATGGTGATAAATGACCTCACCTCTGACACTTGGGTCCAGACCAGCAGGTTTCTTCTGCCGGACTTAAACTGTTTTTGCCGAAAACTTGATATTTCTTTGTGGAAAAATGCAGAACTGGCACCTTATTGATTCTGTATTAAAACATGTTACTGGATCTTTACTGTCCAAATCTCAGGTCACATCACTGTGCACTCTCCCCATGACTTCACTTCCTGTACATGGGACTGCAACAAACACCTTAAGCTAATGCATATGACTGTAACTAAGCTCTTGAGATAAAACAAGTGAAATAGCTATACTATAAAGTCGCATCTTTTGTACTGTATTTTCATATAATTTTTATAACTGCATCTAACTTTAACATATTTTTTTTAAATGAAGAATGAAGAATGTTCATGCACTCTTTTTTTTATCTACCTGTGATTTAATACAATTTTGTATACATATTGATATATTCATGTACAGCGTGTGTAGCACAAAATAAAAACTAACTGGCTAAAACACAAGAGTTAATGTGAGATGTTTCATTAAAAAATTTCAGAAGTTTTAATTTTGCTTTGTTTTGTCTCAGTAACAAAAACAAAGTCAATGTATGATCTTTGTCCTTATTTAATATTTCTCTGAATGTGTTTTTGTATTCATGCGTACTGTGTGTATGTGTGTTCTCCACAAAGCTAGTGTGTTATCTAAGCACCCATTATTTTCATGAATGTGTGTGTAGGGTGGGTTTATATATATATATATATATATATATATATATATATATATATATATATATATATATATATATCCATTTATCCATTTTCAATACAACTTATCCTACACAGGGTCACGAGGAGCCTGGAGCCTATCCCAGGGAACTCAGGGCACAAGGCAGGGGACGCCCTGGACGGGGTGCCAACCCATGGCACGGAACAATCTCACACCCATTCACACACAACGGACAATTTGGAAATGCCAATCAGCCTACAACGCATGTCTTTGGACAGGGGGAGGAAACCGGAGTACCCAGAGGAAACCCCCAAAGGAAGCATACATATATATATATATATATACACTGTGTATACTGTGACAAGCGAGACCATAGAAAGGCAGAACACAGACACCAGGAGGCAGGAATGTGGGGAACATGCTCTTTAGTATAAAGTCTTATGCAGAAAAGCAGTGGAGGTGAAGGTGTGGGTGGATGGTGAGGTGGCGTGATGTGGGTGTCATCCCGGGGCCGAGTGAGGCAGGCTGAAGACAGCAGCGTGGCGGCGGGACAGAGGGTGTATGGCGGTCGCTCTCAAGCCGGGCTGAGGTTGGCATGCCGAGGTTGAGGCTCTTCTTCCTTGCTGACGTCTGCGTCTGGGGAAAAGAGAGAGAAAGTCATTAGTCGGGTGGATAGCCTCAACTAGTCTCTCTCAAGAGCAGCCACTGGCTCCTTTTATATCCCTCCGTTTCCTCCAGGAGGGTAGATTCACGCCGCTGTCATTAGTGGCTGCCAGCGGAGCCGAATTCCCTCACTCCGCCTTGCAGCCGAGCCGAATTCCCTCACTCCGCCTTGCGCACTCAGGCTGTCCAAAACCATGGGGGTGCTGAACCAATGCTGTCCATTCAGCACCCTGCAGGCAGTCGTGTGAGGAGAGTTGAGCTTCTTTTGTGCGCTGGCTGCTGGCCCGCCGTCACTATATATATATATATATATATAGGGTTTCAATTCCTGCTTCCGCTCGGTGTGGGCGGAGTTTGCATGTTCTCTCCGTGCTTTGGGGGTTTCCTCCTGATTGGCATTCCCAAAGTCTGTAATTTGTGAATGTGTGTGCGACTGTGCCATGCGATGGGTTGGAACCCGTGGAGTAATGGATCGGACTTGTTTGTCCAGCACGTCCCACAGATGCTCAATCGGATTGAGATCTGGGGAATTTGGAGGCCAAATCAACAACTTGAACACTTTGTCATGTTACTCAAACCATTCCTGAACAATTTTTGCAGAGTGGCAGGGAGCATTATCCTGTTGAAAGAGGCCACTGCCATTAGGAAATACTGTTGCCATAAAGGGGTGTACTTTTTCTGCAACAATGTTTAGGTAGGTGGTACGTGTCTATAGCCAGCATTAACTTTTTCAGCAATTTGTGCTACAGTAGCTCTTCTTTTCAAATTTCAGATTTCTAACATATTGTCTCAAAATTGTGACCTTTATTTCCTCCAGCATTCTTATTATATTATTCTTTATTATCTCACATTCTACTTTTTTTTTTTTTTTTAAATTAGGTTGAATTGACATAATAATGAATAATGTATTATTGGTTTTATTATATTTTATTTATGAATTATTATTAATTATTATTATTCAATATTATTATACACATTATTAGAGCCCCAAGTTAACATTTAAAGTAACACACTGATACACACTCACTCACATTTACACACACACACACACACACACACACTGTATACCCAGTGTTCTATCCGAAATCCTGTGTGTGTGTGTGTGTGTGTGTGTGTGTGTGCACATTTATGTTTTTATATTCTGTAAGCACTGTCCTTTGCCCTCTGCAGAAGAAAACATTTGGACAGTGTAACTGAAAGTGAGTCTCAGAAGCTCCGTTTTGTGACGAGGGGAAAATAAATCTTTCCCTGAGCAAAAACACAGTGAGTATCAAAATCTAAAGCTATAATATGTGAACACATTGAATGTACACTTGATGGAGAAAAGTTTTGTGGGTTTTTACTGAAGTTTTAATGTACACAGGTTGTTTTATGACTTGATAAGGTGGCTATTACCTGTAAGTGAACTCTGTGCTGATACACGGTTTCAGTTAACACACTGATACTGGAGTGAAGTAAACGTATGCGCTGCTTTAATCTGGAGAAGGAGACATGACCTCCAACACGAGTGTGTCTGGAAAACAGGACTTAAAGAAAGACGAGAGGTGAGTTACTTTTCCATTCACCAGCAATAAATACACACCGTCTCACAGGAACAGATCTGTATCTCTAAACACTCACTAGTTAACAGAGGAACTAAACTTTGTTTTAAGGTGTTTAATAGCAGTGAATATATCACTGATCTGATGTAAGAACAGTTTAGAGAAATCATTCACTGAGAGAAGAGTAAAAAGGACTGTGTAATGTAATGTGTAGCAGAAGACCAGCATAGCATTGAGTCAATGAACTCTACAGGCTTTAAGACCCAGCTGAGACCTGACATCAGCATAATTCATGAGGTATGCGGCCTATCACCTGTTTGAATAAGTGTGCAGACTGTAGCTGAATTAAAATAATGGGTTTATTGGTGTTTAATGATGAACACTGTGTTTAACAGAGCAGAGAGAGTACAGTATTATTTATTGCTGGGAAACAAGGATTTTGTTCATACACCCAATTAGATTCAGCAGTTGAGCTGCAGAGGAGTTCAAAGAGGTTATGGCTTGGGTGTGTGGGGTCGGTGATCATTTTTTCCATCCACGACTCTGGAGGTGTACAGTCCTGGAGAGTAGGCAGAAATTTCTTGAAATTTCTGTTGTAAGCCTTCTGTAGCTCAGGGCTGGAGTCTGAGAAGGCCATAGTGACTATTTGTTGTTGTAACGAAAGGATTAACAGAATTTATTTTTGTAGACAGATTGTAAAATAGATGGTAATTCCCATTTTCACACTATTTTTGCCCTTGGTGTTTGTCTTGGCTTTATTTATTTCATTATTTATCTGTTTTATGCAATTTGCTGCTGGTCAGGCTGGAAATTTTTACTGTATTATGTGCAACACTGATTCAAAGTTGGTGTGAAATCATAAATATACAAACAATATTATATTAGCATTTACATTTTTCCTATAATTTTTGCTCTAATAAAATACATTTTCTAGAATGATGGAGGGAAAAAGATCAGCCTCACCAGAACCCAGCTGTGTGTCCATGAAGAGTGATGAGTCAATGGGACATCCAATTGAGTTCAGAGATGGAGACAGTTCTACTCATCTGAGGTCAGTATAGTGAGGTGTTTTAGAATCAGAATCAGAATCAGAATGAGCATTTATTGCCAAGTGTGCTCACACACACACAAGGAATTTGACTTGGTATGAAGCTTCCAGAACACACATATCAATAAAATGGCAAGACATATAATAATAAAATTTACAAATAATAATAATATGAGAGAATATATAACACTGTACAATAGACACAATAGGCGTAAACGGAATAGATATATGTACAGATATAATACAGCTTTGTGCAAGGTGAAGGCAGTGGCAGAAGCATTAAGGATATGTGTACAGGTAATATAGTAAAGAATGAATTTACATATTGCACAAAAAATTGTATCCACAGAGAGGTACTACACTAAGAAGGACCTAGAAGTAGTTAGCTGTTCATGAGGGAAATGGCTTGTGGGAAAAAGCTGTTCTTGTGCCTGGTTGTTGTAGTGGTCAGTGTTCTGAGGCGCCGGCCGATTGTGGCCTGGGTGCGAGGTGTCCGAAATGATTTTACCTGCCCGTTTCTTCACTCTGGATGAGTATAGGTCCTGTAGGGTGGGCAGGGGAGCACCAATAATCCTCTCAGCGGTTCGGGCTGTCCGTTAAAGTCTTCTATCTGATTTGGTAGCAGAACCAAACCAAACAGTAAATGAAGTGCACAGAACAGACTCGATGACAGCTGAGTAGAATTGGGTCAGCAACTCCTGTGGCAGGTTGAACTTTCTCAGTTGGAGGAGGAAGTACAATCTCTGCTGGGCCTTTTTCAAGATGGAGTCTATGTGGGTCTCCCACTTCAGGTCCTGTAGAAACAGGTAGAGCCCAGGAACCTGAAGGACTCCATGGTTTCGACAGTGCTGTCCAGGATGGTGAGTAGGGGCAGTCCCGGGGGTTCCTCCTGAAGTCCACTATCATCTCTACTGTTTTGAGCGTGTTCCGCTCCAGGTTGGTTTGACTGCACCAGACAGCCAGCTGCTCAACCTCCCTTCTATATGCAGACTCATCACTGTCCTGGATGAGGCCAATGACTGTGGTGTTATCTGCAAACTTCAGGAGCTTAACAGAGGGGTCTGAGGAGGTGCAGTCATTTGTGTAGAGGGAGAATAGTAGTGGGGAGAGCACACATCCCTGAGGAGTGCCAGTGCTGACTGAGCAGGTGCTAGATGTGAATTTTCCCAACCTCACTAGCTGCTGCCTGTCTGTCAGTTGGTGATCCACTGACAGATGGAGGTGAGCACAGGAAGCTGTGTTAGTTTGGTCAGGAGGAGATCTGGGATGATGGTGTTGAAAGCCGAGCTGAAGTCCACAGACAGGATACTTGCATAAGTCCCTGGTCTGTCGAGGTGTTGCAGGATGTAATGCAGTCCCATGTTGACTGCATCATCCACTGACCTGTTTGCTCTGTAGGCAAACTGAAGGGGGTCTAGTAAGGGTCCAGTGAAGTTCTTCAGGTGGGTCAACACTAGTCTCTCAAATGACTTCATGACCACAGATGTTAAGGCAACATCTTGGATTTCTTTGGGACGGGGATGATGGTAGAGTGTTTGAAGCAGGAAGGGACTTTGCACTGCTCCAGTGGTCTGTTGAAGATCCGTGTGAAGATGGGTGACAGCTGGTCTGCACAGACTTTCAGACAGGTGGGTGAGACATTGTCTGTGCCTGGTGCTTTCCTGATCTTTTGTCTCCTGAAGAGCTGGCACACATCCTTTTCACAGATCCTAAGTGCAGGTTGAGTATCAAGATGGTGGCGAGGGGGGGTTACAGGAGGTGTCGATGTTTGTGTGAAGAGATGTTGGTCAGAGTGGGTGTGGGGTGTGAGATTGCTTTTTCAAACCTGCAGTAGAAATGGTTCAGATCATCAGCCAGTTGTCGATTCCCAACAGATTGAGGGATAATGTTTTGTAGTTGGTGATGGCTTTCGGGCCGTTCCATAATGATGCAGGGTCGTTGGCTGAAAACTGTTTTTTCAGCTTTTCAGAGTAGCTTCTTTTAGCCATTCTTATCTCCTTTGTCAGTCTGTTTTTGGCCTGATTGTACAGCACTTTGTCCCCACTTCGGTAAGCATCTTCTTTGGCTTGACGAAGCTGTATGAGTTTCATAGTAAACCATGGTTTGTCGTTGTTATATTTTAAATAAGTCCTGGTGGGAACACACATGTCCTCACAGAAACTGATATAGGATGTCACAGTACCAGTGAGTTCATCCAAATCAGTGGCTGCAGCTTCAAAAACACTTCAATCAGTGTAGTCGAAACAGGCTTGTAAATCCCATTCTGCTTCATTAGTCCATCTCTTCACAGTCCTTACTACAGGCTTGGCAGATGTTAGTTTTTGCCTGTATGCTGGGACAAGATAAACTAGGCAGTGATCAGAGAGTCCCAGAGCTGCTCTGGGAACAGAACAATATGCATCCTTTATTGTGGTGTAACAGAGGTCAAGTGTGTTATTGTTTACAGCAGCATTTTATATGTTGCTGGTTGAAAGTTGGTGTGAAACCATAAATATACAGTACAAACAATATTATATTAGCATTCATATTTTTCCTATAATTTTTGCTCTAATAAAATAGGTGTTCTAGAATGATGGAGGGAAAAAGATCAGACTCACCAGAGCCCAGCTGTGTGTCCATGAAGAGTAATGAGTCAATGGGACATCCAATTGAGTTCAGAGATGGAGACAGTTCTACTCATCTGAGGTCAGTATAGTGAGGTGTTTAACAGCAGTGTTCCACCTGATCAAACTCACTCATCTCATTATGGAGCTCTTCATGAGCATTATCAGGTGTTGAAGCAGTAGCTTCTAAAATAAATCTTACAGATGCTCACTGATGGGTGTTTCGGGTCTTTCAACATCAGACACCCTCGCCCAGGTGACCCCGGCCAGGGGTGATCATTCCCTGGCCTGCTTCCCAGCAGCAGTAGACCATGAGCCTACCCTCTTAATCCAGAGTCACCTTGTGGCTCTCTCTGTGGCTTCAGGAATAGATTTTATGGCCTTCATTTTTTCCAACCACACTATGCCTAGCTGGGTCAGGATTTTACACAGTGAGCGGCCTGCAAAGCCCCAGAAGCTGACCTCTATTGACTCAAATTGAGTGTTCCAGCCCTGGTTCTTGCATTGCTCCACCAATTCCTGATACTTGGCATGTGTCCTTTCATATGCCTCCTCCATGCGCTCTTCCCAGGGAACTGTGAGTTGTACCATGATCACCTGTCTGGTGGTATCTGGAAAGGTGACCATGTCAGGATGGAGTTTTGTGGAGGACCCACAATAGCGGCTTTCACCAAGAGCCTTTGGGCAGCTGCTTAGGATGTGCTCTAGTGGTCCCCTTCCAGAGCAAAGAGGGCAGGCTGGTGTTTCATGCTTTCCCCAGATGTGGAGGTTAGAAGGACTTAGCAAGCCATCATAAACAACCTATATTAGGAACTGGACATGGTAGTAGTCTGCCAGATAACTCGGCACTGTAGGAGATCAGAAATCAGAAATCAGAAAGACCTTAGTATATATTACTAATATAGTAAAAGAATCTACATATTGCACAAAAAATTGTATCCACAGAGAGGTATTACACTAAGAAGGACCTAGAAGTCAGTTAATTGTTCATGACGGAAATTGCTTGTGGGGAAAAAGCTGATCTTGTGCCTGGTTGTTCTAGTGGTCAGTGCTCTGAAGCGCCGGCCAGAGGGCAACAGTTCAGAGAGATTGTGGCCTGGGTGCGAGGTGTCTGAAATGATTTTACCTGCCCGTTTCCTCACTCTGGATGAGTATAGGTCCTGTAGGGTGGGCAGGGGAGCACCAATAATCCTCTCAGCAGTTCAGACTGTCCGTTGTCTTCTTCTATCTGATTTGGTAGCAGAACCAAACCAGACAGTAAATGAAGTGCACAGAACAGACTTGATGACAGCTTAGTAGAACTGGTTCAGCAGCTCCTTTGGCAGGTTGAACTTCCTCAGTTGGTGAAGGAAGTACAATCTCTGCTGGGCCTTTTTCAAAATAGAGTCTATGTGGGTCTCCCACTTCAGGTCTTGTGAGATGGTAAATCCTGTGTTGAGGGAGAATACCAGTGGGGAGAGCACACATCCCTGCGGAGTGCCAGTGCTGACTGCGCAGGTGCTAGATGTGAATTTTCCCAGCCTCACTAGCTGCTGCCTGTCTGTCAAGAAGTTTGTGATCCACTGACAGATGGAGGTGGGCACAGAGAGATTGTAATGTATTGCAGATTCCCACCTCATCCATGCTCCCTGGTGTCTAAGGCCCACCATCCTGCTAGCTCTTTCTTCCTCCACATCTGCTCAAACCTCACCCTGGATCAGGTGGTGTTTCTCCTTGCCATGGACCTTCTCTGTTGGAATCCTCCGGAAGAAACCTAGCCCAGCCCAGCCTGTGGCTCCATTTTCTGCTAGAGCTTTGTGCCTCAGCCTGGACTCTGCAACCTCCAGTGCCTTGACTACACTTCCTGCCCATTCTGACCTCTGTGCCAGCTGATGACACTTTGGGGTCCTTGGATTCTCTATACTGGAGTGCCTCTCTTGTTTGAGACACCATAAACTCCTCAGTAAGGCTGCTCACTGGGAGTTGCAGGATGTTGCTTCTGCCATACAGTGCCACACTACTGAGACTGCAGGGAAAACCAAGCAAAGGTAGCTGCAAACCTTTCACTACTGTCATGGGGACCTTGTAAACTAGCAGTGGCCACAGAATCCTGGGCAGGATGGTGTGCTGGTAAATCCAGGCCTTGAATCTTCCTGGTAGGCCTGACTTATCCACCTTGGAGAACCAGCTTTTGAGGTCTTTGATTGTTTTTTTGTGGAGGCAGAGTCTTTAAGGCTGGAGTTAAAGATTTCCATTGGCTTTTCACCAGCTGCTCAGAAACAGAGAGAATACTGACACCAGATAGTGAGAAGAGGAATTTTTTCACCACCCGCTCCTTCTTCAGCACAAAGGACCGATATTTGCTGTGTTTGAAGCTCATCATTGCCCATGAGATGAGGTTCTCTAAGCCTTGAAGAACCCATCTGGTGCCAGGTACTGATGTTGTCATGATGGTCAGGTCATTCATAAAGGCTCTTATTGGGATTTGCAGCACACCAGACTTAGAACGTGTGCCTCTGCACTTCTAAATGTTTCTAAATATGTTTGTGTCAATTAGAAAATCCTAAAACCAATGTATTGTGTTAAAAGGGTAGTGTTAAAAATCTGTCTCTTTATTTAAAAATGTGTAGTGATGTGTTTTGATTGTTCACAGACCACAAAAGAAGAAATCAAACATCCTCAGCAGAAATCAGTTGGAGTCCATATTCAAGGTGTGTGAATTTTTAATGTGTGTAACATGTGTCTGAGTAGGTTGCAGGCTTTTTAAATTTATGATAATGACAATTGAAAGATTTACAGCTTTGTGGGTAATCAGACAAAATTGCAGTTTTACCTGCGGTTAAAACACAGACACTTTTCTTCTTTTCATAAAATAACATCATCTCTCACGTTGTAACATTATAATATTTAGATCTCTTATTGTGTGTTTCTAACCAGGAGCTGCACGTGCTGAAGAACATGAACCACACAGATCTCGCTAACACACTGCAGAACAGTAAGAACTCTGGGCCTTGAATTTACTACTGGTCCATACTTACACTTACACCACAGTGCTGTGAAATTCTGGATTGTGATTGGTCAGAAGGTGTTGATTAATTTTCTATAATAGCATCTCTGACAGTGACGCAGCTGTAAATAACAGGTTTATATTAATGCACTCGTTCTAATGTGTTATCTTTTCTATAGTAACAGCTCATTCACAGACATGTACAGCGGATATGATCACCTGTCTCCACATAAACAGATTAAAAAAATATGTTTAATCATTGATATGGTGTTTTCTTTAAGGAGGCATTTATTTAACATTTATGAAAGGAGTCTCCAGTGTCAGCCCTTTGTAACAGTCAGAGGTAAAGTTGTAACTAAGATTTCTGACATCTTCAAGACAGAGGAGTTTACACTTTGTGGTTTCACAACAATAACACAACGTTTTCAGTAGCTATTAGTACACTATTTATGATAAATGGCTGCACAGTCAGAAAGATTTAGTAGGTCATAAAGATTATCAAACATTAACTGAGAACATGAATTAGAAATGTATATGGCTTTTTAATATTGCATTTTTAGCATGCTTAGCATTTATTCCTTTTTTAGTGCATTAAATGCATTGTGCATTAAAATGATTCATTTATTTATTAGAGTCTTCCTTTGTTTATTAGAGTCTCTGGGCTCTGACTATCAGCAAAAACTCAAATCCAACCTGAGAGAGAAATGCAAAAGAATTAAAGAAGGAATCTCACATTATGGAAGCTCAGCACTTCTGAAGGAGATCTACACAGAGCTCTACATCACAGAGGGTTGGAGTGGAGACGTCAATAATGAACATGAGGTGAGACAGATTGAGACAGTGTCCAGGAGACCAGCAACACAGGAGACACCCATCAAATGTAATGAGCTCTTTAAAGACAAGTCTATAAGAAGTGTGCTGACTAAAGGAGTAGCTGGAATTGGAAAAACAGTCTCTGTGCAGAAGTTCATTCTGGACTGGGCTGAAGGAAAAGCGAATCAGGACATCACCTTCATGTTTCCACTTCCCTTTAGAGAGCTGAATTTGATGAAGCAGAAAAATCTCAGTCTGATGAAACTTATTCATGACTTTTTCCCAGAAATGAGAAAACTAGAATTAATAGACTGCAAGTCCTACAAAGTGATGTTCATCTTTGATGGTCTGGATGAGTGTCGACTGCCTCTAAATTTCCAGAACAATGAGAGATTGTGTGATGTGACAGAATCAGCCTCAGTGGATGTGCTGCTGACAAACCTCATCAAGGGGAATCTGCTTCCCTCTGCTCTCCTCTGGATAACCTCTCGACCAGGAGCAGTCAATCAGATCCCTCCTGAGTGTGTTGACCAGGTAACAGAAGTACGAGGGTTCAATGATCCTCAGAAAGAGGAGTACTTCAGGAAGAGGATCAGTGATCAGATTCTGGCCAATAAAATCATCACACACATGAAGTCATCAAGAAGCCTCTACATCATGTGCCACATCCCAGTCTTCTGCTGGATCTCAGCCACTGTTCTAGAGAGAATGTTGGGTGAAACAGAGTGTGGAGAGATCCCCAAGACTCTGGCTCAAATGTTCACACACTTCCTGATCTTTCAGATCAAACACAAAGACCAAAAGTACCATCAGAAACGTGACCCTGATCCTCAGAAGACCAGAGAGAGTATCCTGGCACTGGGAAAACTGGCTTTCCAACAGCTGGAGAAAGGAAACATGATTTTCTATGAGGAAGACCTGAGAGAGTGCGGCATTGATGTCAGAGAAGTGTCAGTGTACTCAGGAGTGTGTACCCAAATCTTCAGAAAGGAGTTTGGGCTTCACCTGGGGAAGGTGTTCAGCTTTGTACATCTGAGTGTTCAGGAGTTTCTGGCTGCTTTATATGCATTTCTCTCCTTCATCAGCAGAAACATAACACAACAACAAACGACTGATCTGTCTGATCTTTTCAGCAAGTCACACATGTCTGAGTTCCTCAGGAGTGCAGTGGACAAGGCCTTACAGAGTGAGAATGGAGACCTGGACCTGTTCCTCCGCTTCCTTCTGGGTCTCTCATTGGAGTCCAATCAGACTATCTTACGAGGCTTAATGCCACAGACAGGAAGCAGCTCTCACAACAAACAGGAAACAGTGGAGTACATCAAGGAGAAGATCAGGGAGAATCCATCTCCAGAGAAATCCATCAATCTGTTCCACTGTCTGAATGAACTGAATGATCATTCACTAGTGCAGGAAATACAAACTTACCTGAAGAGAGGAGGTTACCGTCGTCTCAGTGGAACCAGTCTGTCTCCTGCTCAGTGGTCAGCTCTGGTGTTTGTGTTAATGAACTCAGAACAAGAGCTGGATGTGTTTGATTTGAGTAAATATGACCCATCAGAGGAATGTCTTCTGAGGTTGCTGCCACTGTTCAAAGGCACCAGAAGAGCTAAGTGAGTATTTTTTTCATTTATAAATATATTTCAAATAGTTTGTTGTTTCAGTCTAAATGTACACACAGAACAATGCTCACCAAAAATTTTGACTGACCACTAATGCAGTGGCGTGCACTCTGTGGGTCTGACTGGTGCCGTTGTTTAAGTTTGAGATGTCAGTCATGTTGTGTCCAGGCAGCACCCAAAATGACATATTAAAAGGCTGTTGTTTCAGGAGCAACTGGTGTTTTATGTGTGTGTGTGTGTGTGTGTGTGTGTGCACTGTTACTATTACTTATTTCTCTTCCAGGCTGCGTGATTGTAATCTGACAGAGGAAAGCTGTAAAGTTCTGTCCTCAGTTCTCAGCTCAAACTCCTCCAGTCTGAGAGAACTGGATCTGAGTCACAATAAACTGCAGGATTCAGGAGTGAAGCTGCTCTCTGCTGGACTGGAGAATCCACACTGTACACTGGAGAAACTGAGGTCAGATCATCATTTTTTCACCAAAGATCATAAAAAGAATTGTTTGTGTGTGTGTGTGTAACTTTTATCACAGAAAAAAAAAATTCACGTACAAATATACACACAGTCTTATTTTCTTTCTGATGCACACACATATGCACATCATATGCATGACTCACATATCTGTAAATTTTTTAATACAATTGAAATGTCTTTACGAAACTGAAATATGTACATGAGAATTAATTTGAATTTAAATTCAAAGTTAATTATACATCATGAATATATAAAAACTGTGCCCGTTAATTGTAATTATAGCTGTTTAGATAGTGTGTTTCTACTCATATCTGTCCCTTTCCCTTTCTTGTGTCTCTTCTCTTTGATTCTGTCTGATAGTAAAAAAATAAACCGAGATCAAACACACTGTAATGAAGCAGCAAAGGAGTAAATGACACTTTTGGGCACAGTGCTAGTAGCAGCTCTGTGTAGTGTGTTTTAGTTTTTCATCTTTTCTGTAGTACAGTTCCTAGTCTTGAGTCATATCTTTTAAGTGTGTCATTTTAGTGTGGCTCAGTGTTGTTGTTTGAATGTTTAGTGCTATTTGTAACTTTTATTTTGCCAATGAAAAACGCAGTGTTTACACTCGGGAACTGATGATAGTGCTACACAAACCTGCTTTGTTACCCGGAGATAGGCTTCTTGAAGCATATGCAAAATACCAAAGAGAATATCAGAAATGTAGGACAATGTGCTTGTTATGGCACATTATGAGACATGGCTACAAGCGCATATTCCTGATGCTAATGCTGTCATCACGAGCTTTCAGATAATTGTGGATTGGGACACCAAACGGAGATATAAGGGGAAAGGCGAGGCCTTTCTGTGCTCTTAAACAACAGTTCAGTTGTTGCACCTTGTAGCATGGACAATGAATTGTTGGCAGTAGGTTTGCTCCCATATTATCTTCAGAGAGAATCCCCATATGCCATTGTTGTTTACATTCTGCCTTCCTCTCTGACGGAAGTAACATGTGACGTCATCCGTGGCATCACTGCTATACTGCAGACACAACACCCCAAAGCTTTTCCTCCACTCTGCCTATTTTTCACCAGTTTGTTAAATGTTCGACAAGAGAAAACAAGACCCTTGACTTACTGTATGCAAACATGCATGTTTAATGGCTGTCTGGAGATCATACTTGTAAGCCTCATAAGCCATGTCTCCAGGGGAAAACATGCTGCTAGCTATTATCAGTCTTCGTATTTATATATTTTCATGAAGTAATACTCTGGGAGTTGTAGTCAGTGGTCATGCCTGTAGCCCCCATCAGGCCCCCTCCCATCCCCTCCTCCGGCCCCCTTTAAGAGCTCATTCCGGGACCAGGGTTCTTCGTGGGTCGCTCTCTGGGGCATGGACCCGGCAGGGTGTTTGGCATGATATTCTTGACACAGCAGTGGGTCAAAAACATCCTAGGCTGGGATCCAGCACCTTTCCTCAGGTCCATAGCCCTCCCAGTCAATGAGGTATTGTAGCTGGCCCCTTCTTCAGTGGGAGATCTCTTTGACAATATAGGCCGGTAGCTCTTCAATGTATAGAGGAGCTGGGGGTGTAGAGGAAGGGATGTTTTCTTCTAGGGGGCCTGGGATGACTGGTTCGAGCATGGAGACTTGAAATGAAACTATGCTGCTCTCACTCTCGCTAACCATCTCAAGCATCTGGATGCTCTAATGCTGCAATCTTCTCAATCAGAGAGCTAACTAATATATACATCACAAATAAAGCTACTAACAGCAGAGGAAGAATGACTAAACATCCTGCTCTCAACACACTGAAAAAGCTGAATGTTTGCCATGTTAAATGTCAAACGTACCTTAATCAAAGCTTTGTGGACATTATTTTAGACAGATCTGACGTGGATCGTCTCCCCTGGCTGTCTTTAGGTGAAAAAAAAAGTACTTCAAGAAAATGAAAATGGAGCAACAGGGAAAAGTGAAAAATACAGCAAAAGTAAACAATGAAAAAAGAAAAATGGTATAGTTTAAAAACTCCTGGCAAACAATTTGAAAACAGGAACTGCATCCAAACAGAAATTACATCAGGAACTAAGAATTCACATAGTTATATCTTCTGCCATCCACCTTGCCTTATCACACAAGGAAAACAAAGACACTTATGTTAGAATGCTGTTAATTGATTTTGGCTCGGCATTCCACAGTATCAGACACTGGTCCACAAGCTCAGCTCCACTCCCTTGGACTTAGTTCCTCGAAGAGCAACAGGATTCTAGACTTCCTGAAGAACAGTCCTTAGACTGTTGCACCATTGAGCTTGGAGATACGAAATTATGGTGCAAGGCAGCAGTGGCATGGTAGATCAAGCTTGTAGGTAACTTTGTTGATCCTTTGGAGAACTTTGAATGGGCCAGTGTAGCGAGATTCAGCTTTTTCTGTGTGTGACTCAGATATCTTTAGTGAAGATCCACACTCTATCCCCAGGTTCATATTGTGGAGGGCCACCTCGACATCTGTCTGTGAAGTTTTTGTTCACCTGTGCTGTTTGTTCTCGGTGATAGTGTGCAACCTCTCACGCTTGCTTCTCTTCTTGAACCATAAGTTGACTGCAGGGGAGTCATGGAGTTGGCGTTCCATGGGAACTGGGAAGGTTAGTAACCTAAAACACACTGGAATGGGTTTAGTTTTGTAGCCGAGTGACTAAGGGATTTCTTGGGGTATATTGCCCACAGCAGGAACCGGGCCCAGTCCTGATTATCAGCACAATAAGTTCCCCTTCAGGAACTCGAGCTGCGTCACGAAACACTATGGGAACGCCCCCGCGTGACCGCGCTCTGAATCACGTGTCTAATCCGTCCAATGGATGGGCGAGACGTCACGGGCGGGGTGACGTAGCAACCCGGAAGCATAAAAGCCCGAGCGGCGAGCCCCGCGTTAGCTTCCTGTTTTCAGCAAGCGCTCTGTGTATATTGTCTGTCTTTATTCTGTCTATTTTGTGTTTTATCGGCGGCATGCCAAAGGCCAAAGATAAGACTAAGGGCGAGAGCGGGCAGCGCTTCAGGCTGTGTGTTCCTCCCTGTCCGCGATATATTACGG
>CM040472.1:21235642-21258424 GCA_022758105.1 Pangasianodon gigas | reverse complement strand
TGAAACAGAACCAGTAAGACGCATTATACATCTGTGTAACACTCTTTCAAACAATTTTTATTACTACAGTAAACATATGTCTCATTTCACAAATACACAACACTGTGATTCAGAATTAATTACAGCATCAATGATAAATTATTAATCATTATTTACAGACTCAATAAATAAACATATCAAACACTTCACTATCTGTTAGACACTTATTCAAATACAAGTCACTGAACATCAGTGTGATTTAAGAAGACAAGAAATTGCAATGCTAATATTAATGGTAGCTTGCGAAGTCTAACTTTTTTGCTAGCTAAACCATTAAATATATAAAAATGTCCAGCTTTCCACAAAGAGAGCCGTTCATGTCTCTTTTTCTTTCCTTTTTCTCCCCACTTTGGTCACCTGCCCATTCCCTCCCACTAACCCAGATTCAAAAGGAGTATACAGTGGAGTCCAGAAATCTGTGGTGAAAATCTGGATTTTTAAATTTAAAATTGGAAATAAAAACAAAATTTTAGAATTTTGAAATATTTAAAATGAAGAAAGTAAATGTTCAATATTTTGAAAATTTAATATTCAAGATTCTGTGCTATTTCTAGGTCCCTATGTAAATGTAAGCAAATGTGTGATATTGAGCAGGTTAACTGCTTTGTACAAAAGGTCAGATTTTCCTCATGTCTAATCTCTTCTGTTGAAGCGTGAGATCAGACGACATTCTGATGGATTTGATCTAAAATGGATCATCAGGTTTTAGTTTTTAGAGCAGTGCTCACTGTCATTAAAGCAAAAAGGGGATGAATCAAATACTAAGAAACTCTGAAATTCATGTGAATATTTCAAAGATTCTACTTTTCACTTAAGTTGTTGTCAATAAAATTATTTTTGATGAAAATTATTGTATTAAATTAGAAAAGAATGCAAAATAGGAGCATTTTCACTAGTGCTCTCAGACTTATTATATATTTCAGACAATAAAGAGGTTTGAAAAACACGAGGAGCGAAACTTTCAATCTTTCACAGAACGATATTCATCAGCATATTAAATATATATATCACTTCTACAACATTAACATACAGTTACTCGTGTTTAAAATTATTTATTTATTTATTAGATTTTTTTTTTCATTAAATATGTGTTTTAACAAATATTTTAAAACATTTTTTATTATTTTCTATTTATTGAGTGCTTTTTGTGTTTGTTTTCCCTTCTTCTTTAAATTTGTAAATGTTTCAAAAATATTTTTTAATAATATTCATAAATTATTTTTAAAAAGTCACTGTTTATTTATTTACATATTTGTGTATTTATTTATTTAGTGTAGGTTTTTCCTTAAATTTGTAAATGTTTATAGAATCTTTTAAAAATGTTCATTTTTTTAAAAAGTCAACTTTCATTTATTTATTTATTTGTTTGTTTGTTTGTTGTTTGTTTATACTTCACCCCCACTTATTCCGTAAATTTGAAAATGTCTAAAAAAAAAATTCTTTTTAAAAAATCGTCTTAGTATTAAAAAGTTGTCACTATTTAGTCATTCTTTTGTTTGTTTTGTTCATTGATTGATCAATTTTGTCTTTTCCTTAAATTTGTAAATGTTTACAGAATCTTTTAAAAATGTTCATAATTTTTTAAAAAAGTAACGAAAGAAAATGTCTAAAAAAAATCTCTTTTTAAAAATCTTCATAATTTTAAAACGTTGTCACTATTTAGTCATTCTTTTGATTCTTTTTTTTCTATTTATAGATCTTTAAAGAATCTTTGTGTTTATAATATTGTCACTTTTTTATTTATTTACTTGTTTGTTTTTCCTGCTTCTTCCTAAAATTTGTAAATGTTTAATATTCAATTTCTTTTTAAATCTGTCACTAATGCTGTTATAGTCATGATTAGCTAAATCATTTCTGAATATTCTGACATCGATGCAAAAAAAAAAAAAAAAAAAAGGACAAAATCTAAACCAACACTGGGCATCATTTATCAATCTTTTAGTAAAGTTGTGTGTAAATGTTTTTGCGTAAACAAATCTGAGCAAAACCTTTTCACTGGATTTACAAAAGTTTTAGAAATGCTCATTTTCAGCATACTCGCATGCGTTTGTTTATCCCCCGTAAATTACAAACAAAAGTGTTTCTGCTCGAGACTCTAAAGCTCTTCTATCAGTCTGCTAAATGCTGCAAACATCATAAACATAAACAGTTTAAACTCCACAGAATATTCCAGAGAGAAAAAATTATAGGATCTGAAGTCGATCAGATCGAGGTTTACATTAGTCTTCTTTAGACGCACTCAGGAGCACGAGTAGGTTACGAACGTTTTTTTTCTGAATCGATGAGATTTTCATGAAAACCAAATTTCCTGTGTAAACACTCATACAAACGATTTACAAATAAATCTGTCCATATCTAGCCTGAGAAATGAGTTCCAATCAGAAATAAGGTTCTGGTATCCACAGCTAGAAGAACTCTGTGCATGCTAATGGAAAGCTAATCCAAAAAAAAAAAAAAAAAAAAAAACACAGCAAATCAGAGCTAAATAAACATCTCACATGTTCCACACACTGGATTTCTGTTTTTTACATCATGCAAAACCATTAGCTAAAGAGTTCTTTCTCAAAGATTGCATAGTTTGAGGTAAAAGCAATGCCCTTAGTGGAGTTGTTGTAAGAAAAATGCCCATAAACTATAAATCTTCTGGAAATAATACTTGGTGAAAAAACGTTCACAGTCCTCGCAGCGTGTTTAGATTTGTAAGGTGTGTTGGTAAGAGGTGTACAGGCACTATGACTCTTTTATCGATTACAATTGAGTCTTTACGGCTTTCGCTGCACCTGCTAGCTAGCGTGCTGTTAGGAGTGCTGTCCTTCCATCCAGGAGTGATAAACCGTTTAAACACACCTTTAGCTCGTTTCCTGAAATGTTTCCCCACCACCACATACAAGAACGGGTTAATCGCGCTGTCAGAATATGCCAGGTAGGTGGAATACTGCTCGCTAATGTCTAAGCTGTTCCCAAATAAACATCCTCCAGGCGTGATCTGATAATAATCCAGTGTATCCAGCAGACGTACGATCTGGTGCGGCGTCCAGCAGAACATAAACACGGCCAGAACCGTTAGCACGAGATGAGTGGCTCGTTTTTCTCTCCGGACTCCAGGGATGAACCTGAGCTCACTGTCTTTAAGAGCTTTAACTATGTGATAAGTGCAGAACGCGATGATGGGTAAAGGTATCGCAAATCCAAGCACGTTGCTGCTCAGGTTCCTCTGGACCCTCCAGCCTGGATGAGGGTACATCAAGTAGCAAGCATGGACATCAAAGTCTGGGACGTAGTGTACGTCACGGAAGAGCAATGATGGAACGCTAACCAGAAATCCGAAAATCCAAATTCCCAAACAAATCCGCTTGGCCCAGGACGGCTGCCTCAGCCTGCTACGACTCATTGTTCTGGCAAGCGCCAAATAGCGATCCACGCTAACCAGAACCAGGAAGAGGATGCTGCAGAAATAGTTCATGCAGATAGCCGTGTTGATTAGCTTGCAGAGCATCTGTCCGAAGCTCCACTCATAGTTCTGAGCAATGGTCACGGCCCAGAAGGGAAGACACAGAACCATGACCAGGTTGGCCAGCGCCAGGTTCCCCAGGTACACATCAGCGACGGAGCACGGGTTCCTCTGCAGGCAGAACACCGACAGGACTAAACCATTTCCCACCAGCCCGAAGATGCTAATTACCGACAGCCACAAAGGCTGGAGAGACGAGATCCAATCCCACGCTGTCTGATATGTGCAGTTATTCACATCAGTCCTCTCCAAATCCATGAGTGACGAGTTCAACTCCATCACAGATCTAAATACAAAGAGAACAATTTTACACAAATTTGTTTATTACATTCGAACATTCAGCTGAATATGTAATTAATAATAAATGTAATGAATCTGTTCATCTCTAACAAGAGTTTTCATTCCAGGACTAAACGCTTGGTCAGTAAGATCACTACGCTACTGATACCACAATAAATTCTACAATTAATTCTAATGACTTCTACAGCGCTGACCAACGCCACTCTTACAGTCTTTCCTTTCTATTCACTCTATTTTATTTCTTTTCACACTTCTTGATCTTTAATTTAATTCTATTTTAATACTTTAATAAATATTTTGTCAGTCTTTATTTATTTATTTATTTATTTATTTTCCTGCTTCTTGCCTATATTTGTAGATGCTTGTAAAAAATCTTGTTGATCATATTTTTAAAAAAAGTTCACAACATTGATTTAAATGTGTCCCTATTTGTTGTGTGTTTGTTCAAAATTTGTTCAAAATTTGTATGTTTTTTTTTTTATTCCGTATTTTTGTCACCGTTTATTTATTTGTGTTTGTTTGTTTTCCCACTTCCTTAAATTTGAACAAATGGATTAAAAACATTTTTTTTTCTTTGTCAGTCATTTTTGTCAGTGTCATTTTTATATTTATCTATTTGTTTGTTTGTTTGTTTGTTTCCTATCACAAACAAAACCTTCAGCAAAAGTATCTAATACACACACACACACACACTTACAGAGTCCATGTTCGTTTCAAGAACAGAACAGTGTGTTGGAGTTTTTCAGAGGTTGCAAAACAACGAAACAAATAAACAAACAAACAGTAAAAAATTACTGTTACTCATTGCTCAACTAAAAGAAATGTAATTACTGAATAAACTGGAGGCGAGATGTCAGAGGTTTCAGGAGATATGAGTGTAAAGCGCCAGGTGTTGTGTAATTCAGGGAAATTCCTCCACACTGGAAAACTTTAATAAACTCTCTTTCATGTGAAAGTTGGAAAATGAGCCGTAGTGTTAAAATACACATTTATAATCATTTCCTGAATATATAACTCTCAGGTAACTTTATTTCAAGCAAATATTCTGTCGTCATACTTTTTTGTTCAGTTAAGCTGTTTTACTTGCTGATTTTTTTAAGCTTTTTTTTCTAAATATCTAACTCATAACATTTTTAAAATAATATTTTTATTACTATATATAATAAATAATGCATATAAAAGTAACAAACTCCTTTTTATTTCATTATCAGACCAAAAAGCAAAGCAAATATTCTGCTGGTTTTTTTTTTCATTCAATATTTTTTCTCTATTATTTATATAAGTATTAGTATTAAAATATTCTGTTTTTTTATTAGTTTTTGTTGTTTGTTTAATTATTAGATTACATTTGCTATATTTGTACAATAGATATAAAAATTTTACACACCCCTGTTAAAATGGCAGGATTTTGTGATCTAAAAAAATGAACCCGAGATAAATCAAGTCAGAACTTTTTCCACTCTGTAATGTGAAATTACAGCGTATAAAAATTAAGTGAAAAACAATCAGAAACATTTTAGGGGAAAATGGGAAAAATTAAAAAAAAATGTACAACAACATGGTTGCATAAGCGTGCACATCCTTTTATAATTGGGGATGTGGCTGTGTTCAGAATGAACCAATCACATTCAATCTCATGTTCAAAAGTAATTATCATACAGCTGTCATCAATGAAATTATTCTGATTAACTCCAAATAAATACCAGCTGTTTCTGTAGGATTTTCTTCTTCTTGGTTTCATCTGTGTGCTGAAGCCAAAGAGCTTACAAAGTATGTATGGTATCTCACTTGTCAAAAGATATCGATCAGGGGAGGGGTAAAAAAAATTTCCAAAGCATTAGATGTACCATGGAATACCGTGAAGGCCATCATCAGCAAGTGGAGAAAATGGAGCACCACAGTGACATCACCAAGAACAGGACGTCCCTCCAAAATTTATTAAAGGACGAGACAAAAACTTACCAGGGAGGCTGCCAAGAGACCTACAGCAACATTAAAGGAGCTGCAGAAACATCTGACACGTACTGATGACTCTCTGCATGTGACAACAATCTCTCGTATTCTTCACATGTCTGGGCTGTGGGGTAGGGCGGCTAGACAGAAGCCCTTTCTCATAAAAAACATCCAAGCTCAACTAAATCACCCCAAACTATGAGACAAAATGTGCTTTTAGTCTGAAGAGACCAATTCCAAAAGGTATAATAATTCCATAATTCCAAAAAGGTATGTTTGGTGCAAAAATAAAGCGCATCACCAAAAGAACACCATACCTGGTGAAGGTGAAGCATGGTGGTGGCAGCATCATGCTTTAGGGCTGCTTTGCTTCAGCCAGAGCTGGGGATTTTATCAAGGAGGAGGGAATCATGATTAGCTACGAATACCAGTCCATTTTAGTGCAAAACCTTCAGGTGTCTGCTAGTGAGCTGAAGATGAAATGGAATTCCACCTTTCAGCAGGACAACGACCCAAAGCACACGTCCACATCAACAAAAGAACAGCTTAACCAAAGTAAGATCAATGTTTCTGAATGACCGAGCCAGAGCCCAGACCTGAATCCAACTAAACATCTGTGAGGTGACCTGAAGCGAGCTGTGCACAGGAGATCCCCTCACAATTTGATGAATCAGGAATGTTTTTGAAAGAAAGAGTGGGAAAATATTGGCAAGTCAAGACACGCTGATAGACTCTTACGCAAAAAGACTGAGTGGCGTAATAAAATCAAAAGGTGCTTCAACAAAGTATTAGTTTAGGGATGTGTATACTTATGCAACCAGGTTATTGTAAGTCTTTGATTTTTTCCTATTTTCCCTAAAAAGTTTCTGATTGTTTTTCATTTTATTTGTATACTTTGCAATTTCACATTAAAGGTGGGAAAAATTCTGATATGATTTATCTTAGTTTCAATCTTTTACTTCACAAAAACCTGCCATTTTAACAGGGGTGTGTAAACTTTTTATATCCACTGTAAATCAAAATAGTAATATTTAAATATCTATCTAACTTATTATATATAAAATTCTCTTTTTTTACTGATATTAATGTAAGACATATATAAATTCACAAACTCTTTGATTTAATGATCAGACCAAAAAGCAAAGCAAATATTCTGCTGTTATTTTTCATTAAACATTTTTTTCTGTATTATTTATCTAAGTATTATTATTATTATTATTATTATTATTATTATTATTATTATTATTATTATTATTATTATATTTTTTAGCCACCTTTACTACCATTAATGTAATGCAAACATGTGTTAATGTTTTTTTGTTTAGTTTAGAATTTTTATTATTTGATGAATTATTAAGTAAATATTCTTATATTTTTTCTTGCTTCATGTGTTGTCTTTATTCTGTTTTCTACTTTTTATTTCCTAGTTTAATGGCTAGTATATATCTAATTTTTTTTGTATTATCTATCCATCTATTTTTCTTAACATCATTTGTTTTAATGTATTTATAACATTAACAGTCAATATATATCTATTTTTCAGTATAAGTGGTTATTTAAATATAGCTCTTAAATCTTAAACTATTTACATTAGAATAACAATATAAACATTTCTGTGGAAACTCTGTCTCCTGTACTGTACTGTATTAAGTATATAAGTATATAAGTACAGTATAGTATATGTATAATATCTACAGATGTGCATGTTTATATCTGGTCTGTCTCTTGCGTACCTTTCATCCCGGAGTATTCACTCGGACTCGCAGAATTCCAGATGCAGGAAATGTTGAGCGTCTGCTGGATTCCTGTGTGAATGAGAAACACTCAGTGCTTCCAGATGCTTTTATAACAGGAACTTCCCCATCACGTCAGCGGGAGAAACGGATCTACTCTCACATTTTTATTCATTTATTTTACTTTCCATGTTTTCCTGCCTCCTGCTCTGCACTTTTTCTCAGTGTGACTAACTCTGACTGAGGAACAGAGATGAGGAAAGCTGCACTGATGACAATCCACACAGAAGAGGGAACATTTATGCGCTGGAACTGTTAAATAAAGTTTTTAACTTTTGGTCAATCTGTCTATAATATATCTCAATACATATATTAGCTGCTAATAATCCATAAGTTAAACACAATACACATTTATTATGATGGTGTATTTATGTATTTATTTATTTATTTTAGTGATACAGGATCAGTGTTTGTTCCTGTAAAAGGTTCTCTATGACAGTTCTGGTTTAAAACGACTGCAATATCACTGAATGTCTGTTTAACTCAGTTTTACTCCGATTAGATCACACTGAAGCGCTCTCTCCTGCAACATCACACACTGGGAGCTTCTGTAATGCGTTTATATCCATGACCACAGAAAACTCTATTAGATTAGAACCCGTCTGTTGCCATGGTAACACCTGTACCACACACACACACACACACACACACACACACACACACACACACATGGTTTAAACTCAGTGTGTTTGTGCATTAAACTGAATGAACTTACAAATGGTGTGTTTTGTTGTTGTATTTTATGTTCATATGTACGTATTTATTCATACAAGTTTATTCTTTCTTAAATTTTTAATATGTTTAATGTATAATATGTGATCATAAGTTATTATTATTATTATTATTATTATTATTATTATTATTATTATTATTGTTGTTGTTGTTGTTGTTGTTGCATGATATGTTCATATGTACATATATAAGTTTATTCATTCTTAAATGTTTCAAAATGTTTAATGTGTAATCGTAAGTTATTATTATTATTATTATTATTATTATTATTATTATTAATAGTAGTAGTAGTAGCTTTGCATTTATTTCTTAGTTTCGATTATTTTTAAATGAATAGATGAATTTTTAAAATGAAACCAAGATGATCTGAGTGTGAAGTGTGAATATGTAATGACAAAATATTTTAGGAGAAAAAAAATTATTAATAATAATAATAATAATAATAATAATAATAATAATAATAATATTTTTGCACAGTAATATTATAGTGATTATAGTGTGTGCAGTTATTTTAGTGAGTCTTTTCTCCATGTGATCTCCAGTAACAGTTGAGCAACACCTGAAACATTAATCTGCAGGAAAGCTGTAAGGAATGTCAGGTATTTCTGGAGCGGACCAGCAGGACTCCCGGAGTTAATAATGTCTCAAAATATGACAATATGATAAAAAGAACATTATATGGAATGCTATTTAATACCTTGTGCCTTTATGTTTGGGTCTTGTATCTGATTTAACACCAGGACTATGAGTTAAGACTGTTATTCTGTTATTGTGTTAAACATTTATAAATCTGTATATAAAATAAAGCTAAGACGTTTTAAACACAGGTAACGTTTTCATCACTACACTCTCTGTGCAAGTTTCAGATCAATCACTTTAAACACTAATAAAAAACCTACAAAATCTACTTACAGCACACACAGTGTCCCAGCTCACTAAAACTCCACTTTAACTTCACATTTAATCCTTAAAATATTTCAGAAATCAGATTATTTTCACGTGACTGTGTAAATCTGTTTAACTTCTCGTTCCTGAAGCATGCTTTCCCACACAGCGTCTGTTATCAGTGAGAAAATGGAAAAGTTTAGAAACCCTCACCCTTTTAAAATATTTGGAAGACTCCACAAACAGAAAGTTGCATCCTTTGAATTTCCTGAAGATCAAATGAAGAGGAAAAGTACACTATCTCTCTTTTTTCTGATTTTCTTCATAAATCATATTGTAATATTAACTGACAAGGTCACTGTGAATGCACAGCCATGTTCCACAAACTATAGACTGAAAGTAAAATTATTATTTAAAAAAAAAAACATTTTGCGTAAATCGTTAGACTTTTTCTAATGGCTTGATGGATGCTACTGTAATTCTGTGCTTTAAAAAAACTCGACCCTGTTACTCTTTTAAGAGCAAACTGCAGCAAAGTGACCTTTTAGAAAATTAGATTTCTTAGATTTAATATTGAAAAAAAATAATTTTGAAAAAGTAGTGTAATTTTTAAAAGAGAAGGGCTAGAAGGGTTTTAATGCTCATTATGAAGGTCAGCGAGATGAAGAAAGGATAATTTGGGAAATTTTAAATATATAAAGTGAATATTAATGGTGTAATATAAAGAGGCCCGGGGTGATGAGACGCAGCACTGCAGTGAAAATGCGCTGCGTGTCTCTCTGTTGTCTCAGACTGATGGTTTAATTAACAGCGGCGATCCCGGCTGTAACGAGGAGGACGCTGGGGAGAGATACAGATTTATTCACTGTGTGTTTTATTACAGATTTTTCATTAGCATTAGTTCATCGCTGTGATTGTTACAGGAACGTCCGAAATCACAATCCAAAACCACAACCAGAAAACCGAGAGCAACATGGGGTCATAAGTTTACATAAGTTTACGTACGCCTTGCAGAATCTGCAGAATGTTATTGATTGTGATGTTACCTGATGATCAGCGACTGTTTTTGTAGCTTTTTGTAGCTGTTTTTATAGTTTGTGATAGCTGTTCATGAGTCCATTGTTTGTTATTTATTGTTGGTTTGTTTAAATTTTGTTTAAAGACCTTATTTTTTTCTTTAGTCCTGCCCTTCAGAAGCTACAGAAGATATTTACATATTTCCCAATAGACAAACTAATAACAATTTACACCAATCATCCTGTTCAAAAGTTTACACCCCCCTGGCTCTTCTTGAGCTTCAGTGAACGTTTGCAGCTTTTGTAATAGTCGTGTTCGAGTCCCTCAGCTGTCCTCAGTGTGAAAAGATGGATCTCAGCATCATATAGCTGCTGTTGGAAAGGGGTCAAATATGCAGAAGATGCTGGAAAAGCAGAGAAGGTGCAGGAGCTGGAGGATTTTTCTGAAGAACAGTGTGCAGTTTAACTGCTCAGGACAAACAAGAGACTCATGAACAACGATCACAAAACATAAAAACAGTCGCTGATCATCAGGAAACACACAGTATTAAGAATCGAGCGTATGGAAACTTCTGAACTGGTTCCTGTGTGTAAATTCAGTTATTATTGTGTCTTGTGGACTAGATGGAAACATCTGCTGTGTGAAATCGCTTATTCAGGGCAGAACTAAATAAAAAACACAATGCTATTTTTATGATCATTTTTACTTTCTTTTTAAATTATTAACATTTTGCAGATTCTGCAACGCGTATGTAAACTTATCACCACAACTATAGATAAAAATACATATATATTTATTTGTTTGTACGTGTAACATGTGGATGAAGAAGGGGAGCACAACGGGAACAGGAGAGGATTAAAACCAGGAAGTATAAAGAATAAAGTTCTTCTCCTTATAATCAGACTTTTCCAGACACACGCTTTTCCCCCTGAGCCCCTCAAAACTCTGACATTTATTGGGGTATTTTTTTTTTTTTGAAATCTAACTCTAAAAGATTTTTAGCTGTTTTCAGTGGTTAGAAACTCCCTCTCGGACAGAATAAATGGATGGTTTCCATCTAATGATGATGTTAATATTTATTCACAGAAAATAAACATTTTCTAGGAGAACTTTCCAGAGAACGGCGGCGGTGTTATAAATATCACTGATTTGTTTAGTTTATCTGTAGATGTTTCTCTGTGGAGGGCTTTCCAACGTCACTGAAGCTGTGATTGTTTAATTTTCGCCAAGTCGCTGTAAGGTAACACAGGAGATTGACCTCACACGCTAAAATAGGTGTTAGTTATTGATTCTTAGAGGTCAGAGTAACAGAGGCGAAAATACAGAAAAAATTACAGTGAAATTTTATTAAAATAAAAATCTCTGAGGTTGCCAGGTTTTAGAAGTGTAGTAGAGTTTTTCAGTAGAGTCTAGTCCATCGCCTTTAAACACAAACACTCGACTTTAAACCTGAAAAACCTCAGGGATAGAAAATGCGGACTAAAGAAGGGAATAAAGTATTTTCTTTGATGTTAAATGTTATACGATGTACCATAAAAGCAAGAGACAATTTAAAAATAAAAAAAGCCAACATATCGCACCATGAATAGTTCTAGTTGTAATTATTACATCGATTTTTATACTTCAGTTTTTGAATAAATGATGATGTAGTGAGTGTGTGTTCTTGTCTTCCTTCCTTGAGAGAAGCTTGTTTATCATCTAGCAAAGTGCAGTAAGACATTTCGTTTAAATCGCTCATGATATGGCTCGATCGTGAACGCAACATTGTGTTATAGAGGAGAAAAAACAGGAAATGAGGTATACGAGAGGAAGCAGATACTCGGATATATCTCAGGTCACGTGGTCTAGATGTGAAATATTGAGCTATCGAGCTACTATATGCCTTTTTTATTAAATAAGGAAAATCGTTTCCTCTATCTGTAGCCCAAAGAGTTCCTGAGTCTGATTACTCACACTGACTCCCTCTGAGTAACCACTAACCGTAATCTCCAGAGAGAAAAACCACTCATCTGTCTCCCACACACCAGACTTCAGCCTTGTGCTTATTATCATTCAGTCTGCATTCCTCTCTCTCTCTCTCTCCCTCTCTCTCTCTCTCTCTCTCTCTCTCTCTCTGTCTCTCTCTGTCTCAATTCAATTCAATTCAAATGAGCTTTATTGGCATGACTGTGTAACATCACAATGTTGCCAAAGCAATAAATATATTATACAGACATACAGATAAATAAAATCTAGGGGAAACACATATACATGTCCATATTGTCTCTCTCTCTGTCTCTCTCTCTCTCTCTGTCTATCTCTCTCTGTATCTCTGTATCTCCCTCTGTCTCTCTGTCTCTCTCTGTCTATCTCTCTCTGTATCTCTGTATCTCCCTCTGTCTCTGTCTCTCTCTCTCTCTCTGTCTCTCTCTCTCTCTCTGTCTATCTCTCTCTGTATCTCCCTCTGTCTCTCTGTCTCTCTCTGTCTATCTCTCTCTGTATCTCTGTATCTCCCTCTGTCTCTGTCTCTCTCTCTCTCTCTCTCTCTCTCTGTCTCTCTCTCTCTGTCTCTCTCTCCCTCTTTCTGTGTTTCTGTCTCTGTCTCTCTGTCTCTCTCTCTCTCTCCCTCCCTCTGTCAGTTCAGTTCATCAGTGCTTTATTGGCATGAATGTTATAAATCACATTGTTGCCAAAGCAAATATTGCAGGTAGATTAAACTAAAATTTATACAAATAACACATATATACATTACAAACATCATGAACAGGAACAGTAAAAAATATATATACATAAAGCAAACAACAACAATAACAAAAACCCTGACAGGTGAGTGTGTGTATTCTGGGTGTGTGAACATGGTGTGTGTATTCAGGGTGTGTGCAGGACACTCGGTGTCTCGCTGTCCCTCAGACTCTCGCACTCTGACTCACACTTTACAGTGAAGGCTGCAGTGTTTCCTTCTCCCAGAATGATTCTTAGTTTTTCTTCTTCTGTTAAATTACAGAAATTTGGAATTTTGTGTGTGATGTTTTCAGTGAAGGTGTCTCTCTGGTGTTGATATTTTTCACATTTTCTCTCTCTTCCTCTCTCCCTCTGTCTCTCTCTCTCTTTCTCTCTCTCTCTCACACACACACACTTTGCTTTCAGTGTTAGAGTTAATTTTTCCACACATTCACACTCAGGAGAAGTGTGTGTGTTCTGAGTGCACTTGATGAAACCATAACTGAACACATTTAATTAGAGTGACTCTGACTATTTCACTGAAACAGAAACACGCTGCTTTTTGAACCATATTAATTATTGTCACCATCTTAATGACTAACAGCTGATTCTGGCTCGACATCGTCCCTGCAACTCTCAGATCATCAGAACACACTGTACTGGACTTATATATACAAATATATATAAAACGTTCGATACGGATGAATCCAGTGTTTACACCGTTAGCTAATAAACATCTCTCTTGTCAGCGTTTGAAATAAAAAGCAGCTACTGACACACGTGTGTGTTATAAACCCTGACGAGTGATGTTTTCCATAAACTGTTCCTCATGTTGGAATTCACATCATCACCGATTTCCAGTAATGCGCTTAATCTGTATAAATGCTATACGTTCTCAGAGGATTAGCATGTGAGTGAATCAGAACGATATTATATAAGTCAGTTTGCAGGTGTGGAAGATATTGAACATTCCATTTTTAAGGTTTAGTCAACTTCCTGTTTACTTCCTGAGGAAGGGATGACAGTGAATGGGATGAGAGTGAAGAATCTCCTTACATCATTAATCTGACTCGTTCATGCAGGTGTCTCCTTTACAACTTCAGAAGGATCAGGATGTCATTTCTATCCATGGAGGTCACTCAGCTGCTTGTTCAGTCCTTCATCATCTTGAGATTGTGCTCCTGCCTGGGCTTTCCTGCAGACCATCTGACCCCTGAAAATGATCCACACTTGTTCACCAAGTTCTCCCGCACCACCCCAATGCTACGCTCCCTAATTTCCTTATCCCACGCCCATTCTGCACAACGCTTCCTCCGATCATCTCGCACCACTCGATTGAACCCACCATCTTTCAGAATACAAGGAAAGCATGCATCAAGGCTCTTCACTGTCCTGCACTCAGGTGGTGGAATGAACTTCCACTGACTGTCTGAACAGCTAAGTTACTCGTGCTTTTCAAACTAAAGACCTACCTAGACTTTATTAGGTCGAGTAGTACAAGTCAAAAGGGGAAGACCTCTTGTAACATCTCTTGACTTGTACTGTTTATTTTGCTGTACTACGTCCTTGCTAACAGTGCTAGCATGAGTAGATATAAAGAACTTCTGTGAGTCACTCTGGATAAGGAACATCTGCTAAAGGCTGTAAATATGAGGGTTAAGTGCATGATTTACAACAGAAACAGGACTAAACACAGAGACTGGAGTCAGAGGGAATGGAATGGGGTGCGACTGTAACTCAGGAACAGAGTCTTGGATCCAGATCAAGGACTAAAATCTGAGGAGAGACCCAAAACAGATTCTTGGTTTGGATCAGGCCCGAATTCAAGCTTCAAGCATAGGGTGTGAATCTGACACAGTGCCAGAGGCTAAGGGAGGCAAGATTAGAAGCATAAAAGCTGAAAGTCAGAAGACACTGAACTGAAGAGAGAGAAATGGACCGGGTCTGGGCTACTGGGTCTGAGACAAGGACTAAAACAGAGGCTGTGACTAGATCAGGAACAAGCTCTACTCAAGGCAAGAGCCAGAAAAGGGACTGAAACCTGGGAAGAGATCCAAGAGAGAGGTTCTGGGATTGGATCAGAGTCCAGTTCAGGGATTTGAATTGGATTAGGGACCGAGACAAGCCCTGAGACTGACACAGAGAAAGGTTCTGGTCCTGAGTCCAAGAGAAGAAAAAGCTGAAACAGACAGAAATAAAGCAGGACCAGGGTCTGAGACAGGGACGCTAATAGCATCTGGAGCTGGATCTGATACTGAAACCTGGGCAGGGGCTTGTTCTGGATTTGGATCAGAGCTCAGGACCTGAGACGGGTACAGGACTGACACAGAGGAAGAACAGGAGCTGAATCTGAAACAGTGTTAAAGGAAAACTCCACCCTGAGCCACAGGCATATTAATCTTTATAATTAACATTAATAATATCATATGATCTTTTTTAGAATGGAATTCTGAGTTATTAGCTTAAACATGTTTCCTGGACATGTTGGTCTATTTTCACTTTGGCTAATGATTTCCTACATTACCCACAATGCCATTCAGCTACCGTGGTGCAGTGGGATTTAGCCCTCACTTCATCTCCACCTAAAGAGAGCGATGCAGCGGCGCTTTAGTTCGTTAGTCTGGAACAGATCAGCACCAGAGTCACTGAACACATCACAAATATCAATATAAATGTGTTTAATGTGTTTCGGTGATGAAGGAGTTAAGGCCTGGGGAAAAAGATTAACAGACAGAAACAGAGACAGAGAAATACTCAACTTCATCCTTGATTATTTTCCTATTACAGCATGCTCCTTCGTGTTTTATTCCTTACTTACATGAAAAGAAAAACTACAGAACACAAAATGTTCCCCAGTTAAATGTAGAGTGAAGCTCCACTAGGGGGCGCTCACCTAGATATTACACATAAACTATCAGTTCTGCTGTGTGACGCCTTTATAGAACAATTAAATTCCAGCAGTTTATTATACAATAACATCTGGATAAATGTACAGACCTGATTTCACCTGAATATAATAAATTACTGAGTGATATTTCCCTGAACTGTCAGAGCGACAAATAATTCTCTAACCAAACATATGAATAAAATATTTTTATTGCTGAAAAAATTTACAGAATTAAACAAAAAATCACAGAGACACAAACAAGGAGAAATTTTCCCTAAAGAATTTTACTGTTTTTAAACTGACAAAATGACAAAAACATCAGAATAAAGACTTAATAAAGAATTTCATGAAGAACTGGTGCAAATAGAAACTGACACGTCTCCAGGTTAAATATGAATTTCTTAGAAAAAGTAATATTTTTGACATTAACTGTGTTATGTTTTATTTGTATATTTGATAAATATGATGTTTATTTTCTGTTCAGCAGCATGTGGAGATGTTTTATCTTTATTAGACAGAGATAGCTCTTTAATTTATAAATAAATAAATAAATAATCTTTGTAAATTGATTACATAAAATTCTGTGCTAATGCATTAGGAAACAATTAATTAATTAATTAATTAATTAATTAATTAATTAATTTTATATATAATACATTTATTTTGAGACAATCTGAACTCATTATTATTATTATTATTATTATTATTATTATTATTATTATTATATTTTCTGTTTATCAGCTCAAGTGGATGTTTATTAGAAACAAATCTTTCATTAATTTATAAAGAAATTAAAAGCAATTGCTTATGTAAAATGTCTACACTGATAAATAAAGTGTAAATAAGGTGCATGTTTATGTATAATGTATATTCTGTAAACTAAACTAAACTAAAAAAAATAAAAAATGTAAACAATTTATGACTTTGAGAAAAGCGATATAATATATAGTTCATATATTAATTATTATATATTAATAATATATACCAGTATATAGTTTTAAACATATCCAAAATATAAAATATATCATATTTTATTTCTTATTAAGGCAACTTTAATAGTAAGTTTATCATTTGTTTATTTATTTATCATTTTCTTTTTTTTCCTCCAGAAATCAACAACTGTGATAAATATTCGTTGGAACCAAAAGATTAGTCACCGTACCAAGAATTGTTTATTTATCTCTTTATAAAATAGTTTTTAATGTTATATTTCTCAGTAAGACTCCACCATGGTACACTAACGTCGGTGCAGGACGGAGCGATCTGATTGGCTGAGAGCAGTAGGGCGGAGTGTAATAACGTACAGTCCATATCTGCACTTAAGCCACTTTTTTAATTAAATATTGGATTTTATTATCAATAATGAGTAATATTTATGATGAAATTAAAATAGATCTTGGTGGTGCATTTAATATTTAATCTTTAATATTTAGTAGTTAATATTTAATCTTTAATATTAGTGACCTTTGATCTTTACACAGTAAAGCATCATTTCTTTTTTATTCCCTCATCAGTATCAGCAGCCGTGATGAGGTCAGTGGGGAGTTGGGTTATGTGTGTGTGTGTGTGTGTGTGTGTGTGTGTGTGTGCCTGATGCTGAAACCAGAGCCACTTCACTCCAGTTGCTATGGCGACCGGCGTCTCCTCTCCCACAAAGTCATTACAAGGCCGAGCACATTGTCTGTAGACTGTAGAGACACAAAGCGACGGTGCAGCGGCGAGACGTCCTGCAGCAGCCTTCTGTCTCATCACACAGCAGCACCGTGACATTTACACATCACATCCTCCTTCATCTCCTTCATCATCACATCACTGACCCAGAATCCCACCTCGTTTCTCTCACACACACTAAATACCCTGAACATCTTCTCTAAAACAAACACAGTGTTATTGGTGTGTGTTTGGTTCGTCCTGATTTGGACCCTAAATAATTACTGTTTTCAGTCTACATTCATTTTAACAGATTATTTAAGATGATTCCTCATCAGATCCTGTACAATCCATATATATATTCTTATACACTATTTTTTAAAAAATCCCTTCATATATACTTTTTTTATGCATATATTTTTCTTACATTTAATATTTTTTCTATATTTTCTTTTCTATGTTGAAACAGTTGTACAAACATTTCACTGCAAGTTGTACTGTGTATGGTTATACATGTGACAAACAAAATTTGAATTTGATCAAATTTGACATTAAAGTGTAATAGCACGTGTCTCCGTGTCTGATTATACGATGAAGATCCTCTAACGATAGACCTGTGATTAAAGAACACGACTACGTTCTGCTCACGTCTTCAATCAGTGTGATCCGGAAATCAGCTGGTGCTGAAAACAGCTTCACGTAAACATACACACTCTTCACAGTGAGCTCGAGGAGATTGTTTTTCTGTCCATTAGCATGTTTCCTTTACGTTTCTCTATCGCCGCTACCGTAGCTGTAGCTGTAGCTGTAGCTGTGTAGCTGTGCTGTGAGTTTTTCCGCCATCTTATCGGTGGATTTTAGACGAGCGTCGTAGCAGCGCTCACACTTTAAGACTGAAAATCGTACAGTGTGAAGACAGTTTAAGTTTTCAGAGACACATACTAAAAACATTTCCTCTAGCAGAAATGTAGACGAAATCTCTTTTCCTTGTCTTGGGTGGGTGAAATTTTAAAAGAACAGAAAGCTAAAGATGTTTGTGATGTACAGTAAGAGGCAGAATTAAAGAGTTTAACATGCTATAACCACACATTTAATACTTTAATATTATATTTTATACAGTGATTTATTAATCTATTTAGCTATTTATGAGCTATAACAGTTTTAGCCCACACTCACAGGCTAGTTTTATAAATATATTAATGCGTGCTAATAACACAGCATTACTTACTTAAAATTAAAATGTAAAGAACCCAGAAAATTTTATTATAGCTGGAAAAGGTTTATAATCTGAAAAAAAGAAAAATTACTCACAAATAAAACAGCGCTGCAGATTAAACCTTGAGTTCAGCTGCAGTTCCAGCAGCCACCAGCAGGGTCGGAGAAATATACTGTTACTGTGTACTTTATTTCAGAGAAATCAGTCTATAAACACTACAGACTTGATCATAATGTGGATTTAATTTCTATAATATATCAAAATTCATCAACAAACTCAAGCAGAGACAAAAAAGATAAAATAGCATTCTGTGTATTCTATACATTTAAAGCTTCAAAAAATACATACATACACAGTTAGCCTACTAAAGTCGAAAATATCGAATATATACAAAATATTCATAAATATTACACAAGTTATTCTTCTATTTGTTTCATTTCTCTCAAAATGTGAACAGAAAGTCATTACGACTCATTAAAAATACGATCATAACCTCGAGGCTTAATTGTACTTAAACAACAACAACAACAACAAAACAAAATGCTAAAATGTTAAAGAAATATAATCGTAAATTAAATTTGGCACATCAGCGCTCTGTCCTTATAAATAATAAACAAACAAACAAAAAAATAAATCTTGAAATGATGAGCACTAAATGTTAGTGCAGGATTGTTTAATATTTGCAATAACTTCTGCATATCAAGTATAAAAAGAAAAATTAATGGATATAATAAAATTATATATACGTGTCCAAAAACTATCTGAAAAAAATTTATAAATATGTCTGTATCAGGATTTGAATTTGAGTTACTGTCCCAAAAAACAAACAAACAAACAAACAAACAAACAAACAAAGAAATCATGTCATGTGAGTGAATGTGCTCCATCTCTAATTCCTTTACTCTGAAGCATTATTCTTTTTTTTTCTTTTTTTTACTGTAAAGCACTTTAAAGTAAATTTATTTTACAGAGTTTATTCCAGCCAGCACAATGCCTCGTGCCTCGTGTGTTAAATCTCATAGCTTACACGCCCTGCTCTAGGAATTAATAAAACAATAAGAAGGAAAGAAAAAGAAAAAGCATTTGTAGAAATCAGATACACCGTAAACTGCATCGAGTTTTGTGTATCAGCTGGAAGAACATAAAGGTAACTGTAAATATGCTACATGAATCAGGTCGTGCCGTAAACGTAGAAATGATTCGCTTTATAAATGTAAAACCAAATCAGAGAACATGTTTAAGATGTCTCTTATAGTACTAAAGCACTTTGGGCTGCGCTGCACATAATAAAGGTGTTTATTTATTAACTTTAGAGTTAATAAATAATAATCAGAGTTTCCCGAATCCCTCATACTAGCATACGAACGTAACTATTGCTTTAATAAGAGTTTTGAATGGTGTATATTTTATGGTCCTATTCGAGTTGGACTTTGTTTACACTCTGTTGCTTCATGTGTCGAGTATCAGGATTATGAAACGTATTCGTATCAGATCTAAATCTGATCATTTAAAGCACAATATTTTAATGCAGTAATCGTCATATTCATAAAACCACTGCATAAGGAACAACACAAGAAGGTGGTGAATGAATGAATGAATGAATGAATGTAATGATCTCATTTGCATATTAACACCTAATGCACCAATCAGGTTTCAGTCTGAGTGAGCGGTGACGTGTTTGATTACGAGTGTAAACACATGTTGTTAAAAACTGATCAGAATATAATCCAGAAACGAGACGAATGAAATGTAAACGGGATCTGGATTAGCTTCACCTGAACACCTCATGTGATTAAAGTGATTACTGACTAGTTTTATGATTTGAATCCAGAATAAATCCGCAGTCTGTTGCTCTACAGGTCTGAAAAATAAACATTTCAGAGGGTTAAGAAGTTTACTTTCTTTATGTAGCCAAACTCACTACTGCAGTAAAGTACTTCTGTCTGAAAGCCTACCATATAAAGCGTGATAACTGTTAAAAAAAAAAAGTATATTAAACTTCTTCATAGCAACGAGAAAAGAATTAGCAGATGAATCCGGAAACATGACAGAGAGAAAGAGGAAAAAAATACCAGGGTAAAGTTGACTAGCGTGAACCTACGATTATTTCCCAAAGTTCGTAAATTCAGAAGGTGCAGGCGTAGACGACTCCGACCACCACAATGTTTGCGATGGTGGCAGAAATGGCGATCCAGAGCCAGATGGCATCGCGGGAAACCCGCTGCGGCGCCTCCTGCTGGTGAAGAGCGACACTGGCCGAGGAGTTGAAGAGCGAGTGATCCGTGCTGTAGTCGTCGTTCGGAGACGAGTCCATGAAGGCGCCCGTCATTACAGGGATCTGAGAACGAGGGATGAAGAGGTCAGGGATGAATCACGAAGCTTTTACACCATCAGCGAATGTGATGATGTCAGAATCTGACTTTTACACACAGACGATCGCTTTACGTTATGATTTAACAAGAATTATTCTCCCTGAACATGAACACCGAGCTCAAAACTAAAGAATGAAAAATCCACCCTGTAGGCAGAGCTTAAGCAATAGAAGTGATAGAGTAGAGAATAAAATTGTGATTCTTTATAATATAGACTGATTATGTTTCTTGTCTGTGTGTGTGTGTGTGTGTGTGTGTGTGTGTGGAGGGTGAAGCTTTTGGCTTTTTGTGTGTTGTTGCCCGCTGGTTGTGACTGTGATAATATAAAAGATTATCCCAACAGGATGTATTATACTGTCTTACACCACAGCAGTGTTGAATTCTGGATTCTGATTGGTCAGAAGGTGTTGATTAATTCTCTATAACAGCAGCTCTGACAGTAGCGCAGGTTTATATTAATGCGCTCGTTCTAATACGTTATCGTTTCTATAGCAACAGCTCATTCACAGGGACGTGTACAGCGGACGCTCCACATAAACGGATTAAAAAACTTTTATAATCGTTGATATGGTGAAATTTTCTGTAAGGAGAATTGTGTTTATGTAACATTTATGGAAGGAGTCTCCAGTGTCAGCGCTTTGTAACAGTCAGAGGTAAAGCTGTAACTGTAAGTTTTCCGACATCTTCAGGACAGAGGAGTTTACGCTTCTTTGCGGTTTCTCAGTAACATGCGTAACAAGCTGCGATTTTTCTCATCTTATTAACTTGAAGAGAGAGAATAAAGAGAGGCTGGTGAGGGAACGAGTGTTTATAGTTGCTATAACGTAAGTGACAACAGGAACTAATTCATTTCACTGACATTCCACAACATTACATCTAACTATAAATGAATAAAAAGTATGATGTGCCTTTTAATAAATAAAACTCGTAATCTTTTGAAAAAGTGCTTTGTAATTTTTCACTAATGTTGCATTGTTTTTGTTCCAGACACTCATTTCATTCCAAGCAGGATGTTCACGCCATCCGTATGATTCTCAGATGGAATACATTAGACGGGGTAAATGTTAAATCCGTCACTCTGAGCTCTTTAACCCGCTAATGCTAATGTCAGAGCTGATCCCTGCTGGAGGGTGGAATGTGATTATTCCTCTATTCCAGAGCGATGACATTCATTCTCTCTGAGCCTCATCGTTATTCTGAGAGAACAATGCTGAGGTGTGTGTGTGTGTGTGTGTGTGTGTGTGGTGTAAACAGATGAGTTTGTCCTGGTGGTGATGAATTAGAGTCTGTCACTTCCTGTGATTTATACGCTCCACGAAGGAAAAGAAATAAGAGCTGTAAACGAAGTAAAGAGAGGATGTTCAGGTTATCAGTATAAACACTTTTCCTGTCAGTCTGATGAATCTATGAGGAAATTAAGCATGAAACTAAACTTATACAAACAAATAAACTTTATACAAATAATTACATCATATCAAAATTAAACGTAATGAAAATAGACACTCATCAGACACACTACTGCACCGTCAGAGTCTGATGAGGCAGTAGTGAGTCTGATGGGGCAGTAATGAGTCTGATGGGGCATTATTGAGTTTGATGAGGCAGTAGTGAGGCTGATGGGGCAGTAGTGAGTCTGATGGGGCAGTAATGAGTCTGATGGGGCATTATTGAGTTTGATGAGGCAGTAGTGAGTCTGATGGGGCAGTAGTGAGTCTGATGAGGCAGTA
>CM040472.1:21218060-21235542 GCA_022758105.1 Pangasianodon gigas | reverse complement strand
TGAGGCTGATGGGGCAGTAGTGAGGCTGATGGGGCAGTAGTGAGTCTGATGGGGCATTATTGAGTTTGATGAGGCAGTAGTGAGTTTGATGAGGCAGTAGTGAGGCTGATGGGGCAGTAGTGACTCTGATGGGGCAGTAGTGACTCTGATGGGGCAGTAGAATGTCTGACAATTTGAACATACCCTGAAACACTAAGTCACATCGCTCTAAAAATATCTGACATTCTGAGCCTTGGGACTTGCCTTCATTACACACACACACACACACAGACACACACACACACACACAGAATTGCTATGGCAACCACTAGCAGATTTTAGGTTACAGAAAAGGTTTCATTGAAGCTCTAAGTCTGAATTCAGAACCTCCTAAATATGACATATGGTCAGTGCAGCAGCTGTTACAGTTCCAGTCCAGGGACCAGGAGGTTGTGAGGTCACGTCCCAGAGCTGCTCTCCAGCAGTATCTTTCACCTTAGTCGAGTGCTTGGACTGTGTCCTGATTCATTTGTGGAAAAAAAAAAAACTTTGCCAAATGAGAAAAATGATAAACACTCTGCTTACGCAACGAATTTATTTCTCAAATCCAAAACATTCAAAGTGCAATTCGATATCATCCGTCATGTCAAGTTTGTTTAAAAACCCACACAGTACAGGAAATACCGAGACCTTTACAACAATTTCCAACAAGTGTTCCAACTCTCCACATTCCACACTGTTAGATTTTACTGTAGCAGACGTTTAAACTTCTCTTTTTCCGAGACAAAGCCGTTGTTATCTGGTTTATCAGTTTGTATAAAATAATATTAATCACTTTAATTAGTTTTCTCTGTAATATATTAAGCATTAAGGGCCGTATTAAGTCCAAAAGTTATGTCAATATTTACGTGGGGAAAGTTCCTCGTATTCAGAGTCAGGTTACGCAGGTGCTTAAGTGCATTAAGGTTGCCAGGTTTTGCTTTGTAGAAGCGTTAGAGACAGGGTTTTACAACAAGGTCTAGACCACTGCCTCGAACACAAGCACTCAGCTTTAAATAAAAAAAATCAGGGATAGAAAATGCGGACTGTACATGGAAAATACCACGCAGGAAACATGCGCTTAAGGTTAGAATCGTGTGTAACTGAGACACGCCTCTGTTTTAGACACAGTTAGTCGACTAACTGAGAAATCAATAGAAGTAATCAGTGCCTTAATGAACTAATTAAACTGAGTTAATGCTCGTCATCTTCGTATTGATGTGAGATTTCATGATGTGCATCCAAAGCAAACAAACAAATAAAAACTCAGCTACAGGATTACTCTGCTCTCACTCCGAAACAAATAAAAGAAGAAAAAACAGCCGGTGTTTATCCGCTGATAAAATGTCATTCTCTCGTGTTCTGCGTGCCGTGTTGAGTTTTAACGTCAGCGTCGGAGGAAACGTGTATAAAATCATCACAGAAATATCGAGAGTCATTAATGTATTACATATTTTATAAAATTCTGTTCTAACACAAACATAATTTAAAACTACAGCCAGCGAATTACAGTGAATTTAAGCTCTTTAAAGTCTGTACAAACTGTTAATATAGATAAAGTGTTATATTTTATAGGTTAAAATAATAATCATTTAATAATAAATAGTTTACGTATTAAATATTCTTATTCTCAGAGTATTTTCAGAGCACTGCAGGTTGCATTACCAAACATTTCCATATTAGTTGCTGTAGAAATGACACCGATGTGTGACCTCTGATTACGAAAAAGTTAGAAAATCTGCTTTTAAGATATTCGATTATAAAATTATACCACAATAAGACTTATAATCTGTAATCTGCTCAGTGATCACTGATACACATCCAGATCATTCAAAATCCTTCGCTAATTTTCGCCCCAAAATGAATCTGAAATGATGAAATACAGAAATAAGAGATTTTTGTAATATTTATTGTTTTAAAGCCTAAAACTGTTTTAAACATATCATCTGCATATCTCTAGAAACAAGACATAGTGTACACAAAGACTTTTCATGTTTCAGAGTCTTTTTTTTTTTTTACCTAAGGCATCTTTGCTAATATTTAGCTCAGTTTTACATTTTTATGCCACCAAGAATCCACATAAAGCTCCAACACACCACACTAGCTGCATTTTCCCCTTTTAAAACAAATTCCCAAAAAGTCAGTAAAAGAAAAAGCAGATGAATCAGTGTTTATTTTAGCTGCTGGTGATGTAAAATGAGGGAGAAGAGATTATTCAAATGGAAGGAGAAGGAGAGAGTCGTTACTTCATGCCCTGGCCATTATTTATTTCACAATGATGGCATATGTGTGTGTGTGTGTGTGTGTGTGTGTGTGTGTGTTTGTGTGTGTGTTCATTTCTCGCCCATTAGGATATTACAAGATTATTAAACATATTTCTCAACATTTTTTTTTACTAATTTAGGTTAAAAACAAGCTTAAAATTATTTGTATTCTATTAGAAGGTAATGTACTTCTTTATAGAAATAAATGCTTGACATAAGTAAAATGATCTGCTAATAAAATAAAATAAAATAAAAGTTTTAGTCTTAAAATAAGTAACAATGTCCAGAAAGAATCTTAATTATCTCATTTTTTTAAAAAATAATACCTCTAGTGAAAAATCACATCCATTATGTGATTATGTGAGTAAAATGTGATTACATGTGAAAAACATGTGAAGTTGTGTTTCAGCATGTTGTGCCCTGAAATTGCTTGTGAGCTCAAGTAAAGACACACGACATCATGTTAAAAAAGTGTGATCACATGAGAAAATAAGTGAAGCACGTGTAAAAACAAATCACGTTAAAAAAGTGCATGTGAAAATAAAGAAATTGTGTGTAAAAAACACATATGAAAATAAATAAATCACAAAAGAAATCATGTACGAATGGAAATGGACCATGTATAAAAACACATATGAAAATAAATAAATCATGTTTAAAAATCCATTTATTTCTGTAAAGCTGCTTTGTGACAATGTCCACTGTTTAAAGCACTATACAAATAAAATTGAATTGAATTCAATTGAATTGAAAAATCACATGAAAAAAAATTACGTGTAAAAATCACACTTGACAATAAAAACACCTGCACTGCGTGTAAAAATGTGTGAAACAATGTGAAGTTTGTGTGTTTTGATTTAAGGGTAAGCTCATAATGAAAAAGTGGAGAAAAAATGAAAAAATGAGCTTTTATTTAAGATTTTTTTTATTATAATTCGACAGTTCTAATTACCTGAAGTGTAAAATGATGCTGGATTTCTTTCTTTTTTTCTCTGTGGAAGTTAAAAGTGGAAGAAGTATGAAGTTCATGTTGTGAATATTGATGTAATGAGGAGGTGCATGAGGAACTTTGACGTCTGGTGTTTACTTGAGCTGCTTGTTATGAAGTTTACGTTTTGCGACACTGATACGTGATTTAGTCATTATGTTTTAGACTTTATGTATTAAGAACTGTAAAGATCTGAATGTTGACAGTTCAGTTTGTAAAGAATAGTGCTGTTGTTGTTGTTGCTGTGTGTGTGTGTGTGTGTGTGTGTAATGATGTTGAGAAATCATGATCGAGATTCAGGATGATGGATGATGGTGATATCAGGGTGAAGGAAAAGTAATTTAATGAGGAAGAGCAGCTCGTTAAGATCCGACTCAGAGCTAATCCTCGTTAACCGTCGCAACACTGAAAGCAAACGTGTGTAAATTTCCCTCGGCTGAGACGCATCCAGTGTCAGACTTTCACAAACTTATCAGAGACGAGCTGCAGGATAAAGAGCAATAAACAAGGTTTATTCGCAGATGGATGAAAAAAAACCAGACAAAGAAACAGACAAAATAGTCATAAAAATACTCTAACGGATCTATAACCATGAAACACAAACACAGGAAACACTAAAGGGGTTAAACAGACCAGTACATCAAGTGAGAATAATTAATTACCATGGAAACGGGGAAGCGAGAACAGGAAACAATGACCATATAAGGAAAATGGGGAGCAAAATATGAGAAATTAACAGGCTGTGATTTTCAAAAAACTTACAATTAGTTGTTTATATGAGCTGTGAAATCAGTTTTAACCATACAATCCATTAGACACATCTTCTGGTTACAAATACACAACCAGAACCCAATAGGAACTTCTTTCATGGATTAGATAAACCAAAAGGAACCAATGGGAACCACACATTCGATTAAAGTACCAGTACAGGCCATCAGAAACACACTAAAACCTTTAGGAACCATTAGGAAGTACTCATTCTATTACACTATGATTAGGAACCATCACAAACATAAAAAACCCAAATAGAAACCATCAGAAACACTTTAAATCCACTAGGAACCATTAGAAATATATTTACACCTTTTAGGAACTATTAGGAACCACACATTCCTAACTACAGAGCTACATAGGAACCATCAGAAACACATTAAACCCATTAAGAACCATTACAAAAAATATTAATATCTATTAGGCATCACATCAACGTTGGAATTGGCGTCCAACTACAACTCCCAGGATACAACACTGGCCTTGAAACATGGCCGCCGAGGACTACAACACCCAGGCATCACGAACTCTTCACCGTCATTCTGATTACACACACCTGGACTCAATTACACACACACACTCAGTATATAAGGACGTCATCGGTTCATTGTGAAGTATACGCTCAGTGTCCTGTACCTGGTGTTAAGAAGCCTTTTTGCAGCTTGCTGTCATGTAGCTCTGGTTTTTGCCCATAGTGTTGCTTAGATAATGGAGTTTGTTGATCGCCTGACCGTTGCCTGTTTTTTGATTACGGTTTGGCCTAATCTTTCAGATTTGTCTGCCTGCATTTTCAATTAACTTCGGTTACCTGCAATTGCATCAGTTCCTGCTGCATGACATTAGGAACCATCAGAGTCAAACTAAAAACCTAGAGGGACAATCAGAAACACATTAAAACCCATTAGGAATGATCAGAACCACAGTAGAATCCATTAGGAATGACCAGAAACACATTAAAAACCCATTAGGAATGATCAGAACCACAGTAGAATTCATTAGGAATGACCAGAAACACATTAAAACCCATTAGGAATGATCAGAACCACAGTAGAATCCAGTAGGAACAATCAGAAACACATTAAAACCCATTAGGAATGATCAGAAACACATTAAAAACCCATTAGGAATGACCAGAAACACATTAAAAACCCATTAGGAATGATCAGAAACACATTAAAAACCCATTAGGAATGATCAGAACCACAGTAGAATCCAGTAGGAACAATCAGAAACACATTAAAACCCATTAGGAATGATCAGAAACACAGTAGAATTCATTAGGAATGATCAGAAACACATTAAAACCCATTAGGAATGATCAGAACCACAGTAGAATCCAGTAGGAATGATCAGAAACACATTAAAAACCCATTAGGAATGATCAGAACCACAGTAGAATCCAGTAGGAACAATCAGAAACACATTAAAACCCATTAGGAATGATCAGAACCACAGTAGAATTCATTAGGAATGACCAGAAACACATTAAAAACCCATTAGGAATGATCAGAACCACAGTAGAATCCAGTAGGAACAATCAGAAACACATTAAAACCCATTAGGAATGATCAGAACCACAGTAGAATTCATTAGGAATGACCAGAAACACATTAAAAACCCATTAGGAATGATCAGAAACACATTAAAATCCATTAGGAATGATCAGAACCACAGTAGAATTCATTAGGATCCAAGAGAAACACATTAAAAACAATTAGGATTCACTAGAAACACATTAGGAACCATCAAAACTAGAAATTTATTAGAAATCTAATTCTTTATGTAAATGGAGGCTAAAGCAGGGTTTGGCTGCTTAAAGCTTTTCTCTTCACATCACATCACATTATGGCATCATGTTTTGGGTCACATTAAATTCATCCAATAAATAAAAAAAATCTCTTTACAGAAACAAAGCAGTTTAACGTTATTTTACTGGAGCTCCGCCCACATTGCGTTTGAGTGACGGGTCACATGGCTGTGTACAATAGCATGTAGCATACAGCACACATTCTATACAAAACCACCATAAAGTCTTTTTCAGGTTTGAATTCAGCACTTTGGGTTTGTGAGAAGAAGCTCAGCATGATAACAAGCCTTAATTAATATTGAATAGTTGATATGCGAAGCAGCTGTTGCTGTCACACACACAGACACACACACACACTCTGTAGGAAGGGGAATCTTCTAAATAAACCATTTGTCTGATATAAAATGGTTTCACTGACAGAAGAAAGTAAAGATATTATAATATTAACTATTATATCAAAAATTACATTTATATATTATTATATATAGCACAATATGTATGTGTTTATTTGTTTGTTTGTTTGTTTGGCAACACATTTTCCAGAAAATCCTACAGTGCCCAAGCTCATTTGTATAAATTTGCATATTTTTGCATACTACATGTACTCAGAAATGGCTAAAACCAAATATTTAGGAAACATGACACATCAGATTCAAAATGGATCTGTACTAAAACTTTAAACATGCGTATAATAATATGTGTAAAATCCTAACACGTGTTTTATACTTATTACAGAGAATAAAATTGGACTTTTTTGTAGATTATTTTTGCATAGAGATTAATAATTTATTAATGAAAATTGTGTCATAATGTTATACCATAAAACCGCGCTCATGTGACCAAATTAGCAGAAAATAAATAAATAAATAAATAAATAAATAAAAGGAAAATTATCCACATTAAAGGAGAAATATAATAGCTGGAAAAAAATCCGAGATATTGTTTTACTTCTTAATGGGAATTGCTCTAATGGTTTCCAGTAAAACTTTTCCCAGCAGGATCAGTTACAGAATCAGACTGTAAGTTACATTAACTGTATGAATTTTAATGGATGAATAACACAGAAGTCCGTTAGGTCCATTAAAGCACAGTTTATTACTAGATGCTCACCATCAGACTCCTGCTGAATCACAGCAGACCTCAACCATCAAACATCACCAGTTACACCATCAGGACACTTTATGTTGATATCAATCCACAGACTACCATCACAAACCACGACAAACCATTACAGACCATCACAAACCATTACAGACCATCACAAACCATTATAATCCATCACAAACCATTATAAACCATTACAAACCATTACAGACCATCCCAAACCATCATAAACCATTATAAACCATTACAAATCATCACAAACCATTACAGACCATCACAAATTATTATAAACCATTATAAATTATTATAAACCATTATAAACCACTACAATCCATCAGAAACTATTACAAACCTTATAAAGCGTTGGAAACATCTTTACTGTCAGATAAAAAGGTTCCACAAGGGTTCTTTTGATGGTGAGTGATGTTTAGCTTGCTAAATGGGTTCTACTTCTATAAATTAGACCCTCTGATGTAGGGTTCTACACAGAAACCTTATTTCATGCATTAAATTAAAGTACAAAAAGTAAATACACCCTTAGGAATAGAATGATTTCTAGAACTGAAAATATGTCTTAAAGACTCTACCGAGAACCCTACAGCAGTTTTCGTATCAGAAAGGGTTACAAGTGGAACCATTTAGGAAGTACAGAACCCTTAATTATCCAGAACATCTCCGAGGAGCCTTTTCCAGCATCCTACACAAACCATCATAAATGCAGCTGAAACCAGTAGAGACCTGTAGAGAGCTGTAACAGTCTCCATGGTTTCCATCACGTCACAGACACACACTGTTCTGCAGCTGGTGTTAAATATGCATTTATGTATTTATCACACAGAACATTAAATGCAATACGATACATGCTCTTCTTCTCCTTAAGGACTCTCTCTGTTCTGCTGCCATGGCAACAAGTCGCTGTGCTGCACTGATGTCATTAATGTTCATGTGCTTTGTGACTTTAAGTTTTTTGACATCTTCAGGACAGAGGAGTTTACGCTTCTTTGCTGTTTCTCAGGAACATTTAACATGTCTTTTTAACTTCAAGTGAGAGAAAAATAGAGGCTCTGGTGAGGGAAAGACTGTTTATAGCTGCTATAACGTAAGTGAGAACAGGAACTAACTTGTTGTGTGGACCTTCTACAACATTAAATGTAACTATAAATGGCTCAGCATGTTGAGGCCTGATGATAGACAGACATCAGAGAGAGATTATTTATTAATCTGAGGTAAAAAACCTTCACCTGGTTTCTCTAAACCTGGCCAGACATTTCATTAGCCACGCCCACAATGCTTACATCATCAAGTCTCTTATTCATTCATAAATAAGAAGATGAATAAATGCTTGGAACAAATTGCCTTTTTTTTTTTTTAATGGCTACTTTCAGAACCAGATTATGCAAATGGTTTGTGATGCTGATTATTATTATTATTATTATTATTATTATTATTATTATTAAACCTATGCAATACTCAGCTAAAACAAAGCATTATTTATTATTTATGTTATTTATTTATTATTATCTTTTTTTAACGGTGGACCTGGGAAACTGTTTTCATTCTTTCATGTTTTTAACATGTTGAATGACAAATAAATGAACCTTGAACCTTGAACCTTGAAATTTTATTATAATAAAAAATGTATAATTATTAAATAACAGCGAGGTACACACACACACACACACACACATATGTTAAGATGGCATTGTTTGAAGCATAACTGTAATTATGTTGTCCAAGACAATGACAATAAACTCTTGAATCTTTGAACTGAATCTAAATCTGAGTTACTCAGAGTTTCTCGGTCTGCCTATATTCCTGCTGTTCACGAGCAAACCGGTGTTCAGACTCATCTCGTTTTTACATGAAATGTAAATCAGATATGAAGTTATTTTCAATTAGCTCTCTGTTAGCGTTTACATGTGAGCTTTAGTGTAAATATACCAGAATAAAGACATCATGCTAGTTACCTGCGCTGCCATGAAGGACAGATCCATGATGAACAGAGAGAGCAGAAGCCCAACAGGTAAAAGAGGAAGAGATGGAGAGATCAAAGTCCAACAACAGAGAGACAAAGCTGTGATTAACGGAGGATGAGAAGCAACAGAGCCATGATGCAGATCAACAACACAGAACAGCGAGGAGGGAACAAGAGAGAGAGAGAGAGCGAGAGAGAGAACGGGGGAGGGGTGGAGGGTGAAAGATAAAGAGATTCAGAGAGACAGATGGAGACGGGGAGGGGGTGAGGGATAACAAGATGGAGAGAGAGAGAGACAGAGAAAGGTGAGGAGAGAGAGAAAAGAGAACATGCTGTATATACACACTCTCAGAACAAGGGTTTCTCAAGGGATCTTTGGATGGTTTATGGTTCCTAGCTTGTTACATAGGTTCTACTTGGGACCCTTTCTGAAAGAGAAACTCTCTTGCAAGGAATGAAAGAGCAGTCTTCAGCAAAGAGCAGATTTTACCTGGATGAAGTCCTCTTGGCACAATTCTGGATCTGCTGCTTCCTTTTCAGTGAAGTCAGTCAAGGGGCTGTTGATGCCCAAATAATGAGGCACAAACCAGTGATAATGTCCACCACAACACAACACTACTTCCCCTCCTTTTTGGACTTGGGTGTCCATCAGGCCCAGTTACTGACATGATCAATTATCAATTAATGACTCATCAATGTGGAGATGCACCTGTCCATATCCCAAGTGGGAAGACAGATATTGTGCTTCCATCCATCCAACTGCACACTTCTTCAGGTTTGCCATGAGTCCCAGTCCACCTCAAGAATCTCAGGACCAATCTCAAATGCTGCATGAGCCACTGCCAATCATTGCTATTAATAATTATATAATTATATCATCCATGTATGCATGCCCTGTGAGGGTGAAGGATTCTGTCCATGAGGCTTTGGAACATGGTGGGGGCCTTAAACAAACTGAAAGAAATGGTGACAAATTTGCATACCCCTAACAGAGCGGAAAAGGACATCTTTTTGTTGGACATGGTAGACAAGTCAGTCTGCCAAGATACCTTAGGTATCTATTAAAAGTAAGATATACCTAACCAATCAAGCAGTTTCTCAATGTGTGGTATTAGATATACATCAAATTTCGACATTAACTTTTCTAAAGTCTATGCAGTAACAGAGAGCCCCATCCTTCTTGGTCACAAGGACTACATGGCTGGCATTCCACTGTGCATCCATGATAACCCCAATGCCAAGCATGGCCTGAGCTCCTCCCAAAATAATTGTTTTTTGTGTTCAGGCAAATGCTAGGAGGGCTCTGCAGAACCACACTGGGGAGGTGTCTCTATGTGGGACCAGGAAGAGGCAACAACTCATCACATAACTCTGTTTGCAACTAGGCAACATCTGCTCTCTGGGACAAGGAGAGGAGAAGAGATCTCCATATGAGATTAGGGTGGATTGAGCCACTTTTGGTTGACCTCCAGACCTACTTCCTCCTTTGGCAGAGGAACTCCTTTCTGCCTCCCTCTGAGTTGTGGCTTAGTGGTTAATGTACTGGGTTACTGATCAGAGCCAAGCTGCCACTGTTGGGCCCTTGATCAAGACCCTTAAACCCATCTTCTCCAGGGACGCCATCTCATAACTGACCCTGCACCCTGACCCCAACTAACTAAGATATGTGAAGAAAAGAATTTCACTTCATTGTAGGAGGTTGAGGTTGTAGGAGATTGTTGTAAAATTTGTAGAACTGAATACTTCTATCTGTTTGTTTACCTCATTGTTGACGTCCCCAACTTGTTGTGTGACCTTGAGTGGTCCTTGCCTCTTCTGGAGTAATTTGGAGCTCAATGTGGAACTTAAGGTTAAGGCTCCCTAGCTCAGTGGTTAAAGAAGTAGTCTTGTAAACCAAAGGGTTGCAAGTTCAATTCTCATGGGAGCTTTAAGATTTGTAAACTAAAAACCTTGGATTCATCCAAAAACTCTTGTGGATACAGTGTCATTTAACCTTGTGGTATAACTAGAACTACTGTAGACAGGTTTGTCTAGTGTTTGTGGTTAAGCCGATCAGAAGGTTGTGAGTTCAAATCCCAGCTTCCACAGTTGGGTCCTTGAGCCCCTAACCTCAACTGTTCAGTTCTATCCTGTCTCAATTCAATTCAATTCAATTTTATTTGTATAGCGCTTTTAACAATGGACATTGTCACAAAGCAGCTTTACAGAAATAAATGGATTCACAAAAAAAGATATATAGTAAATATGTGAATTTATCCCTAATGAGTGAGTCAGAGGCGACGGTGGCAAGGAAAAATTCCCTGAGATGATATGAGGAAGAAACCTTGAGAGGAACCAGGCTCAAAAGGGAACCCATCCTCATCTGGGTGTAACGGATAGTGCGATTATAAATAAATCCCTTCTATTGTGTACTATATGGACAAATAGTGCAATTGTTCAACCAATAAATTCATCACAGTTTTCGCAAGAAGTCCGGTTGGTCAAAATCTATCCACTGTCCACTGATGGAGTCCTGAGTAGGAAGGTGCTCGTGGCAACTGCAGCCCCAAAGCCACTACAGCAATCGCAGTCCCAAGCCATTACAGTACAGCTCCCCATATGTGATCCCCAAGCCATCTCCACAGCCCCCAGGTGGCACCATCCCCAGCAATCCAAACAGTTCTTCAGGCCGTCCATATGGGGCCACTCAAGGCAACTATCATTAGTCTTACTATACAGTATAACATCTAAACAGATTTTGAACCTGGCTCCATTTCTTTAATAATGAATAATAAAATTATTTTAATAAAAAAAGATGTTATTTCCTGCAATGAAAGTAATCAATTCATTTTATGATTTCTCAGCCAATACCTAATTAATATAATTCTTTTTTCAGTTGCTTTTATTGGTTATTCAGTGACATTTTGTTGATTTTTTTCCTTCCTGTTGTGAAGCTTCATGCTGCATGTTAATGATATAATGAGTGCAGTATAAAATGAAGTCAGTATTTCTGTAGTTCAGGAGCAGAAACGGCTCCAGCATCTCTCCTGGATGTTGTTCACAGTATACAGTGAAGGGTAGATGTTCCTTTAGGAGTGTTCATTTAGTGAAGACATGTTTTATAATCAATAAAAATATTGATATATAAAGATATTGGGGGAATGTCACTGCTGTTTCTGTCGCACTAACAGATCTACTGTCAAAATTCTCTACTCCGAGCAGAAATTACAGCAGAAACAAAGCAAAACTGATCATCATCTTTCACCCACTGTCAGCTGAGGAGAGATGTTTACCTTCTTCTTTTTCTCTTCTTCCTTTTCTTCTTCTTCTTCTTCTTCTTCTTCTTCCTTCTTTCTTTCTTTCTTTCTTCTTCCACCACTTCGTCTTCTTCAACTTCTGCCCTTTCTTCTTTTTCTTCTTCATCTTATTCTTTGTCTTTTGTTGTTATTGTTATTGTTGTATGTTATCATTGTAATGAAAATTGTGTGTTAGAGGCAGGACACAAGTGCATAACATCAACATGGTTTTTATGAAGCGGAGTTGGGGCGAGGCAGAGCAATGTCCTCTGTGAAGCTAGGATGAGGAGGAGCAATATTTGTGAAGCCGGGAGGTGGACACAGAACAGCCAGGCAAAAAGACTCATGAAACCAGCACACTGCCTGGTCACAACAGGCATCAGACAGAGGGACGAGGATGTCCTCTGTGAAGACAGCAGGAGGTGGAATGATGACAACATCCTTGCTGAAGTCAGGAGGAGGTGGAGCATTATTGCAGGCCTCGAGCTGGACTCAAGAAGTTTTGGTATAGACCTCAAGTTTGACTGGAGAGGCAACACACCAGCATCGGGCTTGGCTGAACAGGCCTCAGAACAGGCCTCAGTGCAGGCTTCATTCTCCCTGTATCTCCAGTCCTCTCGCTGGACTAACCTGGGCTGGGACGACTGCCTGTGAGCGTTCCGTAGGCTGTAGCCCTCCTCCAAAAATTTTGAGCCTGGAGAACTCCATCAGATGCAGGAAACACGAGGAACATTGTTGAAACAAGGCTCAGAAATGCACAGTACATGGACAAGACTTTGCATCAGGACAATGCACAATACACAAACTAATGAGGAATGATCAGAAAACAAGTGAGAACAATCATAACACAATCAACACAAGGAAGATAAACCAATGACAAGACAGGGATTAAGAGAAGACAATCACAACAAAACACACACAGTTATAAACAAAAATATAAAATACAGAAGAAGTCTGTTTGTGCTGAGAGCCGCAGCATGGGCTGAGAAGGGAATTTGTGTCAATCATCATCATCATCATCTTCTTCTTCTTCACCTACTCCTTCTTTATCATCATATTCTCCTTCTTCTTTCTGCTTTTTTTTCTTCTTCTCATTTTCACCTTTTCCTGGTACATCAGATTTTGTTTATTGGATGAACTTTATGTTTCAGTAAAACACAGTAACTCTGAAGCCTGTGATTCTAAATATTTATACCTGTGTTTATATATATATTCATAATTTGGTTATAATGCCTCATAAAGCTCTAATAAAGCACTGTCATTAATGTGTTCATGACTGATAAATGTGTTGTGACATCATAAGTCTCTGAATCACTTTATTTGTTTATTCATCTTCAGTAAACACTTTATCCTGGATGTGGAGTCTATCCCGGGAATACTGGGCATGAGGCGGGAAGACACACCGGATGGGACGGCAGTATACCACAGGGCTCCACACACACACACACACACACACACCTAAGAGCATAGCTAATCTGTGATAGTGAGTGAAAGAGTGTGTATTTTACACTCCAGAACTGAATTAAGAATATTACTTCTATTCATTAACTTTGCTAGATATTTAGAAGCCTTACTAGAGTTTCTGAAAACGTTGTTATTGTTATTATAAATTAATAATTCGAACCTTTAATGGATTATCAGGATGGTAACTGAGTGTATATATAATATACAGCATCACAGTGTTGATGAGGTTTTGCAGTGGGTCAGTGACAGTGTCCTGCTTCATTCCATGAATAAACTCGTCTGATATTCTAAAAATATCTAAAATCTCTCTCTCTCTCCCTCTCTCTCCCTCTCTCTCCCTCTCTCTCTCTCCCCTCCGTGTGGATGAGTGATGAATCGTCCTGCAGGAAATCGTCCTCAGACGCTTTTTCATTTTCAGCAGCAGCACTGACGCCGATGGTCTCGTTAACACATCAATTTTTCACACCCAGATTTTCAGCACCCGGAGACAAGCGGGGCGAAAAACATGTCGGGGAAATGATGGATCAATTCCACACACACACACACACACACACACACACACACACACTGAACGTCTCATGAGCTGAAATGATCTAATATAAGAGCAGGAGTCTGGATATAAATAATTTAAATAAAACGTTATAACAATCACAGAAGGCACAAAGTCATCTACACTCACATCAGTGTGGAGCTTCAGAACCTCACCAAGCTTCCAATAAAATGATGAAAGAGACAAAGAGTTTCTGAATGTTTCCACAAATTTCAAGTTGCTGATGTTTAATGTTGTTCTTAAAATCCCTCTCTCTCTCTCTCTCTCTCTCTCTCTCTCTGGTAATGATGTTACTTTGTGTATGTGATTGTAAAGTGACCTCGGGTGTTAGAGAGCTGATAAATAAACTGAGCATGTAAATAAATAAAGTAAATAAATTCAAGACTAAGCTAACAACAAACACAACTTTTATCATTGTCTTTCTTTCTTTCTATCTTTCTTTCTTTCTTATTAATTTTCTTCTCCCATCTTCTTTTCCTTTCCCTTCCCTTTCTTTCTTTCTTTCTTTCTTTCTCTTCACCGTATCTTCCATTTCTTCTTTCCTGTTGTTTCCTTCTTCTTATTGTTCTTCTATTCTTTCTTCCACTTCTGCTTCTTCCTTTTTTCCTCTTTCTTCCTCTTCTTGTATTTCTCTTTCTATCTTCTGTTTTCTTCCCTTTTTTCTTTCATCTTTCTTCTTGTTTCATCCTTTTTCTTCTTCATCATCTTTTTCTTCTCTTTATATTGCTTCTGTCTTCTTCTTTGAACTTCTCATATTATTGTTCTTGTTATTAGTGTAAAGAAAAAAGAAGAAGAAAATAAAAAAGACTAATAACTAGAACAATAATAACAAGAACAACAGTTCTCGGCATATTTTCCGGCGTAGTCTATGTGCTTCTCATAGGTTCAGATGATTACCTACATCACCACCCAGATGTGTGTGTAAATGGAGCAACGTTCAATTAGCTGTAAATTATACAACTATAGAATTCTGCAGATTTTTTTAATAGACTGTTCCATAAATAATTTTTTAATCTGTATTTTTATTCTGAGTTTATCAGTGCTGTTTGGAAAACTTGTCTCAGTGGAATATCTGGTCATGTGATCAGTGTGTTATCAGAGAGTTTAATCCTGCGTCTCTGGAGTCATCTGACCTGTAATTAATCACAAAGTCCTCGTCTGCTTTCTGTTTGGAGTTCGTCCTTCGTCAAAATTTACATTTTACGGAATTTGGGTGATGTCCCTTATCCAGAAGTGTGTTATAATCTCTATGAAAAACTTCCACAGGACAAATAGTTCAGGGTCTGAGAGAATAATCACACTAAGACTAAGTGCTACGTCTACACAAAGCGCAAACAAGACAGCGCTAACTCACAGTAAAGAAGAGTTTTAAAAAACACACAAATATAAAACAGTGCTTTTTGTGGAATAATTTATAATCAGGTTGTAAAGGCTTCAGAATTCAGCCCAGTTGTGTTACTGGTTGATGATGTAAATTTCCAACAAGGTTAAATCTCAACCCAAAGATTTACTGGTTTAAAGATTTTATTTTTTAAACTAAGACTTTAAACTTTTTCCCACTGTGAGTCTTTGACGTAAAACAGTCGATGATTGTAAATGCCATGATACTGAATGTCACTTTCCTGTGACTGGACCTTAAGGTTCTGCTCCGAAACCTTCAGCGTGTTGAAGACACTTCAGATGCAGCAGCAGCTCTGAACATTTGCTCTCTCAAACCGAAGCAATGAAGTCATACGTCTTCTAACCTCATTATATAACCACGTTATAATGATGTAAAACATGATCACATCAACAATCTGACTCTGTACTGTAAATTCATCCTCGGGTCGCAGTCACAGTGAAAACTGTAACATCTCATCTGTGCTGAAGTTCCACCATTTTACTGGAATATTTTATTATTTTATTAATGAAATGTTCCAATAAAATTCTAGTATTCCCTCGTTCTCTTCTTCCACTGTCTACATCATTCTTCTCTAGTGACTCCGGGTCTTTAATCATTCTTCTGTCAGCTGATTTTTTGCTCCAGTTGGCTTTCGGTCACGCTTTGCAGTTTCTCAGTAACACGACAAGCTGCAATTTTTTTTTCTTATTAACTTTTATTCCTTTTACTTTTTTCTTATCACTTCTAGAGTGAGAAAAAGAGAGACTGGTTTAATAAGACTGAATTACTATCTCTTTTCTCTTAAAAATTATTATTATTATTATTATTATTTAAAAGTGTTTAAGAGTGTATATATTTCTGTAATTGCCAATAATTTTTAAATTCCTAAGAAACAAAATAGTGAATTTGACATTTGTTATTTAGTAATAAAAAAATGAACATGTTGGAAACCTGTAATCTGTCTAAAGCCGGTGTAATGAGTTATAGTTATTAGTTATATGCAAGTGTTTGGTGGCATTTGAATGAAACATAAGAATTAAAAATGGCTGATTAACAGTCCTGTGTAACAATTCATAAATAAAACACAATAAATGAAGCATAATGATTAAAAAAAAATACAGCCAGAGACACAACAACACACTGCTCCTGGCCAGGTGTAAATTTTACACTCAATCTTATCAAAAGTTCAGTTTATGATCCGTTTATGATCCGTGTAGATTTAGAATTAGACTTATCCCTGAGGTTGGTGCAGCTGACCCGTGTGGAAATAACCAAAAATAAAATAAAAATAAGGCAACAGAAGGAAACTGACTCCAGACATCAGCAGACCTGAGCATTAGGAGTTTGTGTTTATTCATGCAGAGCTTTCAATTAACAGCCGCAGTGTTTCATTAACACCTACTGTGTGTGTGTGTGTGTGTGTGTGTGTGTGTGTGTGTGTGTATATATATATACACAGTACTGTGCAAAATTCTTGGCACCCTATTTTTTTTTTTTTTGTACAAACTTTGTTATAGATGTTTATTTTCTGACTTCTACATTATTGATTCAGTACAAAAACAGTTTAGATTCCAAACATTAGTGTTCAAGTGGAGTTTATTGTCATTTCAGCCATATACAAGTACAGAGTGAAACAAAACAACGTTTCTCCAGGACCAAGGTGCTACATGAGACAAACACAGAACTACACAGAACTACAAGGGACTACATAATTTATACATAAAGTGCACAAGTGCAGACAGACAGCACAAGACAGTACAATGACTACTGGGACAGACAATGGGCACAGTAAGTCCCAGTGCAGCGCCGACCAGTACACAGTTCTGTTTAAAGTGAACCTAGTGACAATAGTGCAAAGAGTACAAGAGTACAATACAAGTAGCTG
>CM040472.1:21178586-21194953 GCA_022758105.1 Pangasianodon gigas | reverse complement strand
TTCTACACACGCTCTACACATGCTCTACACACGCTCTACACATGCTCTACACACGGTCTACACACGGTCTACACACATGCTGTACACACGTTCTACACACGTTCTACACATGCTCTACACACGCACTGCACATGCTCTACACACGCTCTACACATGCTCTATACACACACTCTACACACACTCTACACACTTTCTCAGCCGCTGTGTCTTCTCTGCTGCATATGCGGAATTTGCTCAACAACTTCCTGTTCCCGTTTTCATTCCTGTTCCTGTTCCCGTTCCCATCCCCATTCCCTTTCCCATTCCCATTCCCGTTCCCATTCCCGTTCCCATTTTCATTCTCGTTCCCGTTCCTGTTCCCATCCACATTTCCATTCCCATTTCCATCCCCATCCCCATCCCCGTCCCCGTTCCTGTTCCCATTCCCATTCCCGTTTTCATTCCCGTTCCTGTTCCCATTCCCTTTCCCGTTCCCATTCCCATTCCCATTCCTGTTCCTATCCACGTTTCCATTCCTATCCCCATCCCTGTTCCTGTTCCCGTTCCCATTCCCATCCACCTTCCCGTTCCCATTCTCATCCTGACGTTTTGGACACTGTGTTATTCATGTGCTTGCACAAGTAAAGTATTTTAAAAAATCATAAGAGCAAAATGTTTCAGAAACGTTTTCAGGAGGGTTTGAAGCTAAACAGCCTTTTCTTGTAAAGTTTATACAGATTTTGAAAGTTCTACAAACTCTACTTTCTGTAGACAGCAGTGAAATTGCATTTTCATCCTGTTATTATATTTATATTAGGTCTATATCATGCATAAAATGAAGTAGGTATTGTGACACACCTGGTACTTTCTGAGGAATTAACAGTGAAATTAAATGTAACATTGATTTTCAGAATTTATATCACATTCATATTACAGCATTATTCAGATTTTTTCAGAATCAGAATCAGAATGAACTTTATTGCCAGGTATGTTTACACATACGAGGAATTTGTTTTAGTGACAGAAGCTCCACAGTGCAACAGAATGACAGTGACAAGACAGGACACAGACAATAAAAAGAATAATATACAAATATACAAATAGACAATTTTGTATGTACAGGTATGTTATATGCAAATTTGAAAAGTAAATAACTATGTGTATTTTTACTGTTATTTGGCATTTTTAATTCAGATATTAACTTCTCTGCGTAGGATTGGTGAAATTTGCTTGTTAGTGAAATAGTTTTCCGCCTCTGCAGTGTAGAAGCTGAAATCTCCTGACTCAGCTGTAAACATGTTGCATCACCGAGCCGTGGCTGATTGGACTAGAGAGTACGATGTTAGCTAGCTGGTTAATGTGTAATCCGTCGTGTCTAGCTGACGGTGAGGATATAAGCTGCAGAAAATCCATGCTAAGTGTCTCCTATTGGACAGGACACCGCTGGTAAGTAGTTCAGAAGATCAGAAGATCTGAAATGGGTTTTAGAGTCGTCCAAAACAGGCTCATTTTTAACAACAGATATTATAAGCTTTGTAGGAAACAAGATGAAAGTTAGTATTTATTATAATTGATTATATTTGTTTGTAAGGGAACAGTTTCCATCGTCAGAGATTCGGAGATCTTTAACACGAAAACTTTACTCGGATTTAGATTTATTCTCACATCGCACTTTACGCAGGATTAAAGCGTACAACGTGAGTGAAATGTTTCCTTTCAGAGCTCCGACAACGAAGCAGTGAATTAAATAAGATTTAATAGCATTAGAGGAAAACTGAAATAGCAAAGTAAAATACAAAATAAAATGTGTGCATAATAAAAAAGAAATAAACAGTAAAACTATATAGGAACTGCGCAGTTTAATAAAAATTCGGGGAATAGCAGTGATCTAGCATTTAAAGCTAACATTTAGTTCATCAATAAACAATGCATTAAATTATTGCAATAAAAAAATTAATTCAATAAAACAGAAGAACGGCTTGTAACAGAGCTCGGTGCTAAGCTATTGTTTCTTTAAACACGTTTAGACATCTATAAACACACGGTTCGTTTTCATTGCTATGCTGATGACACAGAAATGTGCTAAGCAATCGAACTCCATGTGATTGTGCTAAAGAGATTAAGGATGAACAGAAATAGAAATATTAATAATAATTGTTAGACATTTTTTCATCAAGAACAACCAAGATAAAATCTGCTTTCTGTAGCTGATGCTAAGAAACTAGTTTATAACTGAATAGATTTTCATTTCCTGTCTTATGATAGAAAGCTTCAGATGCTTTACTGAATGGACGAATAGTAGCAGATCTTTATGCTTCAATTCAGTTCAGTTCCTACTTGACTGATTGCTCCTGGTTTATATTCAATAAAATGTAAAAACTGATGTGCAGAATGTAACAAGGCTTGGTTAAAGGTCTGCTTTTGGTTTTTACTGTACACACAATGCTACTGTTAGTGATCCATAAACACAGATTTATTTTTCATTTCTATGCTGAAGACACAGAAATATGCTCCATCCACGCTAGCTAGCAGTGTGTGACTGAGGCTCGTGATACGCAAGTGAATGACTTTCTTCCTAATACTGGCAAGAGGTTGTCTGATTCCGTCCTAAACCTTAATAATGAATAACCTCAATCACATCCTGTGGAATCTCTGTATTATTATTGATTCAGATTTCCACTAAGAGAAGAATATACTTTCTCTAAAATACACTAAGTTGAATTTCATTCCTCTGTCCAGGTGGTAAAATGTGGAGAAAGATCCAGTGCTGTTTGACCTTTGCCCTTCTGCTGATGGTGGCCTTGGCTGACCACGATGAGGGCCATGACCATGGAGAACATTCAGCAGATCATCATCACCATCTCCACCATGGCAAGGACGAACCCCATCCCAGTCACAATGGAGAAGACGATTCATGCCACAAACTCTCACCTCACAACGCTGACTTCGCCTTCACCCTGTACAATAAACTCTCCAGCCATGCTGATGCCAAGGGCAAGAACATCTTCTTCTCTCCACTGAGTATCTCCATGGCTCTGTCCATGCTGGCTCTGGGAGCCAAGGGGGAGACCCACTCAGAAATCTTCAACACTCTGGGTTACGGTTCCCTCACAGAGGACCAGGTCAATGAAGCCTATGAGCATCTGCTGCACATGCTGGACCACAGCCAGGAGGCCATGCTGCTGGAGACAGGAGGTGGTCTGGCTGTCCGAGAAGGCTTCAAACCCGTCGACAAGTTTCTGAAGGATCTTCAGCACTTCTACCGTACAGAGGCCTTCACTGTGGACTTTTCCAAACCTGAAGTTGCTGTCGAGGAGATCAACAAGTTCATCGCCAAGAAGACCAAGGACACCATCACTGACATGGTCAAGAGCCTGGACCAAGACACCATCATGGTGCTCATCAACTACATCTATTTCAGAGGTAGAGTCAGCATGTTTTTTTCTTCATGTTTTCTCGTGTCTAACTGCAGCACTAACACTTAAATTCCATCTTCTTAGGTAAATGGGAGAAGCCCTTTGAGGTAGAGCACACTCACAAAGCTGACTTCCAAGTGGATGAGAACACCAAGGTGACTGTGGACATGATGAAGAGAACTGGACGCTATGACTTCTACCAGGATTGGGATAACTTCACCTCTGTCATCATGGTGCCCTACAAAGGCAACACCTCCATGATGATCGTTCTGCCTAATGAAGGAAAAATGGAGGAGGTGGAGAAGCACCTCAGCAAGGAGGACCTGAAGTACTGGCATGACAAACTGTCCAGAAGGTAATTTTTTTTTTCTCCTCAAACATTCTACTCTAGTACACTATTCTCTAATAACGTTTCTATTCTTCAGCTCTGTGGATCTGCACATGCCCAAGTTCTCCATCTCTGCCTCCTTCTCTCTTGGGGACACTCTAAAGGAACTGGGTATCGTTCAAGCATTCTCTGACAATGCAGACTTCTCAGGGATGAGTGAGGAGACCAAACTGAAGGCTTCTAAGGTATGTTGAGAAATTGGAGGGTTAATCCTTCTACACAAGTTCTTGACATGCTCAAGACCTCTCATGCATGTGTGAAACTTCTCCACAGGTTCTCCACCAGGCAGTCCTCAAGGTGGATGAGAAAGGAACTGAAGCAGCTGCTGCCACCACCATAGAGATCATGCCCATGTCTCTACCAGACACCATGAACCTCAACAGACCCTTCCTGGTCTTCATTGTGGAGGACAGCACCAAGAGCATCCTCTTCATGGGCAAGATCACCAACCCTACTGAACAATAACACTCAGATCCCATCCAATCTAGAACATGCTATGATTGAAGAGCAGGTATTTAGTAGTTAGCACTTTCTTTGCAGGATTGGATTTACAGAAATACGTCACAGCTCCTTTCAGGTGTAGCGTAAGCCGCATGTGATCACTGTACGAACAAAATGACACAAAGAAGAAGAAGAGGTTTTTATTTAAACCTGTACGTTGCCTGTATCTCAATGTTTCTGATTAACACAGAATACAGATTTAATAACACTTGCTAGTATGAATTGCAATAAACATTTACAAATTAAAGTGTCTCATTGTTTACTTTTGTAATTTAAGCTATTATTTGCTTATTTACGTTTGTAGTCAAACAGACGAAACATGATAAGATGAGATTAAACCTGCTGAGGTCTGTGATGTCACGCATGACATGAAATATCGTACATATTGCTCAATAATCGGGAATTCTTTAGCACTGAGACTTGCTTTAAATCGTGTCTTCTCACAAAGAGCCAATTTGGAGCTTCATATTTGCTGTGAAAACTGTTTTCTTGTCATTTTGTCTGAATTATAAACAAAGATTCTTATTTATTCTCTGTTCAGTTTTAAAGTAGTTGTACTATAAATAGCAGGTTTTTACAATTTTATAGTCACGTCTCTCTATGAGTTCTGAAAAATCACATAAACACCACATATGTTTTACATAGAGGCTTTTTTAAATCGATTGTTACACACAGGTATTAAAAGGAATCAACTGATAATTTCTACAGTGCACAGGAAGTTAAAGTTCAAATCCAGTTTCCAGTTTCCTGTTGCTGATCATTTCTATACTCGTGTCATGTTCTCTTTTAAGAAATGGGTTTGTATTTCGGAGAGTTGTGCTTCTCAGTCAGATAATCAATACTGTGCCTACTTAGGTTTGCTGCAATAACCTGGAAATAGGACAGAACCAGGAACCCTGTGTTCCAGCTATTGGTAAATAATAACTGTTCAAATAAAAATGTTTGATTACTGAAACCCTACTGTTAAATGATAAGATGGAAGCTACCTTCTGCATTCCTGTTGTGCTTTCAAAGCTCATTTAGCACATCATTACTCAGACTGTAGGCTTATGAGCTACTCGGACAGTTGCCAAAAACACAGATGCATATCTCCTGTGGCTTAGCCAGGGATTAATCAATAATAAATAAATGATCTGTACAGTTATACTGATAAGTGTGACGTGTTAAGGTGGACGACAGACAGCAGTAAAAGTGGTGAGGACACTAATTTATTTAATCATTTAAGGCATGATCTACCATCACTCTTGCTATATTAATAATTCTGCCTTTAAATTACAACAGTTCCACTGAAAATGAGTAAAATTAAGATGACTGGTAATAGGGAGGAAATAACATCTAATAAAAGCAGATCAGCACTTTTTGCTGTACTTCACAGGCCATCATGTGTACATTCTGTACTGTAATATTATCTGTATATACACTGTATATTATCCATGGATAGTCTGGGTGCTGTTGTATATACAGTGTACATATCCCTTACATATATTCTTTTTGACTAATACTTGCATATATTTATATTTGAGGTCCCTAGAGGACTAGTTAGACCTCAGCGTTCTCACCACCGTGACCTGGGTTTGATTCCCAGCCAGGGAACTGACACAAGCCAGTGGAGTTGCTCACGATAGTGCGCTCCCAGTGCCAATCCCAAGAATGGATAAAACTGGGGAGGGTTGTGACAGGAAGGGCATCTGGCCTAAAAACTGTTCCAAATCAAATATACGGACCAACGATCGGCTGTGGCGACCCCTAACGGGAGCAGCTGAAAGAGGAACAACGACTTGCATATATTTATATACCTATTACAGTTCTTCTATTATAACCTAGTGTAATACCATTCATATTATTATCTGCTCAATAAGCTTCTGTACATATTCATCACCCATAGCCTTGTTTTTTAAATTTATTTACTATATACCTGCCTAATATTGTGTAGTTCCTCCTTGTGCCACCAAAACAGCTCTGAGCCGTCGAGGCATGGACTCCACAAGACCTCTGAAGGTGTGCTGTGGTATCTGGCACCAAGATGTTAGCAGCAGATCCTTTAAGTCCTGTAAGTTGTGAGGTGGAGCCTCCATGGATCAGACTTGTTTGTCCAGCACGTCCCACAGATGCTCGATCAGATTGAGATCTGGGGAATTTGGAGGCCAAGTCAACACCTTGAACTCTTTGTCATGTTCCTCAAACCGTTCCTGAACAATTTTTGCAGTGTAGCAGGGAGCATTATCCTGCTGAAAGAGGCCACTGCCATTAGGGAACACCGTTGCCGTGAAGGGGTGGAACTCGGTCTACAGCAATGTTTTGGTAGGTGGTACGTGTCAAAGTAACATCCACATGAAGGCCAGGACTCAAGGTTTCTCAGCAGAACATTGCCCAGAGCATCACACTGCCTCCGCCAGCTTGCCTTCTTCCCATAGTGCATCCTGGTGCCATCTCTTCCCCAGGTAAGCGACACACACGCACCCGGCCTTCCACATGATGTAAAAGAAAACGTGATTCATCAGACCAGGCCACCTTCTTCCATTGCACCATGCTCCAGTTCTGATGCTCATGTGCCCATTGTAGGAGCTTTCGGTGGTGGACAGGGGTCAGCACTGGAATTATTATTATTATTTTTTTTTTAAATAAACTCTTCCTTTAGACCTGGATTGTGTCATCAGCATACAATTTTAAAGCTTAAGTACTTCTAACACTATTCACACTTTCGTGCATCACAACTGTTATTTTACAGATTAGCAGCATTTAGTTATCAATTGAGTCAAATGCGGTTGCTATAGCAATAAAAACAGAGTCACAGTGCTGTACACTCATCACCTAACTGAGATTCTTCACCACCACTGAGCCGTGACTCGCTTATTTACAGCTAAAGCTAGATATAGAACAATATTTTACAGTTTTGTGGGGGTTTTTTCCACATATGAGTACATTTCCATTACAAATCAGGGAAAATGAATCCGAGCACCATGCATCAGTGTGCACAGAACAGGGGCTGAGATTTGGTTAATGTTTAAGAGATTTTCATTAGACTTTACACCAAATCTCGATCAGATCTAACACTGAGAGACGCACTGACGGTGAGTGATTTACTTTAACTGTAAAATTACAGATTCTGATCAAGTCATACATTATTGTTTGTTTTTATATATAGTTTTATTTAATATAATTTGTGAAAAGCACTGAATTTTGCATATGATGTTTAAAACTAAAAAAAAACTATAAAATATGCTGCCTGTTTAGGAGTTTTTCTTTTGTCTCTTTTTCATTTTCTTTTTATCATGGAGTAGGAAATCATTTTCAATAATGCCAACTTTATAAAAGATATTTAGAGACTTTTTTTTAATAATAAAGCTCAATATAAATATAATAAAAGTAGATTCAGCTTAAAAATCTTTGTTACATTTATTTTTTAGAGAAAACATCTGGCCATTTGTCAGAATAGAAAACTCTCCTGCTCATGTAATATTGTGAAACCGTTTAAAAAGACGTGCTGTTAAATTTGCAGTAACTACAAATGAGAATTAGGTGATTATCTTTGCAGCTTGACTGAAACACCAGGTCATTAAACTTCAGCTTGGCACAGCGCGATGTCTTTGGAGTTACAGTGGATATAAAAACTCTACACCACCCTGTTAAAATTGCAGATATTTCGTGATGCAAAAAAATGAACCAATCACATTCAGACTCATGTTCAAAAGTAATTATAATACAGCTGTCATCAATGATGTGATTCTGATTAACCCCAAATAAAGACCAGCTTTTTCTGTAGGATTTTCTTCACATCTTCTTGGTTTCAGCCGACTGTTGAAGCCATGGTCTGCAAAGATCTTACAAAGCATTTACGGTATCTCACTGTCAAAAGATATCTATTAGGAGAGGGGTACAAAAGAATTTCCAAAACATTAGATGTACTATAGAACACCGTGAAGGCCATCATCAACAAGTGGAGAAAATGGAGCACCACAGTGACGTCACCAAGAACAAGATGTTCCTCCAAAATTTATGAAAGGACAAGACAAAAACTTACCAGGGAGGCTGCTGAGAGACCTACAGCAACATTAAAGGAGCTGCATGAACATCTGGAACATATGGGGTAGAGTGGCTAGACTGAAGCCCAGCCCACATAAATCACTCCAAACCATGTGGCAAAATGTGTTATAGTCTGATGAGACCAAGCTAAAACATTTTTTAAATAATTCTAAAAGATATGTTTGGCACAAAAACAAGACAACTTATCACCCAAAGAACTCCAAACCCACGGTGAAGCATGGTGGTGGCAGCATCATGCTATGGTTCTGCTTCTCTTCAGCTGCGACTGAGGCTCTAGTCATTATAGAAGGAATCATGAATAGCTGCAAATACCAATGTATTTTAACACAAAACCTGCAGATCTCTGTTAGACAGCTGAAGATGAAGAAACATGTCACTTTCCAGCACAATAACGACCCAAAACACAAATCCAGATCAACAAAGGAAATCAACTTGTCCCAGTCCCAGTCAGAGCCCAGATCTAAATCCTATCAAAAACCTGTGGAATGATATGAAGAGGTCTGTGCACAGGAGATCCGCTCGCTATCTGATAGATCTGGCGCGTTTTTATCGGGAAGAGTGGAATAAAATTTTCGTAGACTCTTCCCTAAAAACAAAGAGTGCTTTATTACAAAAAACAAAGCTTTAACAAAGTATTAGTTAAAGGGTGTGCTTACTTATGCAACCAGGTTATTGTATATTTTTTCTTTTTTCCCCCTAAAACCTTTCTATTTGTTTTCACTTGAATTTTGTTGGTTGCTATGTGATATAATAAATATATATATATATATATATATATTATATCACATAATTATAAAAATTAAAATATAATTTTAACAAGGGTGTGTAGACTTTCACGGTTTTATTATTCAGTTTAACTTAACTTTAACATAACTTACACATGCGTAACATGTCTTCAGGACAGAAGAGTTTAAGCTGCTTTGCGGTTTCTCGGTAACATGACAATCTGCGTTTTTGTCTCATTAACTTCAAGAGAAAGAAAAAAGAGAGGCTGGTGAGGGAACGAGTTTTTCAAGCAAGAAATTATTGTTAAAATCCGATTAAATAAAACATTGTGTGTTACACTCTGTCCAGGTGGTAAAATGTGGAGAAAGATCCAGTGCTGTTTGACCTTTGCCCTCCTGCTGATGGTGGCCTTGGCTGACCACGATGAGGGCCATGATCATGGAGAACATTCAGCAGATCATCATCACCATCTCCACCATGGCAAGGATGAACCCCATCCCAGTCACAATGGAGAAGACGATTCATGCCACAAACTCTCACCTCACAACGCTGACTTCGCCTTCACCCTGTACGATAAACTCTCCAAACACGGTGACGCCAAAGGCAAGAACATCTTCTTCTCTCCACTGAGTATCTCCATGGCTCTGTCCATGCTGGCTCTGGGAGCCAAGGGAGAGACCCACTCAGAAATCTTCAACACTCTGGGTTACAGTTCCCTCACAGAGGACCAGGTCAATGAAGCCTATGAGCATCTGCTGCACATGCTGGACCACAGCCAGGAGGCCATGCTGCTGGAGACAGGAGGTGGTCTGGCTGTCCAAGAAGGCTTCAAACCTGTTGAAAAGTTTCTGAAGGATCTTCAGCACTTCTACCATGGAGAGGCCTTCACTGTGGACTTTTCCAAACCTGAAGTTGCTGTCGAGGAGATCAACAAGTTCATCGCCAAGAAGACCAAGGACACCATCACTGACATGATCAAGAGCCTGGAATCAAATACCACCATGGTGCTCATCAACTACATCTATTTCAGAGGTAGAGTCAGCATGTTTTTTTCTTCATGTTTTCTCGTGTCTAACTGCAGCACTAACGCTTAAATTCCATCTTCTTAGGTAAATGGGAGAAGCCCTTTAAGGTAGAGCACACTCACAAAGCTGACTTCCACGTGGATGAGAACACCAAGGTGACTGTGGACATGATGGAGAGAACTGGACACTATGACTTTTACAAGGATTGGGATAACTTCACCTCTGTCATCATGGTGCCCTACAAAGGCAACACCTCCATGATGATCGTTCTGCCTGATGAGGGAAAACTGGGCGAGGTGGAGAAACACCTCAACAAGGAAGACCTGAAGTACTGGCATGACAAACTATTTAGAAGGTAACACCAGGTCGAGTATGACAAGTGACTTTTATAGCACAGGTTGCGGTAAAACACAGTTATACGGGTTAAATCAAGAAAAGATTAGAATGGAAAAATAAGGGTAAGTAAGTACAGTCGAGGCCAAATGTTTACATACACCAAGGCTACAGACATTCAAACTGAGTTGAATCTCTTCAAATGAATAGCTAAGAGATTTATTTCAGTTTTTATTTACTATATCAGATTTTCGGTGTGTGTGTGTGTGGGGGGGGGTTGCCTTTTAATTGCTTGAACTTGAATTTGAAACTCTTGTAGCCTTCCACAGGCTTCTCACAATACTTTACTGCAATCTTTGCTCATTCTTCCTGACAGAACTGGTGTATCTCAGTCAGGTTTGTGGGCCTCCTCGCTCTGACACACTTTTTCAGTTCAGTCCACAAATATTCTATGAGATTTAGGTCAGAGCTTTGTGATGGCCCCTCCAATACTTTCACTCTGTGGTCTTTAAGCTATTTCAAGCAACTTTGGAGGTTCGTTTGGGATCATTGTCCTGCTGGAAGACTCAGCTGTGACAAAGTTTGAACTTTCTGGCTGATGCCTTGAGTTTTTGTTTCAGTATTTCTAGATAAGCTTTCTTCCTCATGATGCCATCTACTGTATATTCTGAAGCGCACCAGTCCCTTTTCCAGCAAAACACCCCCACAACATGATGCTGCCACCCCCATGTTTCACAGTTTGGATGGTGTTCAGCATTTTTCCTCCATACATAGCAGTGTCAATGTCATTTATTTGATCTGACCAGAGAACACTTGTTTAAAAGGCTGGTGATCACGTGGAAACTCCAGTCTGGCTTTTTTATGCGGTTCTTGGATTGGGGCTTCTTCCCAGCATGATAGCCTTTCAGGCCAAAGTGATGTAGGACTTTGGTGGATGTACATACTTTGGTACCAGTTACTTCCAAATCCTTCAGTTCCTTTGTTGTTGCCTTGGGGTTCAGTTGAACCTTTTGGAGAAAAGTTCATTTGTTCATCCCTGGGAGTTAATTTGTGCTTTCTACCTGAACGATGCAGTTTCTGTGTAGTCTGAAGTTGTTTGTAGAGATGCTCATGGTACCTTCAGTTGTTTAGAAATTGCACTGAAGGAGGAACTTCAGAAGATTCTAAAATTAATTTTCTGTAAAAGTTTCTGGAATCTGCCAGTCAACATGGTGTATGTAAACATTTGACCCCCTGTAATTCTGATATAGTGAATTAGAGCTGAAATAAATGTGTCTCTATTCAAAAGTTTCAAAGTTACCTCTGATGTGAACATAGTAGATACTGTTGACTTGCCAAAAGAAATGTATGGTAACATGAAATGTGTGAAAAAACCTTTAGCTTAGGTGGATGTAAACTTTTGGCCTCAACTGTGTAATAAAACAGAAACAAGGAAAGCAGAAACCTAGAGTGAGAGAAGATAGCCTTGAATTCCTACTGATATATTATTGCATTTATGAATGCCTTTATGGGCCTAAGACACAACAAGGTAAAAACTAGACAAACTAATTAGGAGCTAAACACAAAGCAGGTGAACACCATCATGACCCAACAGAGAGAATAAACTAATGACAAGACGGTGTGGAGATAAGATTGAAATCGAAAACGCACGTATAAACATGCCTAACTGACTTCATATGGAATAAAAGACCAAAGCAGCGCTGTTCGTGCTGGGAGCCGGAACGTCCACAGAGAGGGGAATTCATCACACAGTCACCTTTTAATGCTGAGCTATTAATGATTAGTTCATGGTTATAAATAAGACATTGATTATTTTGGTTTGTGGTGGTACATATTACTGCTTTAGACTAGAGCCATGGACTGTAAAGAGATGAGATACATCCATGTCACCACTTCACTAAGCTAGTTTTTGGTCTGATGAGCTGCCTTCACCTGAATAATTTACATAAATGGATGATTGATCAAACTGAAACAGAGGATCTGCTACAGGAGCTGTGATGGTTCTACGTTTAGAAATCTGGAGTTCCTAAGCTACAGCTATTTCTTTCATGCACTGATTGTCTCTGCTACAGTTTTTCAGTTTGGTCAACTAAAATACTCTTCAGGGTCAGTACTGTGGTCCACATGTTTCTTTCCAATTACAGCCATATTTTCTTGGGAAATAAACAAAGTGGCAATCAATCAGGTATTTGTTTAGTAAATGGCTTGACTGAATCACTTATCTTTTAAAGTTGATTCACTCTTTTCTATTCATTGTTTGTAAATTTATAACACCTTCGTTCCCTTTTTTCGCATCTCTGCATTGTCAGGACTGTATGCAGAGTCGATGACTTAAGTCCAAAAGATCTGAGTGGAAAGTTCCTCATATACAGAGTTGGGTTACACCAAGATTTTTCTTGAGGAGATGCTTCCAAGACGGGGTTTTTCAACAGCATCTAGACCATCACCTTCAAACACAAACACTCACCGTTAAACCTGACAAAGAGCAGGGATAGAAAATACAGACTGAAGGAGGAAACGGTGTTTGTTCTTCTTTGATATCAAATATAATACAATGTAATATAAACGCAAGAGACAATTGAAAACATGAAAAAGATTAATGAGAAAATATTAATGAGAGGATATTAACGAGAGAATGTTAATGAGTGGATATTAATGAGAGAATATTAATGAGAGGATATTAATGAGAAAATATTAATAAGAGGATGTTAATGAGAAGATGTTAGTGAGAGAATGTTAATAGGATAATGTTAATAGGAGGATGTTACGAGAGAATATTAATGAGAGGATATTAACAAGAAGATGTTAATAAGAGGATGTTAATGAGAGAATATTAATGAGAGGTTATTAATGAGAGGATGTTAACAAGAGGATATTAACGAGAGGTTATTAATGAGAGGATGTTAACGAGAGGATATTAACGAGAGGATGTTAATGAGAGGATGTTAATGAGAGGATATTAATGAGAGAATGTTAACGAGAGGAAGTTAACGAGAGGATATTAACGAGAGGATATTAATGAAAGGATATTAATGAGAGGATGTTAATGAGAGGATGTTAATGAAAGGATATTAATGAGAGGATATTAATGAGAGGATGTTAATGAGAGGATGTTAATGAGAGGATATTAATGAGAGAATGTTAACGAGAGGATATTAACGAGAGGATGTTAACGAGAGGATATTAACGAGAGGATATTAATGAGAGGATGTTAATGAGAGGTTATTAATGAGAGGTTATTAATGAGAGGATGTTAACGAGAGGATATTAATGAAAGGATATTAATGAGAGGATATTAACAAGAGGATGTTAACGAGAGAATATTAACGAGAGGATATTAATGAGAGGATGTTAATGAAAGGATATTAATGAGAGGATATTAATGAGAGGATGTTAATGAGAGGATATTAATGAGAGGATATTAATGAGAGGATGTTAATGAGAGGTTATTAATGAGAGGATGTTAACAAGAGAATATTAACGAGAGGATATTAATGAGAGGATGTTAATGAAAGGATATTAATGAGAGAATATTAATGAGAGGATGTTAATGAAAGGATATTAATGAGAGGATGTTAACGAGAGGTTATTAATGAGAGGTTATTAATGAGAGGATTTTAATGAGAGGATATTAACGAGAGGATATTAATGAAAGGATGTTAACAAGAGAATATTAACGAGAGGATATTAATGAGAGGATGTTAATGAAAGGATATTAATGAGAGGATATTAATGAGAGGATGTTAATGAAAGGATATTAATGAGAGGATGTTAAAGAGAGGATATTAATGAGAGGTTATTAATGAGAGGTTATTAATGAGAGGATATTAACGAGAGGATATTAATGAAAGGATGTTAACAAGAGAATATTAACGAGAGGATATTAATGAAAGGATGTTAACAAGAGGATATTAATGAGAGGATGTTAATGAGAGGATATTAATGAGAGGTTATTAATGAGAGGTTATTAACGAGAGGAAGGGGAGCAATGAAATAAATCTAGTTGGAATCCAGTACATTGCCAGTATACAGTATTGCTGCATGAATAATGCTAGTTATAATTATCACATTAATCACTTGGTTTAATTTAACAGTATTCAGACTTCCACACTCATTACTCAGCAGCACATAAAATAGCACTTGATCCAGCACATCCTGTTATTTTGCATTTTATTTGTTTATATCGTGCTCTGAGAGTTACTCATGCACAACTTAATGAAGCCACAAAATTTGTGAATTCAGTGTATTTGGGTTACATCTGTAGTTACGCTTGAGGTTCTGAATAGCCATGTGGACAATTTCAGGATTCAGTCCTCACTACGATCATCTCTGGATTTGAGACTGTACTGACGTCCACCATTTTGCTCTGCAGATTTGTCAGACTTCTTTTGCCCAAGTTCTCCATCTCTGCATCCTTCTCTCTTGGGGACACTCTAAAGGAACTGGGTATCATTCAAGCGTTCTCTGACAAGGCAGACTTCTCAGGGATGAGTGTGGAGACCGAACTGAAGGCTTCCAAGGTATGCTGAGAAATGTGAAGGTTGATCTGAAGGTCAATCTGTCCTACCAAAGAAAGTTCTCTGGCTAAATGGATTGTTGAAAAACTTTAGTTGTGTAAAGGTTTGATGAAGACCTTCATGCTCTACCCCCAGGTTCTCCACCAGGCAGTCCTCAAGGTGGATGAGAAAGGAACTGAAGCAGCTGCTGCCACCACCATAGAGATCATGCCTAATTCTCTACCAAACACCATGAACCTCAACAGACCCTTCCTGGTCTTCATTGTGGAGGACAGCACCAAGAGCATCCTCTTCATGGGCAAGATCACCAACCCTACTGAACAATAACACTCTCAAGCAAGCAATCTGAATTTCAAAGATCAACATATTGTGATTTTTCATTATTACACTGGAATGCTTTCCCACTTCAGCAGTGAGGGAGGTGCAGAATTTGCAAAATAGCTTTCTTCATTTGTTTAAAATAAAAGACAGTTCCATTCAGGTGTGTCAGAAGTCCTACACTCAGCATGAATAAAAGCAATAAAAAATGAAATATAGAAAACTGGTCTTTTTTTTAAATGTGTATGTTCTAAGAATTGCCACTAAGTAATATGTAACGCAATCTCTGTAATGTAAAAACGTATATGTAAAGTCATATGTAGTTAGGACGTTAAAGTTGATCCTTGAAAGTTAAACCGGAAACTATGATTTTGGCTGTACATTTCTCAAATACTTTAACTCAAATTATTTTATATTATATTATAAAATATTATGAGGTTGGCTGGTGGAAGGAGCCAAAGCTCAAATCCATTTTTAGTTCACTTGTTTATTAATAATCATATGTATATATATATATATATATACACACACAGTACTGTGCAGAAGTCTATTCTACTGTACACCCTATTTTTTTTAGTACAAACTTTGTTATAGATTTTTATTTTAGGGAATGATTTATAATCGCACTATCCGTTGCACCCAGATGAGGATGGGTTCCTTCTGACTCTGGTTCCTCTCAAGGTTTCTTCCTCATGATGTCTCAGGGAGTTTTTCCTCACCACCGTCACCTCTGGCTCACTCATTAGGGATAAATTCACATATTTACAATATATTTTTTGTGAATCCATTTATTTCTGTAAAGCTGCTTTGTGACAATGTCCGTTGTTAAAAGCGCTATACAAATAAAACTGAATTGAATTGAATTTTCTGACTTCTACATTATTGATTCAGTACAAAAACATTTTAGATTCCAAACATTAGATGAAATGTTACAGAAAAATGTTTGTATGTCAGTAAAGAAAGCAGCAGATTCCATAAGAGACACTTTTCAGATAAAAACATAATGAAGGCTGCTGGGTTTCGCTGCAGAAATAAGAAGCGAGTCGACAGTCAAAGTCTCCAGAAGAACTGTGGCTGCTTCTGCAAGATGCTCAGTAACACTTACAGCTCATTTCCTTAT
>CM040472.1:21167966-21178486 GCA_022758105.1 Pangasianodon gigas | reverse complement strand
ATACTGTTTTATTATTTAAAGTGAAGGATCGTCACACCAAATATTGACTTTGTTTCATTTATTACTGTTTACTGCTCTTTATAGGTTTTTTTAAATGTAGAAACATTTAATTTCATTATTTTTGAAGGCATCTTTGCTCTACAGCATTTCTTTGCATGTGCCTAAGACTTTTACACAGTACTGTAAATATATATATACAGTGCGTTTAATAAATAATTTTAGAGGCTGTATTGCGTTGGACACAGGAGAAGAGTGTGTTTGTTCAGCCTACAGTTCATTAGGGGAAGCTCAATAATCAATAGTGGGGTCAATACGCAGGGCCAATACTTTAACAGAGGTTAAACATCATCTGAAAAATATGAAAACAGGCAAAGATCAAGGCGAGAAAACGCTCAACACAAGGACTAGGAAAAACGAGGATCAAACGCAGGGCCGGTTCTGAACATAAATTCATCAGGGCTCCGATTGATAATAATCATATTATTGTATATGCAAGAATGAACAGAATTAATACTCCATTATCTTGGATAAGGTTTACTGAACAGTTTAATAAACAATAAAATAAAAACAACTGAACAAGAACTATCTACACAAAGAATAAACTCTCTAAACAAGTAGAATAAATAAATAAATAAATAAATATGTACTAAAATTGAGCTAAAGAAAAATAACTTACAAAGAAAATGCAAACAAGTAAATTATTATTAATAAAGCAAAATGTACTTTAACACAAAGATTTCTGCTTCTTTGCTGTTTTTGAAGCAAACCGTAGCTAACACAGATTAGACATGACAGAGGGAAATATAGTCAAGCTGAATTTAGCTTAAAAATGTACCTGCATCACTTTCAGTTAGTTGTAACACTGATGACGCCCCAAAATATTTCCCGCATTGAACTCCATTTCCCAGCAGCACAAAGGACTACAAAGTCCATCACATGACCTGTCACATGACCCACTTCCCAGCTCAGGGTTACCTGATGACTAACTGAGCACACCTGTTTCTAATCACACACTCCCTTTAAACACTGAACCTGTTCACACTTTCTGGCTTCTTGTGTAACACCACAGTGGTCCTGCAGCACTATTCTGCACTATTCTGCACTATTCTGCACTATTCTGCACTATTCTGCACTGACTGTGTTTATTTTTTATACTTTCATTTCTCGTTTTGCTTTCAGTTCAGTCTGTTTGTCAATCATCTGACTTTTTTTTTTTACATGGTTTTGATTGGTTTTTTTTGATTTGCTGTTTTATGGCCGTTAGGCTCCTTAGCATGGTGAAGGCTGTGAGTGTGTGAGCTGCTATAGTTCTGAAAAGAACTGTAGGTGATTGACTTTTCAACCACCTGAGTGGAGATTATCTTTAAAGTCAACAGGCTGCTGAGCTAACAACTTAACGGTCATTAACCTGACACTTCTTACTCTAGGTACTAGCTAGTTAGTCGTAGTTAGCCACTAACTTTATCCATTTTAATTACATCAACAAGTGGAAGCAGGAAAGTGGACAAACTGAATGAAATGAAAATGAATTAATTTTTTGTTAATTTTTTTCCTGGTGTTTTCAGTTTTGCGTTGCCTCTTTTGCTTTTTTTCTTTTTTTCCTTTTTTCACACCACATAGCTTCATGATCACTTCTTCTTTGTGACCTCCTTATTAGTTATTAGATTAGTTATACTAGTCACTTAATTTAGTTACAGTTTCACACTTCTAGAAAGCCCTCGTGACTACATAATAACATGAACCTTTTCAGCAAATGATAAAATGTGCTTTTTTTTTGTATCTCTATTTTAAAACTTGTGCAAGAAACAGCAAGGACAAATATACAAACTAAAACAAGGGAAACAAGCTGTGCTCATGACAGAATGTTACTGTGTGTTTAAGGTCTTGTCAGAACCTTTTGGTATTAATTTAGAATTAAACTTCAGTTATCATGAACTTTCTTGCCCTCTATGCCAGATATCATCTTCAGTGAAACCTGATGTAAAGGTTTGGCATCACTCCTGATTCAATTCTCTCTTTTTCAGACTCCATGAGCTCAATATAAATATCTTGTCCCATTTGTTATTTATTTCCATTAGAACAAAGATCTTTCAACACCAAAAGTGCACATGGTTGCTGAGCTGCTCGAATCACCCAGTCAGGAATGTAATTAAAGGGTTATTACTTATATATCATAAGAAAAAATATCAAAGGGATCAAGTTGCCAAGAAGAGGATGCATGAAGAAGCCAATCTCCAGGAACATACATCCAAATCAGAAGTGGTTGCGGCACACAAACAGATTTCTCAGTCTCTTAATAATGTTCAGCCTTGAACAATAAATCTGTGGTAGAAGTTGAAGAGTTCATCTTGCATAAACAAAACTTAAAATCTAAATGTAACACTAGCTCTGGACTTTACCACTCTCCGTCAGCAGAGGTCGCTATAATTCTGGAGATCAACCGAAGATCAGCTTTGACAACCACAGAGTCAAGAATTTCTGATTTTCTCTATAAATAGCCTCGAAGTTCAGCAGCACTTTACGAAGTCTTGCCATCCCTTTTGGCTGTGTACATTTTGAGAGTTATATTCTTCGTTCTGAGATATATTTGATGAGTCTTTTTTGATGTCTGCCTGTTTATCGACTCTGAGTTTAAGTTTCCCACTCGTTCTCTGAGGTCCCATCCACACATACACCTAATACCTATATATATATGTTTTTGAAAACATAGTTTTTAACTCTCTGTTTAAAAAAAATGCAGTCCACATGAACAGCATTTTCAAAAATGTTTCTGCCCACATGAACATGCAAAAAATGATTTGAAAACACTCACGAGTACACTAGCCCAGTAGGTGGTGATAGTACGTCATAAATTGTTAGGTAAAATGGCTGAAGAATAACGTTAAGAGCTGCAAGTTGAGCTGTGGAAAAGATCAGATGTGGAAAAACACCAACATACACAACAATCTCTGAATGGAATTGTTACACCAGTTGCTAGTTTGCCCAGTGCGATGTGTAGCACCTGAGCTGTGGATTCAGGGGCAGTACAGCAGTACAGTGGGGATGATATTCTGTCTCCTGTGTACAAGGGCTTAATAGTAAAGTGAAAATAAACTACAAATATATTAGCAAATAAGAAAATGTAGAGCACAAAGTAACAATCTGATCAGCAGACATGATAAACTGAGTCTTAGCGCACAAAAACACACAACGGACATACACACGTCTAGGCTGTGATATTTATGTTTATCTCCTCCACACAAAACAGTGAAACATGAGCATTTAAATATCTCCACCTCTGACTTCAAAACGTTTCATTATCAGTGGCCAAAATCACTATTTTTATGCGAACAGCAAAGATAAAAACTATGTTTTCAAAGATATTTGTATATGTGTGGCAGGTCCATAGTCTGGTTTTCGACAGTAAATGAGCTTGAAATGTAGCGTCTCCAACCTTGATAGAAAGATAGATGCTTTTTATTTTTTAGAAACAAACCTTTATAGCATCCTCATTTGTTTAATTTAATTAATTTTTGCTTATTTTCTTGAAGTGAAAATAATTCTGCCTGTAGGTTCAGTTTCTGTTGCGATGGTCTCACTTGCACCAAATTTTGGCTCTTGGTCTTTTTTTCAGCTTTTCAGAAAACATTAACCTTTCTTTTGTCACATCACTAACACACAGTTCCTATTGCTCACTGCTGCATTGACTTGTTCAAGAATGTGCTAGCAGATAATAGAGCGCTACAAGAACCCATGATGACTGCATTCTCTGAATGTTTGATTTGCAAGAATCATCCACAACATCTATTTTTCTTTTTCATTTTTATTTTTGATTGTTTGCATGTTATTTCAGCTGAACAAACTTCCTGTGCCAATCTAAACTTACAGAACATTTACCTGTTCACTGATAAGTAACAGCAAGACCCAAATGCATGTGCTGATAAATTTGAAATAAAAAATGAAGCTGGTTCATTAGACTGTGGGTTAGAAACAACTACAGCCAGCTGTTATTATTCAGTAGGGTTGATTATCTTGCCCATGAAGAGGATGCTCTTGGAAGCTTCTTCCACAATGAAGACCAGGAAAGGTCTGTCAACATGTATGGGTAATGGCATAGCCCTCTGTACTATCTCTACAGTGGTGGTACCAGCTGCTTCAGTGCCTTTCTCATCAACATTGAGGATTGCCTTGTGGAGAACCTGTGGAGATACCGAACACAAGAATAAAGTTAACATCACACATTTGATCAGTTCTCGGCGGTTCTATGCTAACATACGTTCCTGTCAGATTTATGATAGTTACTGAATAATTATGATAGAGATCAAAGGTTAAATAGATAAAGAGTAGATTTCTCTACATACTTTGGAAACCTTCAGTGGTATATCTTCACTCATCCCAGAGAAGTCTGCCTTGTCCGAGAATGCATCAACCATACCCATTTCCTTCAGAGTGTCCCCGAGACAGGCAGAGGCAGAGATGGAGAACTTGGGCATATAAAGGTCCACAGACCTGAAAAAACAGGAATGAGCTCAGACATGGAAAAGTATATTTTCGGTAATAATACACAAATAAAAATGAAGCTTACTGTGACCGAAAGTCTCATTTTTCAAATGTTTGGGACTTCATTACCTTTGGCGAGTTTTGCCTAGCCAGTCCTTGAGATGATCCTTGGTAATGTGTTTCTCGATTTCCTCAATTTTTCCCTCTCTGGGAAGAATGATCACCATGGAAGCATTGCCATAGTAGAGCAACTTGATAAGGGTGATGTTCTTGGTTATGTAGATATTGTATTGATCATCCTTTGCCTTCATCATGTCCACAGTGACCTTCGTATTCTCATCCACATGGAAGTCGGCTTTGCGGGTAGCCTCTGCTAGGAAAGGCTTCTCCCATTTACCTTAGACAGTAGATTAGAGGATTGAACAACACTTTACAATTCATCCAAAAAAAAAAACAGGCTACAGCTGAAAAAGACATTAATCTGTGTTAAATATTGCTAACTCTACCTTTGAAGTAAATGTAGTTGATGAGCACCATAACGGTTTCTGGTTCCAGGTCCTTGATCATGTCAGTGATGGTGTCCTTGGTCTTCTTGGCGATGAACTTGTTGACCTCTTCGACAGCAACTTCAGGTTTGGAAAAATCCACACTGAAGGCCTCTGTACGGTAGAAGTGCTGAAGATCCTTCAGAAACTTGTCGACAGGTTTGAAGCCTTCTTGGACAGCTAGACCACCTCCTGTCTCCAGCAGCATGGCTTCCTTGTTGTGGTCCAGCATTTGCAGCAGATTCTCATAGGCTTCATTGACCTGATCCTCTGTGAGGGAACTGTAACCCAGAGTGTTGAAGATTTCTGAGTGGGTCTCCCCCTTGGCTCCCAGAGCCAGCATGGACAGAGCCATGGAGATACTCAGTGGAGAGAAGAAGATGTTCTTGCCCTTGGCATCAGCATGGCTGGAGAGTTTATGGTAAAGGGCGAAGGCAAATTCAGCATTGAGTGTGTCCGGTGAGAGTTTGTGGCATAACTTCCCTTCTTCATGGTGATCTGCTGAATGTTCTGCATGATTGTGGCCCTCATTGTGGTCAGCCAAAGCCACCATCAGAAGGATGGCAAATGTCAAACAGCACTGAATCTTTTGCCACATTTTATAACCTGGACAATAATATAAAAAGGGACAATACAAGTTAAATAATAAAACTGAGTAGGTTATGTTTTCTGTGGAACTAGTGGCGTCAACCAAGACCATGAGCTGTGCAGCCTATAAAAGGCCCCTGTTGCATCATCCTCATCCTCTGGCAACCCAAGTGACTTAGGTTGCCCTGGCAGTTTTCCTCTTGTTCATAGAACCATGGCTCTATTTCCTTTTGCTCTGACCTGTCAGTTCAGTTTCATTTGGACCTTGCAGAGGCCATGTATCAAAAATCCATGTTCCTACTTCCCAATAGTCCACAAGTGACGTTCCTCTTAGCACACAGGCATCCATAATGTTTTCAAAGGAGGGCAGATTAGACCTCCTCAAAATACCAGAGGGCCGCCAATATACTGTATATATATAGGAGTTGAAATAATAATATATGTCGTCCGCCCATTTCATGAACCAAAAGTAATTAGACATAATAATAATCATCTTACATAATCATAAATTCAATAGTCATCTTTAATACTTGTTTGCAAATCCACTTTAGTTAAGGAATCTTTCAAGAATTCATGAAAGGTTTTTCATGCTTAGTGGTCTCCAGCTCTTTGAAATTGCTCCTTCCCACTGTTAACTTTGTGCTTTTTGTCTGCAGCCATGACTAAATATCATTAAATTAATTTAGTAAATTAATTTAATGATCAATCAGTAAATTAATTTTCAGGTGGAGTCAGAAAAAGGCTCTTGACTTTTAGTTAACTTTGTTAACACAGTCTGCTGCCACCATCAGGTGAAAGGAAAAATTGCAATGCATTAGCCAGAGGGTCACCTATCATACATCCTGAGAGAGAAGCCATGGGCCAGTGAACATCTGTCCATGGGCCCCTTTTGGCCCTGTGACCTGCCCGCTGGCCATCATTTACCTGGCTCTCTCAGTGTGGTTATATCTTCACATGATTTGTTCTTATCACTGCTACGCTCATGACACACAACTCATCCTCTCCTTTCCTTCCACAGACACTCATGTTACTGCACAGATCTCAGCATGTCTGGCAGACATCTCATCATAGATGAAAACTCACCATCTGAAACTAAATCCCAGCAAGACTGAGCTACATCCCTGGAGATGCATCCCCATGTTAAGATCTTGTGATCTCCATGGAGAACTCACAGGTCTCATCATCTGTCACTGCACACAACCTGGACCCTCTGTCATGCTGGTTTCTCTTTTACAACCTCAGGAGGCCACTCAGGTGCTTGTTCAGTCCCTTGTCATTTTGAGAATGGACTACACGACTGCAACTGCTCCTGGCCTCTGCAACTAATCCAGAATGCAGCTCTTTCAATCTTCCCAAGGTCTTGCACACCACCCCATTTCTATGCTCCCTCCCTCCCTCCCTTCTGGCTTCGTGTAGCTACCCACATCAGACATAAAACACTTATGCTTGCCTACAAAGGAAAAAAAAAAAACCAGACCACCTACCTTAAAGCACTTATCAGACCCCACACTGCACCACACTCCCTCATCCTCTAATACGGCTTGACTGGATCTGCTATCTCTCAAGGTACAAGTAAGACATGCGTCAGGATTCTTCTCTGTCCACCCCCAGGTGGTTTAAAGAACTTCTCCATGCTGACTAAAGACCAAGACTCTTCACCAAGCACCTACATGAACACTTATCTAATATATTTTAAAGATCTTTTGATGTGTGTTTTCTTATCTTGCTTTACTAATCTTCCCCTAACATGATTTTAGCTCGATGGTAATCCTAATCCTTGACCTACTGAACCAGCATGAGGCTGTGTATTTGATAAAGACTACATAGCACTTCTTTAAGTCGCTCTGTAAAACGGCGTCTGCTAAATGCTGTAAATGTAAATAAGAGCTCTCACTGGACACAGGCCTGGTCTCGTGACATTCTCACCAGCAAGCACAGGTCAGATGATAGGTTTATTAATATACTGTGAAATCAGTCTCCTTTGGCATGGCCACAGTGTGACATATTTGAACTCCAGTCACAAGATCAGACACAATGTGCTGACAGATAATGCTTAGAATTTGCCTACTTGTCTAAAAAGCAAAATCCATATTCTAATCTACATCTTCCTTTGGTTCATATGGAATCTTTAAGGTCAAACACATTCTGCACTTTTAAGAAAAGCCCTCAGTAGTTAATGCACTGTTCTGCTGTACACAGACAATGGTGCCACATGCACTTTTAGGATAAAGACTTTAAGGAGAAGAGATGATTCTAGTCAACTTCATGACATTGTTCACTGTGAAACATAAGGGATTTATGCCTCATGAGTCAATTTTCCACTGGCCTGCATACGACCAACAAGTCCCAAGGGGCCAGTAATTTCAAGGTGTATGATCTATCTGCCACAATGGTCCTACTTATAGAAATCAACATCGCATCGCTTGGTGGTTGATGTAAAATATCACCATGCTGTTCTTGTTCTGAGAATGTTCCTGAAAGTGTTGCAGCACTAGCCGTAGAGATTTCATGTATAATATGAAGATGCCAAGAGTCAGAAAGCTACGTTGCACTCTAACAGTGCAGATTTAACAATAACAAAATTAGCAAAAAAACAGAGAGAGAGAGAGAGAGAGAGAGAATGATGAGACAATTTGACAAATGATTATGTTTTCAGCATTGCCCATGTGTTTCCTCTTTCCTCTTATTTGCACTTATAATGATTAGATCCCTATGCTCCTCAAAAAGACGAGAATGGGAAAGAGGATGAGCACGACGTAGTGGGGACCTTTATAGGCTGCACACATGAGGTCACATCAAACTGATGACTCTGCTATTAGTATTTGGTAAAGAAGCAAGTAAACAGTAAAACTTCACTATTTCCAACGGAAATCATCCTTGTGGTCTGGAATGAAAGAAAGTAGAACAAAGTTCTACAGAATTCATTGTTTACACTGTAAAATTGTTCGGAGACCTCTGTATTTAGATGAATAGATAATAATAATTAGATGCAAATTTTCATTAAGTTATTTTAATTTTGTTGTATTTAATAAAAGAGGGAAAATCTTGATTTAATTGTTTCCTAAAAAATGAAATTGTTTAATGTAATGTACAGTATCGTGTTTACGTGTCATAAGTACCCACTTTTTGTATCCTCTGTGAAACAGGTTTATTGAATGTTAGTAAAGAAAATCTTATAAATAACTCGTAATAAATATTTACACTAGTCTAGCATTAACAAGATATTAGTAATGTATATGTTTACTGATTAGATAATCGGGTTAATCAGCAGGGTTAGAGAGAGTTTACTGCACTGTAAGTTTTGTTAGAGACAAAATATTGATGATCCCACAGCCATCCATGAGAGCAAAACTGGGCATGCTCACAGAGAGGGAGGGGCTTACTCTCTCTCCCCTGTCAATCACACGGTCTGTGAGCTCACGCATGTGGAAGTGGGCGGATAGTGCTTTCCTCCGAGTGTGTTACGCCGTCACCTGTTGTTATATGAACAGCAGTTCAAAAGATGCAGTCGGCTGGCTTCACGTGTCTCGGAGGAAGCACGTGATAGCCTTCGCAGAGGATAGGGAGAGCTAACTGGAGGACGGGAATTGGCCATGAATAAATTATGGAGAAAATCAGGGGGAAAAAAAATCCCTCCAAAAATAGACATTTCATTTATCATCAATCAACATGTGGTCCAAAACTGCAAGCATAAATTATAGAATTTTTGGTTATAAACTCATATTAATCATGTTTTTTTTTTTAAATTATGTGTAATGTTTTATCCTTTTTTTACTCCTGGTATTCCTACACATGCACAATCCATTCACTTTTTAATATGATATGAATTTTGACTTTTTATAAATATGACACTTTCTAAAAAAATCTGGATATGTTTTTAAAGAATTTATGCATGAATAGGTTTAAGGGTCCCTGGAGGAATATTGGTTAGGCCACAGCGATCTCACTGCTGCAGCCCGGGGTTCGATTCCTAGCCACTGTGGGTCACTGTCTCAGTGCCGGTCCCAAGCCCGGATAAAATTGGGGAGGGTTGCATCAGGAAGAGCATCCAGCGTAAAAACTGTGCCAAACTGTGCCAAATCAAATATACAGACCAATGATCTGCTGAGGCGACCCCTAACAAGATCAGCCAAAAGAGGAACAACAGCAACATGCATGAAAGCGTTTAAAAATATAAGTGAATTTCAGACTTTTGCATCTTTAAGGCCCCGTGATATTTCATGTGTTTTTATACTTTTATGTAATAGCGCATCATTTCACAAGTCTGAAAATCATTTAAATTTTTTGTAAGCCTGAACTGCTGAACTGGGTTCAAGTTGTTGCATGTCTGCTGCATGTCTGTTTTTTCTTGCCTCACCTCAGTGTTTTATTTATTTTTACTCCTGGAGCGTTTTGATAAGTAGAAGCTTAACTATAACATGATCAACACATCCAATATAATTTAGATCAGGCATGATGAATAATTTTGGATTTAATTCTGATGTCCAGTGCATGAGATGTCTTAAACAACAAAATTAATGAAATAAACAACGATTAGCACAAAAAAACATAAGAGAGGAAATATGTGAAATAGGAAGAACAAAGACACTCTGATAAGCAGGTCAGACTATATACTAAAGCTAAAGTACAATCAAATTCTGTACATTTGTGCATATATATATATATATATATATATATATATATATATATATATATATATATATATAATAAAATGTGCAGAATATATCTCTATTGAGTCAAATGACAAGACGAAATAAAACAATGCAAAATAAATGAAGTAATTTAAGTAATTTATGTATATATAGAGAGAACAATGAACTTGCCATAAGTTTGGTTATTAATTTATGTTATTAAATATTGAATTATAAAAATATTTACTTAAAATATAAATATCAATGTTTCACAATC
>CM040472.1:21142932-21160963 GCA_022758105.1 Pangasianodon gigas | reverse complement strand
GTGTGTGTGTGTGTGTGTGTTTTAGTGTTTTATATAGCAACTAAATACCCTTTTTAATACTTTAATACATATACTCCATATACAGTGTGTGTGTGTGTGTGTGTGTGTGTGTGTGTGTTTTAGTGTTTTATATAGCAACTAAATACTCTTTTTAATACTTTTCATATTCTGCATATACAGTTAGAGAGGTTTGATGTATTAATAATAGCTTTCACTAACAGGAAGTGTTGTAGATTAAGGTGATGTGTCGTGTATTTATTAAATTATTTTATAAGAAACTAATGGATTAAACAGAAAAATAAAAAATTTAAAATATACACACTGTAAAATATTTTCTTAAAACATTTCTGATTAGTATTGATCAATAGAGGGCGCTGTGGTGTTAGTTTTCTGTTTCAGCCTCCAGATTCACGAACCATCATCAACTGATTAGCACTGTTTATCACCACCATATCAGTTTCACATTCTCACACACACACACACACACACACACACACACACACACTCATCACAGAGCAATCAATCAAGCTACATATGATGATGTAATAATATTGTATGGCTCTTATAGCACAGAAATTTCCCAGTGTTATATTTTTTCTCCAATAACACTGTAGTTGCATTTTACATTCAATGAAACAGTTAGTTCCTGTTCTCACTTACGCTACAGCAGCTATAAACACCTGAAGAGAAGAGATTTAGGAATGTTTTGTGCCATATTTCTCAAATCCGTTGAGGTTTTGTGATATTTGAACTCAACATGAATAAAGTTGATAGAAACAGTCGTCCTGCAGCTTTATTTCCTGCTCGGAGACTTTCACCTGTATTACCTCAGACATTCCTGCTGTTTCTCTCTGCTCGTGATCCAGTTTTCTTTCTCCTCTACTTCCTGATTTATCTCTCAGCTCTTGTTAATGTGAAATCGATTGACTGGTGAGGAAACATCTGCTCTTTCAGTTCCTGCACTTCCCACTGACACTGTTTTACTGTCTGTCTGAAAATAATCACATTTTTGTGTATTTAGTCATTTAGTCAAATCTATCTATCTATCTATCCATCCATCCTGAAATAATTTCCTGAGCATGATCATTTGGAATCAGCTCTAGCTTGGTGATACTCACGCCTTTTGTTCTGTATTAAAATGAACTCTGTTCTTTCTGAGATTCTTATCAAATTTGTCCTGTCTTACAAGTTTCCGTGTGAGGAGTCATTTATAAAACTTCTGCTCTTCTGCATCTATATTTAATCTGAGAAGAGATTTAAACTTCAGCTCACTGCATCTCAGCAGTCTGATCACTATAAAGGCTTTAAATTCAGACTTTCACCTCAAATGACTCGGTATTAAACCCCTCGCTGTAGAACACTTCCCCTGCACTCATCTACATTCAGGGCACTGGACTGATGCATTTACACAGAGCAGCTTACACTCATCTCACCTTATACAGCTGAGCAGTGGAGGGTTAAGGGCCGTGCTCAAGGGCCCAGCAGGGGCAGCAATGGGATTTGATCTCACAACCTTCTGAGCAGTAGGTCAACATCTTAACCACTGAGCTACCACTTCCCCTTAGCTACAGCCCCTCATCCACTTCCCCTCGTCCACTTTCCCTCATCTTCTTCTCCTCATCTTCCCCTCATCCACTTCCCCTCATCTTCTTCTCCTCATCTTCTTCTCCTCATCTTCCCCTCATCCACTTCCCCTCATCTTCTTCCCCTCATCTTCTTACCTTCATCTTCTTACCTTCTTCTTCTTACCCTCATCCACTTCCCCTTTGCCACTTCCCCTCATCTTCTTCCCTTCTTCTTTTTCCCCTCGTCCACTTCCCCTCATCTTCTTCCCCTTGTCTTCTTCCCCTTGTCATATTCCCCTCATCCACTTCCCCTCATCTATATTCCCTCTTCCAATTCTATTTGTCCTCTCCCCCTCATCCTGCTCCCCTCATCTGCTTCCTCTAGTTCACATCCTCTTGTCTGCTTCTCACTCAAATAGGCATCCTATTTAGTAGCATCTACTACACATTTTTTAACCCGTTTATGTGGAGGGTCCGCTGTACACGTCCCTGTGAATGAGCTGTTACTATAGAAACCATAACATATTAGAATGAGCGCATTAATATAAACCTGCGCTACTGTCAGAGCTGCTGTTCTAGAAAATCAGACCAATCAGAGTCCAGAATCCAGCAGCGCTGTGGTGTAAATAAGATCATTTAACACCACTGCTACTGAAACTACACTTTAAGGAGTTCACGAGGACGTAGGATTTGGCTTTTAGGAGAGATTTAACTGCTGATCAAATAAAAATGGGGAAATAAGACAAACTTGGGATTGAATCTAAAATAGTTGTAGTGACTCAGATTCTATCTGTTTTAAAGCGTAGTTTCAACCTTCAAAGTTTTTAATCACGTAAGCTGAAGTGAAGTTTGTTTAATGAAGAATCACAGCTCTAACAGCGCGACTGATTGCGTTTGTGAAATAAAACGAGATGGATTTGTTATTCTTCTGCTCGCTCCTGGTCTCTCTTTCTCATCTACATGACCATCAGTATTCACATCTTGCTCAAACACTCGAGTGTTTTGTTTACAACACCAGCCACACAAACACACTCCTGAACATGAGACTTTAGCCCAGGAGTTATTGCTGCACATCTCTAATAAGCTGCGAATGGAGCTCATGTTCAGCGCGTGGTGAAGTTCAAGTACACTGCGAGGAGTCGAAGCTGAAGCATGCATCTTTGTCTTCCAGTAATTAGATCCAACTCTCCGCATTCGTTCCGCATTCCACTCCCATCTTCCACCAACATGATGACTGAAAGGATATTTTATATTAGTGCATGAGTACACTTCCTTGATTTCTGGGCTTCAGTGTGAACCTGAATATTAAATCAACCTCACAAACAGACACGAGAACATTCAGGAGAATCATTGTGAGAATCACTGATTGTTGATAAGGTGAAGTTTTCTGTAAGGAGACGTTTATGCAACATTTATGGAAGGAGTCTCCAGTGTCAGCGCTTTGTAACAGTCAGAGGTAAAGCTGTAATTTTAACCCTTTCTCCTTGTACACTGGCATTCCATTCCACCGGCAGAATGGAAATCGAATTATCAGACATTTTCGATCAGTATAAAGTCTGTTATAAGATTAGTCAGGACACTGTTGGGTTTCTGTACATAGAGTATCGTGACTCCGTGTTTAGCTGCTGGTGAACCGGGTGATGGGAAAAGAGAGGGGTGTTAACCCCCACAAATTATTCACACCTCTCCACAATAACACTGGTACAGAGATAAAACAGACAGCATAACTAAAGCTTTTTGGAAGTCAAACACTGTCTACAACTGCAACAATAAAATTATAACATTTAAACCTAGTAGGCTAGGTAAAAAATAAATACTTATTAAAAACTGCAAATTCTTAAAGCCCTGAGTGTCTACTTTCATATGAGCCATTAACCACTACAGTGGAGTGACATCACAAGTAACTTCAACATCAGAAAGTCTGATGTGTCATTGTTTAATAAATGAAAATCAGATTTTCTGATGTTGTATTTATGTCATAATTTACGTTGTATCGTAATCATGGGGAAGTTGCTGTGGTATAAGAGGAATAAAACACTTGGGGACGTGCAGTTAGAGGAAAATAATCATCTTTAGGGTGGCAACAGTAAATCTATTTCATCACACCACCACGTCACTCAGTACTGTAGCATCGTGTTTTTATTTTTGTTATAATTTTGATTTTACGCATCAACACAACTATTAATTTTGTGCGAGAATAAAAATAACACCTGGCCATAAATCCGTCTGGATAAATAACCTCTGATTAACATTCAAACCTTTCTGGACTGTGTGGCTGTAGCGATGTGAACTGCAGAGATCTGTGAGGCTGAAGTGTTCGGAGGAGGAATAAAAGGAGGGAGGATTAGAGGAATAGAGAGAGAGAGAGAGAGAGAGAGAGAGAGAGAATGCCTCTGATTCTGTACAGACAAGCTCTGAATTCACAATCAGGTCTCGGCGTGCTCGCTGCCGGCCCCCGGCTGTGAAACCTGCTTACTGCTTTCTCTCTCGCAGCTCGGCCCGAAATCCCACTCCTCAGACCAGAACTGCAAAAGAACCACATTTTCTGTCCTTTTTACAGGCTCGGGAATGAGATACGGTGTTAGACACTGTCCCAAATATGCAGCACGACATAAAGAACTGAGATCAGATCTAAATAAAAAAGAGGCTGCGTGTGTTTAACTGAACCTACGTGAAACACTCGACCCGTGAGGATTTTATCGACTTTGCTGTCCAGACATTTGGCAGTCTGGAGGAATCCGAAAATCCCGTTTGGATCGGCGCTGTAATTTTTCTCCCAGCTGTGAACACACGCTGTCTCCTTTTCAGACAGAAGTGGCTCTGAGAATACCTGGCCTCATTTCAGTACAGTCTCACGTCTCGGTCCAAAAGGCTGAGTGCAGTACCAGGACCTGCTTTTATTCCGCATGTCAGACACTAATAAAACATTTTCCTTCCTTTACGAAACTCTTACTTAACACCGAGACATCTCCATTGTGGAGCTGTGAGAAATCACTGATGAAAAATACATTTACAATACAGTGCTGGAAAACAATGAGGAGCAGGAATTAGTGCATTACAGCAGAGGCACATCTGTAATACTGTTACACCAGACAAATATCTCACTTGGCCAGATGTGGAAGCTCCATTACATTTGGTCATTTTAATGGGAGTAAATTTTTTTTTTTAATTCTGATTCAAGTTTATTTGTAAAGACAACAATGTACTTTGACTTTTTTACATTGTCACTTTTACATTGTTATTTTTTTTATTACTTTCACTTTTTTATTTTACTACTTTTAATTTGTTAAATTTACTTTATTGTTCTGCCACTTTTACTTTTTTATTTTGTAATTTTTCTTTATTACTTCATCACTTTATTATTTTTTATTTTGTTACTTTTCTTTGTTACTTCATCACTTTATTATTATTATTTTTGTTACTTTTCTTTGTTACTTCATCACTTTATTTTTTTTTTTTTGTTACTTTTCTTTATTACTTCATCACTTTATTTATTTTTTTTATTTTGTTACTTTTCTTTATTACTTCATCACTTTATTTATTTTTTTTATTTTGTTACTTTTCTTTATTACTTCATCACTTTATTTATTTTTTAAAATTTTGCTACTTTTCTTTATTACTTCATCACTTTATTTATTTTTTTTTTTAATTTTACTACTTTTCTTTTTTACTCTGTCACTTTTATTTTTTTATTTTGTTACTTTTACTTTCTTTCTTTGTTAGTACTGCGTAAATCCCTTTAGGTCGGCTGTATAATCTAACCTACTCATCACATCCAGTAAGTAGCTGTAAGTATTTAATTATTTGTTGTTTCTATTGTTTTACTTTGCACAATAATAATTCAGTTATTTATCTGAAATAGAGACATATTGTCACTGTGTTGATGAATAAACCTGAAAAACAGCGAAAGCTTTGATTTTCATGCAGCATGGTGTTAATCGTAGTTTATATTCACACCTGATGTGTAGTTCTTGTCACAGTGCTGGTAATAAATATGTTTTTGTTGTTTTCATGAGTGTAATTTTTCCAGTATACTAAACAATGAACATGAGAAACTTTAGGTGCTAATGTACATCTTTTCTAAGAAACCGCTGTTAAAGGTCTCAGTGTTTTTGTTCGTGGTTCGATTTTCCTTCTTTCTTTCCTCGTTTCCCAAAGCAATTTTCTTTTTCATTGACTGATATATTGCTGTTAAATATTCATGGCATTCTCAGCACAGATAATAACAGGACAGTTCGAGGATTTCACATTAGACATGTTTTATGACAAGTGAGATTTCAGTTCACACTGATTTTGTTCTCTCGTGGAGATATTTTTAAAAATTCATTGCATCTTATACTGAGAAATAATTACAGCTGTTAGAGTTACTGTTGATGTTTGTGCAGTTTTCCTTAATCCCTAATTATAAATAACTCTCTTCACAAAGGCAGCACTTCACTGATTAAATATTCATTTTGATTACTGCGTAATTGGGATGTTGGCAGCCTTGATCTCTCCATGTCATGATTTATTCATGAATATAAACAAATGACAGTTGATATATTAAGGACAATGTGCAAGTGGCATTGCATTATTAATTAGAAGCGATTACGACTAATGAATCATTAGAATATGCAGAAAAGTAATTATTTTTACTGCACATTTTTTGTTCCTCAGACTCGTCTGAATGGAATTTATCTCTCCACAAGCACCCAGACTATGGTTTAATGGATTAAATGAATCTATTTATATTCATTAGAGTAATTTTCACCACAGCGCTGTCGAATTCTGGGTTCTGATTGGTCTGAAGGTGTTGATTAATTTCTCATTTCTGTTTTCTATCAGCTCATTCACAGGGACTCGGACAGCAGACGTGCCACATAAACAAATTAAAAAACGTGTGTAATTGTTGATACGGTGAAGTTTTCTTAAAGTAAAGAGATGTTTATGTAACATTTATGGAAGGAGTCTCCAGTGTCAGCGCTTTAACTTTAAGTTTTCTGACATCTTCAGGACAGAGGAGTTTACGCTTCTTTGCGGTTTCTCGGTAACATGCGCAACAAGCTGCATTTTTTTTTCTTTTGTCTTATTAACTTCAAGAGAGAGAAGAAAGAGAAGCTGGTGAAGGAACGAGTGTTTATAGCTGCTATAACGTAAGTGACAACAGGAACTAACTTCTGTTACTAACTAACAAAATTAAAAGTTGCCATATTGCTGTGGTGTAAGAGGAGTAACACAGTAGTGCATGTGCTGTTGTAGGAAATGAATCAGCGTCGGGATGGTAACAGTAACTCTGCTTCTTCACACCACTCCGTCATGGTTTATTCCTTATTTAGCACAGGATTATTTATCAGATGTAACGATGTTATATTTTATTTGGTAAATAAGGAATAACTGAGACAAACTCCAGCTGAGAAAGTGGTTTTGGTGGCTTTTGAGGCATGATATCACAGACAAGTTTCTTTTTCAGTCTTGCTCATTCAGAAATCTGTTTGTAATTAAATATATATATTTTTTAGATATGTTCATCCGCTGATCATTGAACAGGCTGAAGTGCATTCATTACTGAAAGGTACACAAGTTTTTAATTTAGCAAGAGATCTCGGAGGGACACATGACCACTTATCTATGTGTCGTTCTGACAGATGGCTTAGACCGAAGGCAACAGATGGACCACCATGATGATAGCAGTGTTAATTTCTTTAATTACTTCTCTCTAACTTCAAAGCTTTGTTGCTGAACTAATAATTAACCTGCAAAATACACTGGTTGCTGAGGAACCATGAAACTTAATAGCTTTATTTAATAAAAGAGAGATTGAACCATCATATGCAGTTTGATCTTACATAAAAGATTCAAGTGACCCCACAAAAGATAGCGAGTAGAAAATATAGTATTTAGCTACAACCCAGTGTGATAATCTTATTTTTATTATTTCCTCAGCATGGCGTCACATGTATAAGTAATGATACCATTTAACCACTGGAACTAAAAACCAATAATGAACCTGATATCCACTTGGCTTCCTACTTGCACTGGAAATTCTTTCCCTGATGATACCTGTACTGTCACTCATTGTTGGGGTGCTGTGGTGGAAATCTCTAACTGATGTCTTATTGATTCCTCGTTCCTAAGTCCTTCCACCTGTGACCTGGAAATTGATAAAAAAAACTGCCACTTTAAGGGGGTACCAATGTTTAAAATGGAATCATCAACGAGGAGATAGGAGGCTTTTGATCCAGTCTTACGCAGAAGGATGAAGAGAACCAACTCAAGTGGACATCAGGTAGGATTTGCAGTTCTAGTGGTGGTAAGGGTTAGTGCATGGTGCTTATAGAGCAGTACAGGTGAAGCCATGCTGAGGTCCTTACCTAGAGCACAAGTTCTACAAGTTCTAACTTGAACACCCAATCTCAATGTTCCCAGCGTGATCCATGCGTCAGTAGAAGCAATGTATGTGGATATCACATGGGTTTTGTTATCTCAATTGTTTAGTGCATGGAACTTATATAGTAGTCCATGTGAAGCCATGCCAAGGTTGTGAGCTCAAGCCTCATCTGAGGCAGAGTTTCTGTTAGCGTGTACATACCAGTATTTGACAGTAAAAACTTCAGATCTGGTAAAAATATTAATTTAAAGGACATACAAATTTCATTTCATACAAATTACAAAGTAAATAAAGTACATGTCATTTTTAAGGTAAGTAAAGATCTTTTCTACACCTCCATTTATTCAATAATATGTGTCTCTTTAAAATGAATATAGATGATATCCATCCATTTTCTGTACCGCTTTATCCTACACAGGGTCGAAGGGAGCCTGGAGCCCATCCCAGGGGACTCAGGGCATGAGGCAGGGGACACCCTGGATGGGGTGCCAACCACAATCACACACAACACACACAATTTAGAGATGCCAGTCAGCCTACAACAGATGTCTTTGGACGGGGAGGAAACTGGAGTACACAGGGGAAACCCCCAAAGCATAGGGAGAACATGCAAACTCCACACACAGGGCAGAGGTGTACTGAATTGAACCCCCAACCCTGGAGATTCCTCTGAAGGTTTGCAAGGCAACCATGCTAACCACTAAGCCACTGTACCCCCCAATATAGATGATATGCTGAAGAAAAAAAAGTTGATGTTTAAATGTAGCTGTTTAAGTGCGCTGCCACTGGGGGTTTATCAGTACCTGCTGCTCGCCTCTAAATCATATAGTCACTGCTGTGGAATTACTGTTTTCAAGCTAATCACAGCTACAGCGGCCATGTTCAAAAAACAAGACCTCTTTTTGAAATGGCATTCTTGTAGTTTGCTAAATGGTTCCCTGTTCTCGTAGCTAAACAATGCTAACAGCGCTAGTAGAATGTAAGCAGACATCAGGTGGGTTTTCAGTTAGTGTGTATGTACGGTACGCCATGCTGAGGTTGTGAGTTCAAGCCTTCCCTGAAGTTTGAATCTTGCCCTTTGTTTCAGGTGACATTCTTGAATGCCCAATCTCAGCAGGCCTAGTGGATTCTGGAGTAAACCCAGTGCAAGTTGGAATGGCAAGTGGTCATCATGTCATATCATCATGTTAGCTTGTTAGCTCCAGTGGTGCAATTGGTTAGTGTGTGGTACTTATACTGCAGTACATGTGAAACCATCCCAAGGTTGTGCTTTTGAGCCTCACCTGGAGTTTGAGTGACCAAACTGTATTTTCAATGTCCGTGATCCTAATGGGTTACCCATTGAACCATGAGTTGAACCAAAGCAAGCTGGAAGGCTAACTGGATTTGATTTAAGTATGGTAGATCCACTGGTGACCCAACTTTGAGATGCATACTCCATCTTAGCTCTTCTAGTGGTTCCCATGATTAAAGCTTGTGCAGAACCAATGATAACACCAACACAAGTTGGAAGGATAATTGGCATGCTATACACCCTGTAGCTCCAGTGGCGCAATCGGTTAGCGCGCGGTACTTATACAACAGTACATGTGAAGCCATGCCGAGGTTGTGAGTTCGAGCCTCACCTGGAGCACAAGCTTTACTTGACGGTTCAAGTGACCTATTTGAACACCAACTGCCCAGTGTCAGTAGTCCCAGCTGGTTCCATGTTTAATGCTTATGTAGAATGAAAGTGGACATCAGGTGGGTTTTCAGTTAGCATGTGGAACTTAGCCAACAGTACAGGTGCAGCCATGTCTACTTTGTGAGTTTGAGCAATGCCTGGAGCATGAGTTTCACCCACTGTTTCAGGTGACATACTTTCATGCCCATTCTCAGTGATCTTAGTGGGTTACATGTTCGAGCCTCACCTAGACCAAGAGTTTTACCCAATGGTTCAGTTGACCTAGCTGTCCTAGAGCTTGAGTAGAACCAATGCAAGTCAGAAGGGCAAGTCAACACCTTCCAACTTATGATCCAGGTGATGTCTAGAAAATGAGTGGATTCTCTAAAGTATAATGCAGTTACAGAAAAAACATTTGCTGAGAAGTTGTTTGATTAAATTATATAGATACAAGACTAGCAGGCTTGGAGTCACTGTATTAAAGGAGAGTGACAGGAAGTTGGATTCAAATCAATTGGCCCCTGAAGTGCACCTGTCCTGTCACTTGTCTCTTCAGAACACTTTGCTGGCTGAATTTTGAAAGATTCGCAAACATCACAGTTTGCTTGACCCAGCTGCATGCCCTGTCTCACCTGGAGCGTGAATTTACCCAGTATTTCAAATGACCTAGTTGAATGCCCCATGCCCATGGTTAAAAGTTGAGGAGAACCATTGCTAGTGGAAATGATGTAGCACCACTACATGTGAAGACATGCTGAGGTTGTGAGTTTGAACCTCACCTGGATATCATGAGAAGCAAAGCAAGTTGGAAGGGCAAGTGTGACTCAGCTGTGGTAGCCGCAGTGGTGTGATATGTTAGTGCATGATACTTATACAACAGTACACGTGAAGCCATGCCTAGGTCATGTTTTTGAGCCTCAGCTGGAGCATGAATTTCACATGATGGTTTAGTTGATCCAGCTGCATGCCCTAACTAAAGGTTAAATGTTAAACAAGTATGATCCCACCAGAGATCCTATACTCACCAGAGCCCAGTGAAACCACCATACCCCCGAAGAAGAAATGCAGGTGGCGAAGCAGAACAAAACAAAGACAGGCTCAAAGCTAACCCGCCCTGCTGATTCTTTTCCTCACCAACTCCCATTCACTCATAAATAAGCTGGATGAGATTTGAGATGCATGGCCCATCTCAGCTCATCAAATGGGTTCCATGTTTAACGCTCATGTAGAACCAATGCAACTGGACAAAAAAATATAGATCTAGTGGTGCAATTGTTTAGCATGCTGAACTTATATGGCAGTACATGTACAGCCATGTTGACGTTCAGTCTCAGTGATCATAGTGGGTTCAATGTTTAAAGTTCGACTAGAACCAAAGCAAGTTAGAAGGAGATCAGGTGGATTTTGTAGCTCCAGGGGTGCAGTTGGTTAACTATGCCAAGGTTGTAACCACTGAAATAAAGCATTCAACTGAGTCACTTGAACCATCAGGTAAAGCTCCTGCTCTAAGTGAGGCTCAAACTCACAACCTCAACATGACTTCATTGTTAATGTAATATACTGTAAGTACCACACTCTACCCAAAAGCCACAGGATGCCCATGTGCCCTTCCTAATTAAATTGGTTTTAATCAAGCTATACATGTGGAACCCACTAGAACAATTGAGATTTGGCGTTCAACTGAGTCACCTGAACTTCCAGGTGAGAAAACAAAAGCAGGCCAAGAGAGCTGGGATACAAGCTAGGCTCAGCGTTAACTCCTACAACCCCACCCTGCCACGCCTTTTCCTCAGCACATCCTGTTCAATCATAAATAATCTGGATGAGATTTGTGATGCATACTCCATCTCAGCTCTTCTAGTGGGTCCCATAGTCAATGCTAGTGTAGCTCCAGTGGCGCAATCGGTTAGCGCGCGGTACTTATACAACAGTACATGTGAAGCCATGCCGAGGTTGTGAGTTCGAGCCTCACCTGGAGCACAAGCTTTACTTGACAGTTCAAGTGACCTATTTGAACACCAACTGCCCAGTGTCAGTAGTCCCAGCTGGTTCTTTGTTTAATGCTTATGTAGAATGAAAGTGGACATCAGGTGGGTTTTCAGTTAGCATGTGGAACTTAGCCAACAGTACAGGTGCAGCCATGTCTACTTTGTGAGTTTGAGCAATGCCTGGAGCATGAGTTTCACCCACTGTTTCAGGTGACATACTTTCATGCCCATTCTCAGTGATCTTAGTGGGTTACATGTTCGAGACTCACCTAGACCATGAGTTCTACCCAATGGTTCAGTTGACCTAGCTGTCCTAGAGCTTGAGTAGAACAGATGCAAGTCAGAAGTTCAAGTAAACATCATGTGGGTTGTGTAGCTTCAGTGGCAGTTACATCTAAGTGATGTATAGTAAAAGTGGATTCTCTAAAGTATAATGCAGTTACAGAAAAAAACATTTACAGAAAAGTTTCCTGATTAAATTATATAGAGACAAGACTAACAGGCTTGGAGTCACTGTATTAAAGGAGAGTGACAGGAAGTTGGATTCAAATTAAAGGTGGATTCAGGGGTGGGGCCACAGGGCCACTGGCCCCAGTTGAAATCTGATTGGCCCCTGTCAAGTGCACCTGTCCTGTCACACAAGTTTCATGGTAAGTTACAATTCAACATGTTACCTATTGTTTGAATGAGCATTTACCCGCTGTCACTGAACTTCTGTTTGTCTAAAGTTAAGCACACTGTAAAAATAAAAAATAAAAAATTGATTGATCTTATAAAGTCCTGACTGCTGCACCATGCAGTCTCGTACAGAAATACACACTGTGTGTGTGTGTGTGTGTGTGTGACTACAAACTGCAGCACAACACATATTTAAAGATATTTCTATGCCAATAATAATAATAATAATAATAATAATAATAATAATAATAATAATACACAAGCTAACTCATCACTTGGGTAATCTTTAATCCCAATAGACTAGGTAGAGAAACATATCCAATGCACTGAGTTAAAAATAACCCAACATTGGGAAGGTCGTTAGTTGGGTTACTAATTGGTTTGTTTTTAACTTTACATTTTTTAAGTGTAGCTACGTTACTATTTAGCTAGCTAGCTGGTGAAGCTAAGCATTGTTGGAAGGTAATGTTAGCTGGTGCAACATGTTTTCAACTACACTGCTTAGCTAGCTACTATCTGAGATAGTTAATGTTAGCTAGTTAGGCGCAGCGGTTCATCTAAATGACGATATGTTACCGTTAACGTTAGAAAAACAAAGCGATGTTTTTATGGCAATGTATCTCCTCACGTGCATAGACTGCTTCTTTCAGATGGTAGACGAAAGGAGTCCGTTGCTGTTGTAGACTGTTGTGTCTTAACTTTAAGTCAATGTTAAACAAAAATCTTTGTTAAAGAGGAAAATGTGTCCATATTATTATACTGAAATGTATGGTGTTGTATTTGGACATGTACAGACAGTAAAGTGAAATTGCTTTATTCTGCTGAGTGTGTTTGTGTCTGCTGATTTTCCAGTCCAGACATTTTGCTTGAACTTAAGGGGCTTTAATGAACAAATGTACTAAGTATGTCCCATGAGGTGAGTGTCCTGCTTCGTGCACAAGGTTGTAGAGCCAACAGCAAACAAGGTGTGACTGGTGAAATATGTATAAAGCTCACTGAAGAAAGAATGACGCATGAATATAGGACATACTGTATACTTTGCCTCTTTGCGTTGAGAAAAGATCCGAGATTCACCCCTGATGCAAATGAAAATGAAAATCAACATGAAAATCTATGATCAAGGCCAAAAACAAGCAAAACCAGTGGAGGTACAAAAAAAACGAAGCATCTATCGACATCATTACAGGACTCAGACTCAATCTTATATTCAGATCACATCGAAATGGTAATGGTGACATTATGAACTGCAGATAACTCATCATATTCTCTATTATTAAAGTTTCTATAGGACATGATGAATAAAAGGGAGAGAAGTATAGTAGGAGGAAAAATAGGCATCAATAAATCAGTAAAGTGCTGGAGGGAGCTCAAATGCTGCAGCCTTGAAGTGAAACTCAATTTTCATTTTCTTTCAGCACTACATATATATCATTAGTGAAAAAAGTCCATGCATATTACTCTTATTCAAGTGTAGAAAAAGAGCAAAGCCTATAAAGTAATGTCGAAAATGCTAATTGTGAGAGTGGCGTGAGGATCTGCACTGCCCCGGAGACCGCCCGAGGCATTCGGAGAAAATTAAAACTGCAGCGTGAGTATGCTTCATGATCATAAACAGGCACAGAGGGAGATTTTAATTGAGGATAATAACTACAAAATGCATCAATCAGTATTAAACCCACGGCGCTATCGCTGGGACGACGTTACTCAATCAGCAAATCAGGTGAGGGTAAAGCAGGTGTGCTTTTACACCCAATCATACAAACATAACAGAGACAAAAAGAAGGAATCTTTCATCTGTTATCAATTCAGCTTTCATATATATATAGTAGATAGCACACACATGACTGAATATACGCATCTACAATCATGTCTGAAATTCATAAATCTCTTTTATTTTGCATTATTTTTCAGATTTAACCAGCAGCACTGACTCTCCACCAGTCCCAGCATTCTTTTCCTCTTAATGATGAACAATTCAGAAACATAGTTCTCTAAAGTTATACCTCTTTCTTTCAGACCATATGTTAGCTCTCCCACACACTTTCTTTTTAAACACACACACACACACACAGTCACTCTCCATTTTGTTTCCGAGCCTTAGGTTGGAACTGCCTCCGTCTCTTTCTTTTCATCGTTACTAATAAATGAAAGGTTTATTGTTTTACCCAGGCGTCCTCCCTCAGCCACATTAGATATCTAATCCAAATATTCCTGGTTGCTATTTTTCATGGAGAACCAGGTTCATTCATTTTACTGAAAATTATTACCAGCATTGTATTAGCATCAAATACAACAGAGAGGAAATGGGATTAAAAAATAAATCTATATAAGGTTATCTTGTAAATAAAACAAGCTTTTCATTCAATTTTTCATTAAAATATAGTCAAAAACACTTATTTCTGTACATTCCCACTGTACACACATCTTAGCCATACAGAGGTGTATTCAGAGTTAAGAAGTATTAAGCTGAATACGTTATTCAGACCTCAGACGTAACTACAATCTGAAGCGCTATTCAGAAGTTACGTGAGAGTTACGCACATGGGGGCGGAGTTTATCTAAAACAGAGGCGTGTCTCAGTTACACACATGGGGGTGGAGTTTGTATAAAACAGAGGCATGTCTCAGCTACACAGGGGCGGAGTTTGTATAAAATAGAGGTGTGTCTCAGTTACACGGGGGCGGAGTTTGTATAAAATAGAGGTGTGTCTCAGTTACACGGGGGCGGAGTTTGTATAAAACAGAGGCGTGTCTCAGCTACTCACAGGGGGCGGAGTTTGTATAAAACAGAGGCGTGTCTCAGCTACACACAGGGGGCGGAGTTTGTATAAAACAGAGGCATGTCTCAGTTACACGGGGGCGGAGTTTGTATAAAACAGAGGCGTGTCTCAGTTACACGCAGGGGGCGGAGTTTGTATAAAACAGAGGCGTGTCTCAGCTACTCACAGGGGGCGGAGTTTGTATAAAACAGAGGCGTGTCTCAGCTACACACAGGGGGCGGAGTTTGTATAAAACAGAGGCATGTCTCAGTTACATGGGGGCAGAGTTTGTGTAAAACAGAGGCGTGTCTCAGCTACTCACAGGGGGCGGAGTTTGTATAAAACAGAGGCGTGTCTCAGCTACACACATGGGGGCGGAGTTTATCTAAAACAGAGGCGTGTCTCAGCTACACACATGGGGGCGGAGTTTATCTAAAACAGAGGCGTGTCTCAGTTACACAGGGGTGGAGTTTGTGTAAAACAGAGGTGTGTCTCAGTTACACTCGAGTGTGATGTTGAGCTTAAGCGCATGTTTCTTGCGTGATCTCGGCTCGAGGGAGGAGCAGCGTTAAGTCCAGCGCCACCATCTGACAGTTTGATGGAACTACAACACGTCACACTGTAATTTATGCTTTGGCTGTAAACACACACACACACACACACTCTGGAATGTCGTTCTCTTTCTTTTATGTTTCATCGTATTACACTTTCTATCTCTGATTTGTTTCAGGTTTAAGGTGAGTGTTTGGGGTTTAAAGGTCTAGCTGTTAATAAAACACGTCTCGGACACTTCTACTCCAGAATAATGATTTATTAGCAAGTGAAAATATCTTGAATATGGGCAAATATATCTAATATTTCTACTTATGAGATTATTTTGAGACAAATCAATTATAAGATTATTCATATTATAAACCAATTATAAGATTATTCAGCCTGTTTTTAGATGCTTTTACACATTTCTAGCTTTAACTGGTTTTATTTATGAGATGATCTGCCAAGACAATAAGACGTGATTTCAGATTTCAAGCCTGAAGCGAGTAAAATGTTTAAATATATGTTTGATAATCACATATTTGATTTGTTGTAATCTTAGCAAAATTTGACTATATTCAGGATATTTTCATTTGCTAAGATGTTATTTTTTGCAAGAAAAATCTGGCAACCTGAGAGGTGTGAACTACATGCAGGTGATTTTAATAATCTGAATGTGAAGCTCAGAAAATCCACGTAAGCAGCTGCGTAACCCGACTCTGAATACCAGCAACTTTCCTCACGGAAATATTGTGGGGTTGTTTCCTTTAAATCCCGGACTCTGAAAATGGCCCCGTGTTCCTCTGTCCTCTCACTGACTTTGATTCCCGAGAATGTGAGGTTAATCCAGATTTTTTCCGGTCACCGCCACCGCTCAGCGTTTAAATCAAACACGAAAGCACTGAGATAACGCTGTTGATTTGAGAGATTACACTCAGGAAAATGCTTCCGAGCGAACCAAAGCAGCTCAACACACAGAGCGCTTCTTATTCCCAAAGGCAGGAGATCTCATTAGCAGCCGTGAACATGAGCGCTCTGTCACACCGCTGTAATCACAAAATGATTTTAATAATGTGGATTCCATGACACACTGCACACACAGCTGTACACACACAGCTCTACATTCACTGAAGTGTATTTACATCTGTACATGTTTTACACACATACTGCTCTTACACCAATTCTACCAGAACATGCAACCGAATCAGGAAATAAAATGATTCTGAATCAGAAAAACCCAGTGTGTTCTATGGAGCAGAGCTCATCAGTAAAACACACACACACACACACACACATACACGAATCTGTGAGGCGAGAGTGAAAATAATAAGGTGTGTGTTCGCCAGTGTGAGAAGGAAAATAGGGCTGAACCTTGAAGTGCCAGACAATCAAGCATGGGGTGTGTGTGTGTGTGTGTGTGTGTGTGTGTGTAAATAATGCCTTTCAATCCTTGAGGTGACAGACGGTTTAGCTTTCTGTGTGTGTGTGTGTGACCTTATTCTTGCCTGGAAAATGGAAAAATTTAAAATGTTTGTTGATGCATTCAGTTTTATTTGCAAATATATTTTATATGTGATTAATGATGGAATTTAGGATTGTTATGTAAGTAATAAAGCACTGTGTGTGTGTGTGTGTGTGTTTGTCTGTGTGTGTGTGTGTGTGTGAGAGAGATGATTATTTTCCTATCACAGCACATCCCCAAATGTTTCATTCCTCTTATTCACAGCAACTTACCAACGTTTACATTTTTCATTTATTAAATAACGACACTTCATAGTTTTTTATCCATTTATAGTTACACAAACAAGTTAGTTCCTGTTGTCACTTACGTTATAGCAGCTATAAACAGTCGTTCCCTCACCAGCCTCTCTTTATTCTCTCACCTGAAGTTAATAAACGCAGCTTGTTACGCATGTTACCGAGAAACCGCAAAGAAGCGTAAACTCCTCTGTCCTGAAGATGTCGGAAAACTTCAAGTTACAGCTTTACCTCTGACTGTTACAAAGCGCTGACACTGGAGACTCCTTCCATCAATGTTAATTAAACATCTCCTTACAGAAAACTTCACCATATCAACAACGTTATGTGGAGTGTCCGCTGTACACGTCCCTGTGAATGAGCTGTTACTATGGAAACGATAGCGCGTTAGAACGAGCGCATTAATATAAACCTGCGCTACTGTCAGAGCTGCTGTTATAGAAAACTAATCAACACCTTCTGACCAATCAAAATCCATGTAAGCAGTTTAACACCTTTTATTAATCATATCATCTCCAGCGGACAAGACTCAGGAAGGGGGGCGTGGCCTAATGTCAAAAGGCGGAGACTGTATGTTAGAAAAAATTCACAAGAACATCTGCATATTCTTCTTATTTTATTCGTCTGTGACTCGTGCAGTAAAAGTTCCACTATTTAACAATTCCTTGCAGTCATTTCATTTGGCTTTGGTCCATTAAATTCAAAAATGTTTTTAAACCC
>CM040472.1:21104517-21116995 GCA_022758105.1 Pangasianodon gigas | reverse complement strand
AATAAATAATTAAAGTGTACAGAATTCATTTGCTGTCATTAATTTCTGACGACTCTGGATAATTTAGTTGTCCTCCTGAGTGTTTTATTCCTCTTATACCACAGCATTTTACCAACGATGTTTTCGGTCTCTCTTTTTTCTCTATCTTGAAGTTAATAAGACAAAAAAAACCGCAGCTTCTCGTGTTACCGAGAAACCGTAAAGAAGCGTAAACTCCTCTGTCCTGAAGATGTCGGAAAACTTAAAGTTACAGCTTTACCTCTGACTGTTACAAAGTGCTCACACTGGAGACTCCTTCCATAATGTTAAATTATCTTCTCTTTACAGAAAACTTCACCATATCAATGATTTTTATTCAAATTCAAATTTTATTGGTCACATACACAGCCATACACAGTAGCATGTGCAGTGAAATGCTTTTTTCAACTGTCCATGACATAAAACTAGAATTTACATAAACTGGAATTTACTTCTAAACAGGTAGGAAAGGAAAAATGTAAAAATATAAAAATTTGATAGGATGTAAGTGATACAGAGTTCAGTGGCAGAAACAGTATGAGTGTATTTTGAATAATTTTTGATCCGTTTATGTGGAGTGTCCGCTGTACACATCCCTGTGACTGAGCTGTTACTATGGAAACGATAACGTATTAAACGAGCGCATTAATATAAACCTGTGATTTGCAGCTGCTCTACTGTCAGAGATCACACAGAGACTTTTGCCTAATAGACTGAAAGAGATCTTTGCTAACAGCTTATCTGGGCCTGGGAGAATTCTGCATCACATGGCCAAGTGTAATTAGCGATATTAACTGGTTTAATTCGACCCACGCTGCTTTGCTCTACGTGTTTTTCATTTTACGATGTAGGACATCGTTTTATGGTTTTAAGGCCAGGCATGTGAGGAGGCTAACCAGACCCTGAAATCTATCAGCTTCTCATTATTGCAGATTTAACTCGAGGTTATAACCACAGCACACCTGCCTTAAATATATTACATTTCCTGTTTCCCTTCTCTGGCTGATTTCCCATTCGCCCCTTTGCTGCGTTTTATTGCTCAGATCCATCACTCTGAAACATTCTGTGCACATTCTTTACAAAAGCAATAAAACGGCTCTCATTACGGCCGTCACACACACACACACACACACACACACACTACAGCTCTGTATCTGCACTTCCCCTGCAGCGGCGATGCTGATCTGTGTGTTTTATTCCGCTCGAGTGTCAGGCGCTCAGGTTTTATCAGGGTTTTTCCTGTTGAAGAGGTTTACAGGGTGTGTTGATTGCAGTGAAACAGCTGAATCACAGACAGAGGAGGATTTTTACTGCATCATGTTCACGGATCAGTTTAGAGAAAGCAAACTATAAACACACCGTATAGTGAGGATTTATTACTGAAAGTACACACAGCAGTATTCGGACCTCAGACATACTGTAACTACAGCCTTCAGAGCTGTTTAGAAGTTAAGTGACAGTTACGAACATGTGGGCAGAGTTTGTGTAAAACAGAGGCGTGTCTCAGTTGTGCTTGATTCTGATCTTGAATTTAAGCGCATTATTCCTGCCTGAGTGAGGAGCAGTTATTCTATCAGCTGCTATAGAAATATTGTACCCGTGAAATGTTAACCACGAAATGTGTACTCGTATTTGATAACATGTAATCCTCAGTGTTATAGATGTATGGAAGCGTATAGTGCACACGGTGACACGGAGGCCTGAACGTGATCTTTATGACCTTACATAGGCATCAGTATCCTGCTAAGTGGGAGAGCAGGAACAAGCTGTAAATTGAAGTGAGAAAGGCTGCCTTAAACACTAACATAAGCATATATGGGAATGTGGGGTCTTGTGAAGAACCAGATGTGGAAGTTTTTGTTCATGTAAATGTATATAAGAATGGCCCTCTGAAGAGTTAGGGAGCTTTTCTCTGCAGAGAACCGCTCGGCTTTATTTTTTGAAAGAATAAAGTCTATGGCCTCGAACCTCAGCTCTCCGGAGTGATCTTTGATCTTCAGCACTGGCTACAACACTGCTCCTGTTAGGGGTCACCACAGCAGATCATGGGTCCACATATTAGACTTGGGACAGTTTTTATGCCAGATGCTCTTCCTGATGCAACCCTCCCCACTTTTATCCGGGTTCGGACCGGCACTGGGAGTGCACTGTCCCCTGTGGCTGGGGCTGGTCCCCTGGCTGGGAATCGAACCCGGGTCACGGGGGTGAGAGCGCCGAGGCCGACCCACTAGTCCTAGCACCACTGTCTGACAGTTTGACGGAACTTTTTTTATTTCTTCATCCATTTACCATCTTCTTTTTTTTTTAGTTTGTAGTTTAAAATCATTACTTGATTAAGTAATTGTTGCACTTAATTGTGCAGCACTTTTGCCAGAGACTTTAAATGTGCTATATGAATAAAAGTGACTTGTTTCTCCACAAAGAGCCATTAACAGTTCCCTCAGAGGGAAAACTCAGTAAAGAACCCTTAAGGTTTCAGGTTTGATTTTGTTTCCTCTGTGTGTGTGTGTGTGTGTGTGTGTGTGTGTGTGTGTGTGTGTGTGTGGATGTGAGGAACAGGGGTCAGGAGGAAAACTGCCTTTAAACTGACCAACAGCGTTAGATTTAAGGAGGCAGTGAAACACACGAGTATTTAATGGAGTAATGGATTACGTCAGATTCTTGTTATTCACTGCTTGGAGCTTTGTGAGGTCATTTAGTATATTGACCTCTAGGCTCCGCCTCCTGAGGTCACAGGGTGAGAAGGTGGAATTGTACCATAAAGATGGAGGTCATGTATAAAATGCAATGCATATAAAATACATTACGCAGCTTAAAGGTCAGGGGGAGTTGTGCAGTGTGCACTTCATTCATGGACAGAAAGCATTTTTTGTATGTGTGTGTGTGTGTGTGTGTGTGTGTGTGTGAATAATGAATAAATAAATACAATAAACAGGATCTGGTAAGTACACATTTGAAGAGTTATCTAATTCCATCTCACGCATGATTATCCACAGCACTCAGTGTTTTAACCCTCACACTCTGTTTCTCTCGCTTCTGAAGAGAAGATTCAGCTCACATCACCGCAGTGGAAATACGGCTACGATCAATGAGTGTGTGAGTTGTGTGTGTTTCATTACACACCTGATTAAACTGCACTTAAAAGTGAACAAGTGGTTAAGGAAGGAAGTGTACATGGTAATGTGTTTCCATTACACGCAGTCATGGGTTACATCCCAAATCACCTACTACTGAACTATACAGTGTGTCAGTATAGCACCATGCTATAGGTTAGGCATACAGCAAACCAGCAAAGCAGGAACCTGGGACACAATGGGAATTAGTGAGGAACGCTGGGAACTGGGAAACGAGAATGAAAAAAAAAAACAGTACGCTATTGTACTAAATAGTGTGTGAAAATAGTAGCACATCAGTAGTTACTAGAGTTAACCAGGGATACTGGGAACTAGGGAACAAGAGACCTGGGAATAGTGACGAGTAGGGAAGTGTGAAAACTACGAAACTAGATATAACTGGAAAATAAGGAGAATTGGAAAGTAGAGAACAAGTAAACTAGGAACAAATAAAATTTAGGGAAAACTGGGACGCAAGAAAAGCAGAAGTACACTACTGTACTAAAGATAATAGTTACTAGAGTTAACCTGGGACACTGGGAAGTAGCGTCCTGGGTAACTATGAAACCAAGGAAACGAGATAACACTGGAAATTATAGAAAACGGGAAAATAGAGACCAAGTAAGCATGGAGTAATGAAAATTAGGGAACACTGAACATTAGAGAAGTCTGGAAACTAGGTACACTGTAATCTAAGACTAGGATGGAATGGGAATTGGGGAATAACGAAGGCTGGAATAGTGGGGAATACTGGAAACTAGTTAACGGAAAGAGGACACTGATAACTAGAGAACATAGAAAACAGCTGAAAATCGAGAAGAGGGAAACTAGGAAGACTGAACATTAGGAAACTTGGACACAGTGGAAATTAGAGTAAACTGATAACTCAGACATGATGACACCCAGGGAACAAGACATTTAAGGAACACTGGAAACTTGGAAAAGCTGGTGAACAAGAAAAGCAGGAGTACACTACTGTACGAAATAGTGTGTGAAAATAGTAGCACATCGATAGTTCACTAGAGTTCACTAGGAATACTGGGAACTAGGGAATAAGAGACCTGGGAATACTGACGAGTAGGAAACTGAAAACAAGGGAAATAGATAAGACTGAAAATTATGGAAAATTGGAATGTAGAGTAAACTTGGAATAATGAAAATTAGGGAAAATTGAAACCCAGGAGACTGGGACACAATGGGAATTAAGGAATACTGATCACTAGGGGACAAGAAAATTAGGGAACGCTGGGAGTTCGGGAATGCTAAAAACTAGGTAACAAGAAAAGCAAGAGATAATACAGAATAAATAGTGCGTCAAAATTCTATAGTACACAATAGTTTACCCAGGTAGGAATATTGGGAATTAAAAAACAACAAATCTAGGAATACTGGAAACCAGGAAACAACAAAAACTGTGGAAAAGAGAAGGTAAGGAATACTGAAAACAATTGAACCTAGGGAAAAAAGGAAGCTATTAAACACTGAACACAATGAGCACTTAAATAAAGAAGAAGGAAAACCAGGAAACAGTGAAATAAAAAAACTGGAAAGTAGGGAACACTAAAACCTAAGAAGACTAGAAACTCAGGAATATTGATCATTTTTCCCAGGCAGTTCAGTTTACTCTGTCTTCAGTAAACTGAGCTGTAGTGTTTATGAATTTTACATCACTGTCGCAGACAGATTATAGAAAATGAGCTCGTCTGTCTCTGGACACACACATGCTTCTGAAGGTGAAGTGTAAATCCACACGAGTTAAACACAACCACATTACGACCTGAGTCTGTCTGAATCCGTGGGATTTTGGTCGCATCACACACACACACTTCCAGGTACGTCGTAATCAGTAGTGTGTAAAGTGTTCATAGAACAAAAGTGTCACAGTGAGTTGTGTATTTCCCCATCGCCAGATAATCAGAAACACATCAGACATGAACAGGAAGTGCTCCCGAATTTCCCCTCGGAGATCAACAAAGTACATCTATCTATCTATCTATCTATCTATCTATCTATCCATCTACATCCCCGCTCAAGATGCAGGGAAGCAATTAGCAGTTAGTTATCTATCTCTCGAGATCTGATTTACTTCGAGCAAGTTCATCGTTATAATAAACTTTATTTTATATAGCGCCTTTACATAAGAGTATATAAACATATACAACAATAACAATAATAATAACAATAATTTAATAACAAAACAAAACACAGTAATCAAATGAAAGCAATCCTAAAGAAATAAGTTTTAAGAGAAGATTTAAATACACTAAGAGACTGAGCTTCTCTAAGATCAGATGGAAGGGAGTTCCACAGTTATAATAAAATCAGAGTAGATCCTGCGTTACAATAAAGCGGAGACTCAAATGATTTATCTCTTCTATTTTTACTTTATGTGCTCATTCTGCTTGAGTTCTCATTCAGCAGCGCATTTTAGTAACGAACCACGACGACGAAAGACAACGTAAAGTAGAACGTTACATTAAAGAACAATAAAATCTTCATTCAAGACAATTTGAGTTCAAAGTTTACTTCTTTACTTCATTAGCTATTGTGCTAACGGATCAAACAAGTGAATTAACCTCATAGCTACCAATTTAGCAACTTGAGGGCCAAATTATAGCAAGTCATCGGGCGTGTCTGAGTTCAGCGTCAGCGCTGGAGGAGCTTTTAGTGTGTGTGTTTAAAATCAGCCAAGTTTTCAAACAGAACGCCGAACAGTGTATTTCAGACTACAGAAAAAGCAGAGCATGACTGGCAGATTTCTCTGTGTGTGTGTGTGTGTGTGTGTGAGTGACAGGAAGTGTGTTTGACCATGAGAGTAATGAGTTAGTGCTGGCAGTCGCATTCACGATGAGGACTTGCTCCAGCTCCAGGCTGTTAACGGCCCTGAGCCTCAGAATGCGTCTATAAAACGACTCGCCAAATTATATTACAAACAATAAAGTTAAAGAAAGACGATTACGATATATACCTTATTAAATTAACACTTTTCACCCTAGCAAGCGACTTGTACTCGGTGTCCTGTCGGCATGTACCAACTGCTAATGCTGTTTTTATGGGCGTGGCCGGTCCAGCGTTTTGTTTTAGTTCTGATGAGAAATTAGCTGCACTGTATACACACACAGCTTCTAAAGCTAAATAGTTAAACATGAATTAAATAACACACTCATCTGTGTGAAAATCGGTTGTTTGATTTACACGCTACAAAGATTGAGCTGACTCACATAGCTAACATGCTACCAGGTTATATACCAGGGGAAAAGGGGCGGAGCTTATGTTAGTGCACTTTCGACTTTTTGTCAATTCTGGATCAATGTTAATCAAATTTATTATTAAACAAACCACAAAGCAAGGAAAATGTTGTCTGGGTCATTTAGAGCTAAAAATATCCTCATAAAACTCGGAAAAACGTTCACTAAGAGCGTGAAGAATTCACACAAATCACCCTGGAGGCTGGAGCTAAACAAACGAGAGAATTATAGAAATTCAGATGACTTTCTCACTGCGCTAGAGTTTATTCGGAAGAGTACTGAGACCCTGTCGCTCAAACGCTCTCGGACCCGATCACACAACATCAACATCAACAGCAACATCAACAGTAGCTTTTCTTTTCAACTCCTCAGCTAGACGTATTTAACGCCAGTTCTTCTTTAGCATGAACTAATGACTTTAATTACGCAAAATATATCAATTGATCAACCATAGCTAACATCTGATTAGCTAAAGGCATCACTGCACTAATTAACCCAAGCTTTCCAGCAGTATAGATCTGATATTAAAATATCTACAGTTGGAAAGTTCTTGGAGTTTCTTAAGAAGCAGGAAGTTAGGGATGGAATTTCATCCGAAAGTGAAATGTGAGGAAAGTGTTTCTAAAATCTAAGTCTGTAAAAGGAAAAGCACTTCATATTCAAATGAGCTTCAGTCTGAGTGAAAATAACACTGCAGTTTAATTAAAACTGGGTCGAGACCCTTTTCTTCTCCAGCATGGCTTTGATCCCAGATTTCTCTTCATGTCTCCAAGGACATTTTCAGAAAATTTACATCACAATAGCTACACGAGTGGAGAAGAGTGAAACAGGATAACTTGTCTGTCTGATGAGAAGAGAAGAAAGAGAGGAAAGGATGAATAGAGCACACCTGCTACGGAGTCGAACACATCATCAGTCGCGATGAGACACTGACGAAATTCAAGGCGTGATATTTTAACAATAATACCTGTGATTTGGTGTAAAATAATTCGGAAACATATGTTTGTATTAGATTAGTGACTCGAGTCACTCGCAGTGTGAACGTAAAGGAGTCGAGTTCAGCGCTCAGTCAGGATTTCACACGGAAATTACACACTTCAGTATTCAGCCCTCAGACCTAACTACAGACTTCAGCGCTGTTCAGAAGTTACGAGAGTTACACACATGGGGGCGGAGTTTGTAAAACAGAGGCGTGTCTCAGGTACTCTCGAGTCTGATCTTGAACGTAAGCGTGTTTTTCTATCGTGATATCAGCTCGAGTGAATGATTTGACTGTAAACAGAGTGGCAGTGGAGCAGCTGCGTAACCCGGCTCTGAATACCAGGAACTTTCCTCATGGAAGTGTTGAAGTAACCTTTAGCGTTAAGCTGCGACTCTGAATAAGGCTCCTGGTGCGCTATAAGGTTTTGTGCTTTTATGTACCGAGTAGGAAGGTAAAGACGAAGCTCGTGAATACTGAATAAAGAAAAAGGAATATTAACGCTGATTATGTTGGTGTTTACTATTCTGTCGTTGTAGCGCAGCTACTGAAATGCTACGACACACACTCTAGATGAATTTTAAGGTTCTGTGAAAGAAAACAGATGACTTATGTTTTTATTTTTCACATTATCAGGCACAGTGTTGTAGATTATGATTAGCTTAGACTTCTGTTTGTGTGACAATAAAACACAGTGTTTGCAGTTTCAGATGCGCAGCTGATCGCCACCTACTGGATATAATTTAAACTGCAGTAACAGACATGATTAAAATGATGGTTAATTATGAAAGTGACAGTTTTTAAGATGTTTTTAAGCTTGATCACATGACATCACCACTAGCCAATTACTTCTCAAGTCTTTGGTCGAGTGTTTTGCTATTCTAATTTTAATTCCACAGTAAGATCTGTCACAAGGTAAACTGTCATATTGTGTAATGAGAATGAAAACGCTAATGGATGACCTGTGATGCTCGTCATGTTTATCAGCTGAATCTTCATTAACTGGGTTTAAAAAGTGGAGTTTTTGTATCTGAGCTGAGAATATAGTGAGTGACGCTGTTGCAGACTAACGCTGTGATGCAAATGATCTGAAAATGTCATCTGTAAATCTGAGATCACAGCCACGCTGGCGAAGAAAAGAGTCGCAACCCAGTTTTAATTAAACTGCAGCAGCAACTACACCCACATTTTTCATTTAATCAGACACTGAAGCTCATTTAAATATGAACTGCTTTCCCTCCTACAGATTTAGAACAACTTTGAGAGCATGACTAATGAAGAACTTCCTCCCAGACTTCCTGTTTCTTATAAAATGTGCAACAACTTACATTTCTCTTCCTGAAGTTCTTACTTTATTTATTCTGTGTGCCATGAGAATGATCTGTCACTGTCTCAAACATGTTTTATCCATTTCTAGTTACATTTACTGTTCCTGTTGTCGCTTACGTTATAGCAGCTATAAACGTCGTTCCTTCACCAGCCTCTCTCTCTTTTTTCTCTCTCTTGAAGTTAATAAGACGAGAAAACACGCAGCTTGTTACGCATGTTCCCGAGAAACCGCAAAGAAGCGTAAACTCCTCTGTCCTGAAGATGTCGGAAAACTTCAAGTTACAGCTTTACTGTTACAAAGCGCTGACACTGGAGACTCCTTAGAGAAGTGAATGCTTGTTGCTTTGTGGCTTTTGCGAGCATGAACATAAGTTTAAAAGGTTACTGCATTATGGAACATTTAGCGTAAATCCTATAAAAATGATATCGAATTTCACACAGTGTGTGTTTAATGAGTTCACAGAACAGCAGCGAGAGACAACACAGCAGGCAGCGTCCTCTATTCCGGCCATTTTAAAGTCTTTGCCGAAGCAACAGCCGTGAAGACGTTTTCCTCGGGATCCAGCTGCTCTGTGAGGATTCTGTGGATGTGAAAAAAGAGAAGATGATTGAGGAGTTTTTCTCTCACTGTTGCACAGAGGTGAGAAATTACACTGTGTTGAACTCGAGTGTGGTGAGGAAAGAAGAAACATCCTCTGCTCATCCGTTTACTGAAAAACAACTGGCTGTGTGTCTTTCTCTCACACTCCACACTCAGGGTTCAGATTAGTTCAGGTGGAGGTGTGATCCGGACAGACGTAGCACATTACTGACATTTCATCATGGCTTAGTTCTTCACTGCTGTTAAACGTTTTGTCCTCCTGCAGTCTGGGAGTGTGTGAGATCATCCCCTGACTAGCCATGAGGACCTCTGTAGTTTCAGAAGGTTTTGTTTTTCACTTCTCACATAGTCTATATTCAGTAGTCAGATGTCCTGATAACATTCCTACTACTGATTATCGGTTCTCAACTGACCTCAGATCAGCCGAGGAGGACGCTGTAGGTTCACACATAGACTTTATCACCTGTTACATGTGGCAGCTTGTAAAAGACAAAACTCAAATTACTGTTTTTTTTTTTTAATTAGAGTGCTTAGAGCCAAATCAGCATGCTAGTCAGTTGATAGCGTGTTAATGTTAATGCTAGTCAGTTGATAGCGTGTTAATGTTGATGCTAGTCAGTTGATAGCGTGTTAATGTTAATGCTAGTCAGTTGATAGCGTGTTAATGTTGATGCTAGTCAGTTGATAGCGTGTTAATGTTGATGCTAGTCAGTTGATAGCGTGTTAATGTTAATGCTAGTCAGTTGATAGCGTGTTAATGTTGATGCTAGTCAGTTGATAGCGTAATGTTACTCATTAATAGCAAACTAATGAGCATGATAAAGTACATTATTAACATAACTCAGAAATTAACAGGTAATTGCGCTGCCTTTTAAACCAAAATATTTAACTCAGGAAAATTAACCCTTTCATGCATAAATTATTTATATGCATATCCAGATTTGTTAGATTTTTTTCTCTTTTTTAAACTTAAAATGGCATGATATGAATTTTGATTCTGTCTAAATATCAAATATTGAAAAGGAAACAGATTGTCCATGAGATAAAAAAGCTAATTAATAATAAATAAATAAATAAATAAATAAATCTTCCTATGTCCAAAATTTTTAACATTCAGGTCTAAAATATGTAATAAAGGCACAAATTTGAGAAAATATTGTTTCTTTACAGTTCGGCAAAGACATATAAAAAATTAAATAAATTCAATCCAATCAATCCCATCCCAATAAAATCTCATCTCAATAAAAACCAATCCCATCATCTCCCCAAAAAAAACCCCAAAAGTTTAAAACAAACCAACAAAATTTGTTTTTAAAACTCTAAAGCATTCAGTGATTTTTAAAAGTTTATGTAGAAATTGGGAGAAGAGAAAGTAAAGAGCTACAGAAGTTTCCGTTCATTTGGAGGTGATTTATATCTTATATTTTTTTATATAAAAAAAGAGCCTTCAGTTGACTGTGCATGAGTGTAGACACTACGCCTGAAAGGGTTAAACGGTTTAAATGGAGTCAGAGCAGTTTTATGGTGGAATAAACACAGAACACAACACACTAGTGTGTGATGAAGTACACATTCAGCATTGTGATGTATTAACTATGACACACTGCTGCAGTGCAGATCGGTAAAGCTTTGATCCTTTCCATAAACACAACTATTCTCAGCATTACGTCTGTATGTTACTGTACACGTGTGTGTGTGTGTGTGTGTGTGTGTGTGTGTGTGTGTGTGAATTGGTCTAATAATTCTCAGAGCTCTTCTGTATTTATTACAATAAACAGACGAGAAAAATACACAGACGTTCTTCAGAGTCCCGAGAAAAGCTTCACAAGTTTCATTTCTTGTGTCTTAATGGGACGTTTGTAACAGTCAGAGGTAAAGCTGTGTCTTTCTTTCTCTCTTTCTTTCTCTCTTTCTTTCTTTCTTTCTTTCTTTCTTTCTTTGTAACTCGATGTTCAATGTTGGGATTCTGACTCTACACGTCTACGTTATTCCTCTGGACGTTAATTCTGTCCTCCGTCAGAGCAGTGCTGGATTCATCAGCACTTCAGTACCAATAACTCTGTGCATTAGCACAGCAGGAGAGTTAGCATTAGCTTTACAGCATTAGCTTTACAGCATTAGCTTTACAGCATTAGCGTTTCTCTTACTGTATTTAACTACTGCCAGTTACGACTGTATGGAAGTTATTTAACGTTATATAAACTTATAGAACGCTACAGCAGTGTGAACACTCAGAGCTACACAAAAGATATTCTAATTCACCGTTAATGCAAAATACGTTATTATGTTCATTGTCCCGCTGTTTCCTGTTTATCTGCTGCGTCTTGGACATCATTGTTCTGGCACTGAATAAAAATGAATTATTAATTAAAGTAATTATCTGTATTAATGTGGCATCGTATGAGGATTATTTTGTTTGTGAAGTATTAAATGTAAACACATCATACAGGAGCAAGTAAATTCAGCAGCTCGTAATGCACTCATTCTGATCCGTTATCGTTTCTATAGTAACAGGGACGTGTACAGCGGAAACTCTGCTTTTAAACCCAATAGTTCCAGTGAAGGGAAACTGGAATGTTACAACATACAAAGATGTTCTGTACAATCGTGTGCTTCAGACTTTGTGGCAACAGTTTGGGGAAGAAACACTTATGGGTGCGATGAACAGGGGTGCACATACTTTTGGTCGTATTGTATAAGTGAGAACAGGAACAAACTCACAAACATTAAATGTACCTATAAACGGATAAAAAGTATGATGTGTAGTTCTTTAATATATAAATAAAAATGTAATCAGTGGTGAGTTGCTGTGGTGTAAGAGGAATAAAACACTCAGGGACGTGCTGTTAGAGGAAAATAATCATCAACCACCCTGTTACTCAGGATGTTACTGTAACACACACACACACACACACACACACACACACACACACGCACAGTGTTTATTACTGAAAAAAGACATGGCCATGATTTATATAGCTTGAGCCCACAACTTATTGACCTAACGTTGTGTAACGTCAGATTTATTAAATGTTAATTATTTGGAGAGTCTCGCTACGCTGGTGACTCTTTACGATTCTGAGATCATCTCTATATTTAGCTTCCTGTGGCCAAAAATCTTCAGAAACTTCCCTCATGACTTTAATACATGAATTCATGGCCACATTTAGTTAAAAAATAAGCACCATGT
>CM040472.1:21081187-21093256 GCA_022758105.1 Pangasianodon gigas | reverse complement strand
CACTGTGCACTTACACTATGCACTATGCACTATGCACTTACACTATACACTATACACTATACACTATACACTGCGCACTTACACTATACACTATACACTATACACTGTGCACTTACACTATACACTATGCACTTACACTATACACTATACACTATACACTGTGCACTTACACTATGCACTATGCACTTACACTATACACTATACACTATACACTGCGCACTTACACTATACACTATACACTGTGCACTATACACTTAAACTATACACTATACACTATACACTATACACTATGCACTTACACTATACACTGCGCACTTACACTATACACTATACACTGTGCACTATACACTTAAACTATACACTATACACTATACACTGCGCACTATACACTTAAACTATACACTATACACTATACACTGTGCACTTACACTATACACTATGCACTTGCACTTACACTATGCACTATGCACTATGTACCGTACAGCCTAGTGTATGAATTTCAGAAGTTTCGTATCATCTCAAATGGAACACTAACTTTTTTTTTAATAACCGGAAGTATTAGCCGTTTCCCAGTCGATGGCACACAACATCAAATGCACGTAATGCACCGCTAGCTATAGCAGAAAACCCAGCATCAATGAAAACGAATTTCTTCATTTTACTGTTTATGTCAGTGTTAACTCTTCAGCCCAACATGACCTCAGTCACCATCAGACGGAGGTGTAATCGTCTCCGCAGACGAATTTTGCTCGCACGATCAAAAATGTAATAATTACGCTTGATTTCAAGTTTCAAGTTCAAGTGGAGTTTATTGTCATTTCAGCCATATACAAGTACAGAGTGAAACGAAACAACGTTCCTCCAGGACCAAGGTGCTACATAAGACGAACACAGAACTACAAGGGACTACATAAATTATACATAAAGTGCACAAGTGCAAACATGTGCAGACAGTACAAGACAGTACAATGACTACTGGGACAGACAATGGGCACAGTAAGTCCCAGTGCAGCGCCGACCAGTACACAGTTCTGTTTAAAAGTGAACCTAGTGACAATAGTGCAAAGAGTACAAGAGTACAATACAAGTAGCTGAAATAGTGTAAACATAAGAGTAGCAGCCTATATACAGTAATGAGTATTGTAGCAGCATAAACATGTGCAAAAACTTGCAAAAAAAAACTTGCAGAGAGGATGGAGGATGCTCAGTTGTGTGTGTGTGTACATATGTATGTATGTGTGTGTGTGTGTTCCTTCAGTTCAGTTTCTGAGTGTTGAGGAGTCTGATGGTTTGGGGGAAGAAACTGTTGCACAGTCTGGTCGTGAGGCCCGAATGCTCCGGTACCGTTTACCAGACGGCAGAAGGGTGAAGAGTGTGTGAGAGGGGTGTGTGAGAGGGGTGTGTTGGGTCGTGGAGTGTGTGTGAGGGGTGTGTGGGGTCGTGGAGTGTGTGAGAGGGGTGTGTTGGGTCGTGGAGTGTGTGAGAGGGGTGTGTGGGGTCGTCCACAATGCTGGTGGCTTTGCGGATGCAGCGTGAGGTGTAAATGTCCGTGATGGAGGGAAGAGAGACCCCGATGATCTTCTCAGCTGTCCTCACTATCCGCTGCAGGGTCTTGCGATCAGAGACGGTGCAATTCCCAAACCAGGCAGTGATGCAGCTGCACAGGATGCTCTCGATAGTCCCTCTGTAAAACATGGTGAGGATGGAGGGTGGTAGATGTGCTTTCCTCAGCCTTCGTAGAAAGCTCTCGATAGTCCCTCTGTAGAACATGGTGAGGATGGAGGGTGGGAGATGTGCTTTCCTCAGCCTTCGTAGAAAGTAGAGACACTGCTGGGCTTTATTAGTTATGGAACTGGTGTTGAGGGACCAGGTGAGGTTCTCCGCCAGGTGAACACCAAGAAACTTGGTGCTCTTGACGATCTCCACGGAGGAGCCGCCAATGTTCAGCGGAGAGCAGAGAGCTCTTCTGAAGTCAATAACCATCTCTTTAGTGTGTATTTTGTATTTACTGAAGTTTTCACACTCCTTTTTTTTATTCTGAGCAAACTTGAGCCAAAAAGTGCACAGCCCCGCCCCTCTTCCGCTACGTAAGCAAAGCAGCGACCGTTTCGTGCGTGAAGCGTCCAACATTCCACACTTTTTTTTTTTTTTTTGGGGGTTGAATAAGTGCATTTTCAGTGTGAACACACTACTCACATGATTTATACAACAAAATGGCGTAGAATAGTGCAGAAGTGTGTGATTTGGGACGCACCCAATTGTGTGTGAGATTTAGGTGGGGTTTTTTAAAGTTTTTTAAAGAGCTTTTCCAATAAAGTTTTTTAATTCACATTTCCAAAATTCACTTAAAAGAATTGGATTGGAAGCACACACACACACACACACATGCACACACACACACACACATTTACAGTTATTGATCTGGAGCGGTTTATTTCCACAGAGTCTCATTTATAAATAAATGTATTCATAAATCATTCACACAAGTGTTTATAAAAGAAATATTGTGTTTGTGAAATGCATTTGTTCTGGAAAATGATGGTTTATTATGAGTTTGTGTAGATTTCTGTATATGATTGTGGAGATTCTGTTGATGAGTTGTTGTGATTTTATAATTTATTTATTTTCAGTTACACAGTTTAATGAACATTCTGTGAAATTCAGTCGCTTCATATTAATGACGTAAAAGAAAACTGTTCCAAATCAAATCCATAAATGAGCACAAATAGGACTAGCTGTTCAATCAGGACAAAAGTAATGGCACCCCATAAAAGGAAGAGTCATAAATTGTTGAATATTCATATTTTTATTCCAAAAAAAAAAAGTCTAAAAGTAGTTTAATTAGCATCTAGCCAACTAGCTTGCATTTTATCACAGCTTGACATGAGTGGAATTTCAGTGATATAATTAATGTCGTCATTTTTTATCTCAGTGTTTTACATAACAGCAGACAAACCTGTCAAAGTACATTACCGTAGCAACCGTAGGCAGATTCAGTTTTTTCTAATAAGTACTTCAGCTCTGGTTTCTCAGGCTAAAGGCTAATACGCTAAAGACCAGGTTTTTATTCTCTTGATGTTGAAGGTTAATCTCTCGTGTGACCTGTGTTTATACACAGAGTCCCTGAACTACAGCACTTCATTTCCACAGAGCTTCTTCCTTTCTTAAACACTGATCAGTTTTCAGCCTTTTCAAAGTTCTCAGATTCAAGAATGTAAAAGATGTTCTTTTATACAAATCACTGATCTGCGCTAATCAGTGTTAATCACCTTTCACTCCAGCTCTGCTCACATACATATAAATATACATATAAATATACACATACACATACATATACATATACATCTTTTTAGAAAATGTGAAGGTTGCTTGAAGTTTGTAAAAGTTGTACAAAATTTAGAATATTAACAAAACATTAAAATAAAACATAAAACAGCACTAAAGTTGCTCAAACAGAACCCAAGCACAGGACATCATCTCTTTTTTTCTCTGTCTTTTCTTTTTCTTGACAGCGTTTTGATGAGAATAAAGTGAACGAGTGTTTAACACGATATATAACAGGCAATAAACAGCAGCAGGAGGAGATGGAGTTACAGTGAAATAAAATAAAGTAAAATAAAATAATAAACAACAGCTGGTGCAGAATGTTTCCTTAAACAAGGAAAGGATATGATTTATGAACACATTTTAGTGTTTCAGAGTTTTATTTCCTAAATACAGGACAGTAACGTGTTAAACAGCATGTTCCTTCATGTTTTAGAAGAAATATCAGTTGAATCTTATGGAAGATTTTCTAGCAGCTGAACCACTAAAATCAGATCATAACTGCATCATTAATGTAAAGTGCAACAGTTATACAGTATATAATAATAAGTAATAGTTAGAATTTTGTATTTATTAAAGAACTTACTTTTATATTTTCTGTTTAATGTTGTGGAATATTAGTGAAACGAGTTAGTTCCTGTTGTCACTTACGTTATAGCAGCTATAAACACTCGTTCCCTCACCAGCCTCTCTTTATTCTCTCTCTTCAAGTTAATAAGACAAAAAAAATAAACGCAGCTTGTTACGCATGTTAGCGAGAAACCGCAAAGAAGCGTAAACTCCTCTGTCCTGAAGATGTCGGAAAACTTAAAGTTACAGCTTTACCTCTGACTGTTACAAAGCGCTGACACTGGAGACTCCTTCCACAACTGTTAAATAAACGTCTCCTTACAGAAAACATCACTATGGATGCATCTCAATCAGCTCGCTAGCTCGCTCGGTGGTGAATCAGTAGATCGTGTACAGGGGTGCGGGCACTAGGACCCTGAGTCACTACACACTGTGACACTGATGACTCAATTTCCAGCACCATGACGACGTACTCGCGTTGTAATACATTACCATTGGTGTTTATCACCAACAGGCAGGACTGATATCTTTCTGACGTTATATGTCGTGTATATTTATTAGCTTAATCAAATGCATTTCTGTCATGGTGCTTCGAGCAGGATCGCAGCTCGCTAGCGGAATTTTTAAATCATTAAACATTTAAAAGTCGTTAGACTCAAACACACCGTATACAGAACGTCAAATAAAATTAAAAATCTCTAACGTAAGTAATCATCTGAGAGCTACAACAACGATAACAAGCAGTTGGCTGAGAGTTCGTCCGCCATATTGTTCGAGCATCAGTTCCTGTACAGGAACGTATCGAGCATCGATGCTCCCTGGTTTTTGTGGTGCATTGTGGGATTTTTTAGGGATCGAACATTCCAGTGCACTGGAAGGATTTTGCGATTGAGACAGAACTTAAAATGGCCGCCTCCCTGATCAGCGGCCTGACTACTGAACTAGCGAGCGGATTGAGACACAGCCGTTATCAATGATTTTTAATCAGTTTATTATCAGTGACGCGTCCACCGTACACGTCCCTGTGAATGAGCTGTTACTATGGAAACGATAACGTATTAGAACGAGTGCATTAATATAAACCTGTGATCTGCAGCTGCACTACTGTCTAAGCTGCTGTTATAGAGAATTAATCAGCACTTTCTGACCAATCAGAGTGCAGGATGTTGAGGAACGGAACTGGATATGAAGAAGCTAAGTGAAGTTGCAGTAGTGACGAGGTGATGGAGAAGGTCAGCGGTTGCGGTGATTAGCATGCGGTCAGAGTGTGTATTGACCCACAGAGGCAGGTGTCGATAATCCAGAGGAAGTGCGATGGTGTGTAAAATACAAACACACCTGGGTGGAGTGTGTTTAGCGGATAATGGAGGCTTACAGAGCGAGAGCCTCTGATTCACTCAGAATCGATTCCTAAATCCTCCTGTTTGCTGTTAAAGCTTTTAATAGCATTAAGAGCACCTTAATTCATCAGCACTCTTACAGTCACACACTTACAGACTCGTACAGCTCGCCAATACCGGAGTTCACCACGCCATGAGCTAACCTCCTTACACAAACCAACAGCAGAGCAGAAAAAAATAACATTAAATGAGAAAAAAGAAAAGAATGAAGAAAAACGTGATCTTTCCATTTAATTAATAGTCAATGTGCAATTATAATGAGTGTGTGTTAGTGTGTGATTATACTGAGTGTGTGTTAGTGTGTGATTCTAGTGAGTGTGTGTTAGTGTGTGATTATAAAGAGTGTGTGTTAGTGTGTGATTATAGTGAGTGTGTGTTAGTGTGTGATTATAAAGAGTGTGTGTTAGTGTGTGATTCAGTGTGTGTTAGTGTGTGATTATAAAGAGTGTGTGTTAGTGTGTGATTATAGTGAGTGTGTGTTAGTGTGTGATTATAAAGAGTGTGTGTTAGTGTGTGATTATAGCGAGTGTGTGATTATAGTGAGTGTGTGTTAGTGTGTGATTATAGCGAGTGTGTGATTATAGTGAGTGTGTGTTAGTGTGTGTTTAAAATGATTGTGTGTTAGTGTGTGATTATAGTGAGTGTGTGTTAGTGTGAGTTTAAAATGAATGTGTGTTAGTGTGTGATTATAGCGAGTGTGTGATTATAGTGAGTGTGTGTTAGTGTGTGATTATAGTGAGTGTGTGTTAGTGTGTGTTTAAAATGAATGTGTGTTAGTGTGTGATTATAGCGAGTGTGTGATTATAGCGAGTGTGTGTTAGTGTGTGATTATAGCGAGTGTGTGATTATAGTGAGTGTGTGTTAGTGTGTGATTCAGTGTGTGTTAGTGTGTGATTATAGTGAGTGTGTGTTAGTTTAACCCATATAAAGTTTATAACATAAAAACTCCACTGTAATTCTGTATAAAGCATGAGTATGAGTGGACTGTGTGTGTGTGTGTGTGTGTGTGTGTGTGTGAAGTTTTAGTGTTGTTCTCAAACCCAAGGTCACTTTAGTAAAAAAATAAAGAAAGAAAGAAATAAAAAATCCTGATCGATTTGAGGAAGATGAAATCGATGGAAGTGCTCAGGTTCATGGTCTGATGGACAAACTGCACCAAGATGTAAAGAATTTCAATTAAACTCGTTTAATCCACTGAACCTCAATTTCCAGAGAATCATGTGGACAGGAAGTGTGTAATGAAGTGTGTATCGCTGTCACACACTCAGCTCTGTGCTAACACCGCTAACTAATACACCGCTGAGGACTGAGCTCCAAAACACAAAGTGTGTGTACAGTTTCTCCTCGTCCTGCAGTCAGGACACATCACAGTGATTACACAACAAAAATATCAGCAGGATACCAGCACAACCCTTTCATCACACACACACATACACACACATATACACACACACACACACACACAGAGAGAGAGAGAGAGAGAGAGAGAGAGAGATCTCAGTTGTGTTTATTACGTGTTGAGGAGTGAAAACTCAGGGTGGTTAAAGATGCCATTTCTCTCCAAATGTATAATTTTATATGTGAATGAATGAAATCTGTCCAATTTACAGAAGAGAGAGAAATTAGAGATTAGAGATTAGATTAGATTATTCTATTCTAATCTAAACATGAAGAAAATCAGAGAAACTTTATTCCTGCACAAAAGGAAATTCAAGTGTTCTTTATAGCAGCTGGTAAAGTGCAGCACAGTTAAAAGTGAAAAGAGCAAAATGGATAACGATTACAAAATAAAAAACTAAGTAAAAAATAAAATAAAGTAAAAAAAAAAGAAAATAAATACAAAATAAAATGGAAGTGCAAAATACAAAATGTAAAAAAAAAAGTCTGAAATGTAAAAAAAATGTGCAAAATATAAAATTATAAAACAAAAATGAAAATAAGTGCAAAATAAAAACAACTTAAAAGTAAAAAAAAATAAGTAGAAAATAAAATATAATGTACAAAATAAAACAGAAAATAGTACAAAAGCAAACAGAAAGTAAGAAAGTACAAAATAAAATAATGAAATAAAATACTAAAATAATTGCAGTGTATGAAGTGTGTTACTTTTAGAGGATTACGATGGAAATAATTGTGGTTTTGAAATGTTTGTAAGTTCGGTATGAATGCAGTCTTATGTGTTTTATATATTTGTAAAATAAATCTATTAACATATCTATCTACTAATCCAGCACACTGCATGCTGGTGTTAAATTATTAAACAATTAACGCAGAATGTTTGAGATATAAACGATAGAAATGTGACACACAGTAGTAATGATGCTGAGATGATGTTTAGACTGAAAGTGGTACAGAATCAGCGAGAGTGTGTGAGTGAGTGTGTGAGTGTGTGAATGAGTGTGTGTGTGAGTGTGTATATTTGAATATTCTTCACTGTTATTAGCATTAAGTGTGTAATAGAATAGAGAAATGCAGGGTATAATACACTGCCATGGTGTAAAGAGCATCAGCATAACTGTTTACAGTTTCTATTAAAATATACAGTACACTCTAATAAAGTTTAATTACATACAGTAGAGTATCAGTGTTATTATTACTCCAGATAAACAGCATCAAGCTTCACTGAGTGACTGAGTGTGTGTGAGTGAATGAATGTTTGTGTGTGTGTGTGTGTGAATGAGTGAGTGTGTGAGTGAGTGTGTGTGTGTGAGAGAGAGTGAGTGAGTGTGTGTGTGAGTGTGTGTGTGTGTGAATGAGTGAGTGAATGAGTGAGTGTGTGTGTGAATGAGTGTGTGAGCGAGTGAGTGGATGAGTGAGTGTGTGTGTGTGTGTGTGTGTGAGTGAGTGTGTGTGTGAATGAGTGAATGAATGAGTGAGTGGGTGAGGGAGTGAGTGAGTGAGAGTGTGCGTGTGTCTGTGTGTGTGTGAGTGAGTGTGTGAGTGAGTGTGTGTGTGTGTGTGTGTGTGTGTGTGTGTGTGATTTTCACTCCCCCACCCCTGACTCAGGGACAGTAATTCAGCGCAGCCGCGGCGACTGTGTAAACTAAGGAACTGTGTGTGTGTGAATGAGTGACTGTGCATGTGTATCTGTGTGAGTGAGTGAATGTGTGTGTGAGTGTGTGTGTGTGAGTGTGAGTGTGTGTGATTTATCACTCCCCCACCCCTGACTCAGGGACAGTAATTCAGCGCGGCCGGGGCGACTGTGTAAACTAAGGAACTGTCGGTCTGTGAATGATCTTTCTTTTGCTCGGAGCCGTGTCTCATTAGGCGTGATGGATAGTGCACTCGTTTTCAAGGGCACTTGACTGGAGGAGGTGAAGGTTCGGGGCTCGCCCTGAGCAAAGCGCATGTTTAACATTCGTTTCTGTCTAACATGCTCCACTGGCCTTAGCCGAACGCCACTCCATCATTCCATCAGTGTGTGACTGATGCAGCGCCCGAGCCGAGCCTCACACACACCTCATCAAACATTTATACATTTATTTATAGGACAAAAGGTGTAGAAGGGGAAAGGTGTAGAAGCAGAATGGTGTAGAAGGGGAAAGGTGTAGAAGCAGAATGGTGAGATTAACAATGCGTTAAATCTGTAATGGGTTTTTATTGTGCCTGGGGAGGAAAAAGGCCCACCATTCATTCAGCCACTGAAACGGTAGAACTCTATTAAAGTCTATTAAAGCTGCAGGAAGACCCTCTCTCTCTCTCTCTCTCTCTCTCTCTCTCTCTCTCTCTCTCTGCTTCACTCCATCTTCCTGTGGTTCTTTAACTCTCGCCTCGTCTTAACAGGACGTAATTACTCCTGCGGGGACTCATAAACTTCAGCTCACTGCTCCACCACACAACACATGAACTTCAAGGACATATATATGAATATACTCTGTGTGTGTGTGTGTGTGTGTGTGTGGGTGTGTGAGATCATAGATGTTTTCCTTAATAAAGTGAGTTGTTTCCTAGATTGGTATAAGTGAGCAATTTAATTTTCCAATTGATCAAGAAGAAAATGTCTCTAACATTAAAATTGTATATTCAGAAAACATTCAGATAAATAGTGTAAGAAATTATTACCTCTGATCACATCATTACTAATAAATAATGATATTTTCTTCCTTTTAATGCTCATTTAACCTGTTAATATTTGAAAGTATATATGATATATGACATGAATTTGACCGATTGCCAGATTTCCGATGGTATGAACTATCTCCTGCTGCTCAGTCATACTGAAGAGCACTGATAAAGATGAAGATAAACAATAAGGTGTGTGATATGTGAGCTGAATGCGAGGGGATATGACCTGTATGATCGATATCACACATTAAGGTGCAGGTGTAAAAGACAGTGACCTTCCTCAAAGGATAAAAAGTTAAGCTCATGATTAAAGGAACAAGTTTCTTTTTATTTTTTAATGTTCATTCCCTCCAGTAATCAATCTGCCCCGATTTGTCTCGATGCTCTCGTTAAGGGATTAATTAAAGCTGCAGGATGGTTGAGATGAGACAGAATGAGGGGACTTCATTGATTTTTTGCTTCGTTTGCTGGAAACGCTGAGTGATTTCGCTCAATAACCGAGAACGCCGAGAGGAGGATCCATGTGCACAGAATTACAGACGGAACTAGTGAAATACGCAGGAAGTTAGGAACATGCAGGGCAGAAACAAGAGGAACAGGACACTCTGGGGGTAGGAACTAACAAGCAAAGGTCAGACACAGTGTCGCAGACCTGTAGCTGAGAGACGGAGAGAGATTCATGTAAGAGACCTTTATGAATCTCTCTACATGACACTTGCTCCTTCACTTGTGAATAATCGAGCCAAAATAATTAGCTGATGAGTAAAGAAATGGTAGATATGAGCCCTGGGTACAAGGGACCCTGAAAATGTAGGACCCTGAGACCAGCGAACGCTGGGAACATAGGACCCTGGATATACTGATCCCTGTAAAGGGACCTAGGAACAGAAAACCTTATAGGTACAGAGTCCTGAGAACCCTGGAAATGTAGGACACTGCAAATACAGGATACTGGGAACATAAAGCACTGGAAACATGAAGCACTGGGGGAATAGGACCCTGGGAATATATGATTCTGGGAATGTAGGACCCTGGGAATATAGAACCATGGAACAGTAGAGCTCTGTGAATATGGGACCCTGGAAATTTAAGACCTTGGATTACAGGATCCCAGGAATGTAGGACCCTGTGAATATGGGACCCTGGAAATCTAGGACCTGGGAATATAAAATCTTGGGAATGTAAGACCCTTGAAATATAGGATTTTGGGAATGTAGGACTTTGTGAATATGGGACCCTGGAAATCTAGGACCTGGGAATACAGTATAGGACCCTGAAAATACAGGACCTGGGAATATAGGACCCTGGGAATATAGGACCCTGGGAATATAGGACCCTGGGAATATAAAACCTTAGAACTGTAGAACCCTGTGAATATGGGACCATTGAAGTCTAGGACACTGAGAATATAGAACCTTGTAAATATAGGACCATGGGCATGTATGGCCCTTGGAAAACAAGGTTTTAAAATATAGGAATCTGGGAATGTACAACCCTGAGGCTGTATGGCTGTAGGAATATAGGACACTGAGAATATAGGATCTGGGAATTTAGGATCTGGGACTATGCAGTTCCACAGGACTCGTGAACACACTGTGTTGTTTGTTATAAATAAAGACATAATTTATTTAGGCCAGTTAATAAAACTGCATAAGACTATGACGGAAAAAATACCGGATGTGACATTTCATTCCGTCATGCTGATTGATGACCCAATCCGCTGTTGCTAGATTGTAGACTGACACACACACACACACACACACACACACACACACACACACACACGCATATCCATCATGTCTTCACTAATGGAATGTTTTACATCATGCATCTTTAAAAACTTTATTCATCATTCCTCAAGTTGATTCATTTAAAGTCTGGATTAGCATGAGGATGAAAAATGGCTCGTATCAGCTGACATTCGATTCCAGATGGAGAACAAAGACAGATGTGAACACACACTCACACACACACAGAGGTGTGTGACTAATGAAATTAGGCAGGAGAGTGTGTGTTACATCCAATTAGAGGCGCACACTCGGACAGGCGAGATGAGAGAATGACAGCGATGGCCTTTCTTTCTGCTATGTTACGACTTTTAAGCATTTCTGGGTGTATTTATTGAAAAATGCATAGCTCTGAGCTTTACTTCTGCTTCTACAGCACTTTTACACTTCCACTGAAGCTGGAGATGAAAATTCAACATTAGTAACTAGTGAAAATGACTTAGAACGTGAAAGAGAAGTGGAAAAAGTCTGAATATTTTTTATCATAATGTCATAATGTTTGGCAACTGTAAAACTAATCATATCTTCATTACTTATAAAATAGGATGTCATGTGACCTTCACTCATAGGTCTTCATATTATCCACTGATAGGCAACAGGAAGTGCACTAGCACACACACACACACTGATTTACAGCATACAAATTTTTTGTAAGTTACATAAATCTACAGTACTATGCAAAAGTCTTGGCACCCTTTTTTTTTTTTTTTTTTTTTTTACATTATTGATTCCAAACATTAGTTTTCCAGCACAAAATGAAATGTTACAGAAAAATGTTTGTATGTCAGTAAAGAAAGCAGCAGATTCCATAAGAGACACTTTTCAGATAAAAACATAATGAAGGCTGCTGGGTTTCGCTGCAGAAATAAGAAGCGAGTCGACAGTCAAAGTCTCCAGAAGAACTGTGGCTGCTTCTGCAAGAT